>JANHMN010000012.1:31064250-31113993 GCA_030674055.1 Rhabdomys pumilio
ACACACACACACACACACACACACACACACACACACACACACACACACGCACATACACACAAACCTCAAGCCACAAATCACCACCTAGGCTGGAAGCTGAAAGCGAACTATCCTATGTACATGTAAATATGGGGTCAAGTCAATTATGGTAAGCAGTGTTATAGTGGGGGTAAGATTTTGAGTGTACTAAAAACAATAAGAAGGGGAAATTAGCATGGAGGGTTAAATGTCACATACAGAAGGGAAAATCATCAAGGTTTCTATGAAGGTTGAAAATGCAAGGGCAGTGAAGTGCAGATGAGAACTATGCCTTTATCTGTAGAAGCTACAGTCGTTCTACTTACATGAGAGATGTTCACTGTACAAGAAAGAAGAGAATCAGATCTCAAGAATATTACCAATAAAAAGTAAGTGTTTCCTCTTCATATAATTTTTATCTGGGGAAGATGCAGTATTCTGCATTCTGGGTGGTTTTGTTCCAGAATAACTAGGTGACCCTTTCACATACTGTGTGTCTTCAGTGTCCAGAAATTCTGAAATATAACAATGTATCAGTTACCACAGTTTCCTTTTGTAGTGATTTGAATGAGAATGACCACATAAGACTCATATCATTGAGTGTTTAGTTCCCAGTTGGTGGAACTGTTTATGACAGATTAGGATATGTGACCTTGTTGGAGATATGTCACTAATAGTTGGCTTGGAGATTTCAAAAACACACCATGGACAGATAACTTTCCCTGAAGTCTTGCCCATGACTCAAGATGTGAGCTCTTAGGTAGCACTCTAGTGCTATGACTGCCTGCTGACTTACCTGCTGCCATGTTTCCCACCATGATGGTTATAGACTCTAACTCTCTTCAACTGTGAGCCCCAAAATAAATGCCTTGTTTGTAAGTTACTTTTGTCACAGTGTCTTGCCATAGCAAGAGAGAAGTAGCCAAGAAACTATATAGTCTTTGTGTCCAATAAAATATTCAAGATTAATATGAAAATATACTATGACAATATAGGAAAATTATATTCTAGTGAACATAAAGGTTGTAAGTGAAATTATTAGTATGTTCTAGATCATCTTACTAACTTATTCCATGTTTTACTTACTCCAAATTAGAGAATTTATTATGTAGATAACTATCTTGAAAGTACTGTCCCTTTCACAGGACACAAGGTGCCTTTCTAGATTAATTTATCAAGGCTGTACCATATAATAGGTACCACGAGGACTTTGTTTTAGACAGATAAAACACTAAACTCCATGAATTCACTCAATATTTGCTTGACAATGGAAAAATATTTAAAATACTTGAAATATTTTTATATAAGAATATGGAATTACAAATTTTTAGACTAGGAAGTCATATTTTATTGTCAACATGATGACAGAATGAAATGTGGGGTGGATCTTCCTGCTTTGCTAATGCCATATCCATGAGAGGTGCTGAGGAAAGCTGCAGTTTCTCTATAAGTATTTGCTTCAGTTTTCTATCTTCATAACTTGTTACAACTTCATACTCGATGCAGTCTCTTAGTTTTATTCATAATGAGAAAATACTCAGTTAAAACCACATATATCTACCTTCTGATTAGGCTTATTCAGTAAGATAAAAGGTGGGGTGTGATTTAGGAACAATCTAGACTCTTCCTTCCCAGCAGTTGGCACAACTGGAAACAACAAACTTTATCTTCCTGTTCACCTTCCTTTTTCCTTCAAGATGGGGATGACTGAGTATAAAGTGATCCTTGTGAAATATAAAATGAGGCTTAAATACTCAACTAACCCACATCTTGGGCATCACAAAGCAGCTTGTTAAGTTTTCTAGCTCCTAACTAACATTTACACAGGGATGAAATCACAGTAACATTGGGTTTCTAGCTGTGTTATCTTTCCATCATTTCTAATTCTTCACATTGTTTTCAATATGTTCGTGTTGTCTAGAATATTCTGTGATACTATCCCCAGTTTTTGCAAGGAGGTAAATTATTATTTAAGCTTCAAAAATACAAACTATTGGTGCCAAACATAGAATAGCTTCACATCAGCTCTCCATGCTTCTAATAATGTCCTTTATGATGTCTTTCCATTAATCGGAGGCTTTATTATAAGCCCTCCTCATCAAAAATCAATTACACTTTAAGCTAAAGAAGTATTTAATCTCCTCAAAGCACAAAGAAAAAAGAATTTGGCTCCCATGTGCATAAAACAATCACTCTGGATAGAGTCCTATGTTAAATATAATGGGCAATCTATGCATGTATTTATGAGTATGAATCTGCATACAAAACCACATTCATTTAAAAACACATGAAAATAAAATACATTTTTATGCCTTTATATGTGTATTATGCAAGCCTATGTGGATATACACAAATATCTTGTAGAAACTAATCCAGGGCATTGGATGGGACAGGTGCTCTACTAACAGTGACAAGTCAGCATCTTCTTGTAGGCACAAGCTTCTGGGAATAGAACTGACAGGGTTGTCTATTTTGTTAGAATGTTAAGTTTCCATGTGTATTTTGGATGTCCAACTATATGATATGTAACAATGGTTTATGATCCAGTCTGTCCAATTCTTTCCTGTAGTCCCAGAGCTTGGTTAGCTTACCTTTCTTCCCCCCTTTTTTATTTATTTTTATTTTTTTAAATTTATTTTTATTGGATATTACATTTACATTTCAGATTTTATTCTCTACCCCCTTTCCCCCACCACCCAGGAACCTCCTATCCCATCCCCCCTCCTCATGCTTCTATGAGGATTTGCCCCCACCTACCTCCCTACTCCAGCTTCCCCACCATCGAATTCCCCACCCACCCACCCACTCCGTGTTCATCCCTCATAGGACTCCTCTCCCACCTATGCCCGACAAGGCCATCCTCCCCTTCATGTACAGATGGAGTCATGGGTCGCTCCCTTTGTGCTCCCAGGCTGGTGGTTTAGACCTTGGGGAACTCTGGTTGGTTGGTATTGTTGCTCTCCCCATGGGGCCACAAACCCTTTCTGCTCTTTCAGTCTTCTCTCTAACTTCTCCATTGGGAAACCCTTGATCAGATCAGTGGTTAGCAGTGAACATCGGCCTCTGAATGTGTCAGGCTTTGGCAGACCTCTAAGGAGACAACTATATCAGGCTCTTGTCAGCATGCATTTCCTGCCATCCACATCAGTGTCTACCTTTGGTGGTTGTACCTGGGATGAATACCCAGGTGGAATGGTCTCCAGATGGCTCCTCCTTCAGTTTCTGTTCCACATTTTGTTTCCATATTTGCTCCCTTGAGTATTTTTGTTTATCTTTCTAAGTAGGACTGAGACATCCACACTTGGTCTACCATTTCCATGAGCTTTATGTGGTCTGTGTGTTGAGTCTTGGCTATTCCAAGCTCTTGGGCTAACATCCATTTATCAGTGAGTAAATACCATGTGTGTTCTTTTGTGATTGGATTAATTCACTCAGGATGATAATTTCTAGTTCCATCCATTTACGTAAGAATTTCTCGAATTCATTATTTTTAATAGCTGAGTAATACTCCATTGTGTAAATGTACCACATTTCTTGTATCCATTCCTCTGTTGAAGGAGGACATTGGGGTTCTTTCCAGCTTCTGTCTATTATAAATAAGGCTGCTATGAACATAGTGGAGCATATGTCCTTGTCATATGTTGGAGCATCTTCTGGGTATATGCCCAGGAGTGGTATAGCTGGGTCCTCAGGTAATGCTATGTCCAATTTCCTAAGGAAGCGCCAGACTGATTTCCAGAGTGGTTTTACCAGCTTGCAATCCTACCAACAATGGAGGAGTGTTCCTCTTTCTCCACATCTTTGCCAGCATCTACTATCATCTGAGTTTTTGATCTTAGCCATTCTGACTGGTGTGAGGTGGTATCTCAGGGTTGTTTTGATTTGCATTTCCCTGATGACTAAGGATGTTGAACATTTCTTAAGGTGCTTCTCAGCCATTCGGGTTTTCTCAGTTGAAAATTCTTTGTTTAGCTCTGTACCTCATTTTTTAATTGGGTTATTTGGTTGTCTGGTGTATAATTTCTTGAGTTCTTTGTATATATCGGATATTAGCCCTCTATTGGGTGTAGGATTGGTAAAAAACTTTTCCGAATCTGTTTTTTGCCATTTTGTTTTATTGACAATGTTCTTTGCCTTGCAGAAGCTTTGCAATTTTATGAGGTCCCATTTGTCAACTCTTGATCTTACAGCATAAGCCATTGGTGTTCTGTTCAGGAACTTTGCCCCTGTGCCTAAGTATTCAAGGGTCTTCCCCATCTTCTCTTCTATTAGTTTCAGTGTATCTGGTTTTATGTGAAGGTCCTTTATCCACTTGGACTTGAGCTTTGTACAAGGAGATAAGAATGGATTGATTTGCATCCTTCTACATGCTGAGCTCCAGTTGAACCAGCAACATTTGCTGAAAGCCAGAGCAATTAGACAATAAAAGGAAGTCAAAGGAATACAAATAGGAAAGGAAGAAGTCAAAATTTCACTATTTGCAAATGATATGATAGTATACTTAAGTGACCCTAAAACTTCCACCAAAGAACTCCTAAACCTGATAAACAATTTCAGCGAAGTGGTTGAATATAAAATCAACTCAAACAAATCAGTAGCCTTCCTCTACTCAAAAGATAAACAGGCTGAGAAAAAAATTAGGGAAATGACACCCTTCACACAGTCACAAATAATATAAAATACCTGGAGTGAATCTAACTAAACAAGTAAGTTCTTGTATTACAAGAACTTCAAGTCTCTGAAGAAAGAAATCGAAGATGATCTCAGAAGCTGGAACGATCTCCCATGCTCCTGGATTGGCAGGATTAATTTACTGAAAATGGACATCTTGCCAAAAGCAATCTACAGATTGAATGCAATCCCCATCAAAATTCCAAATCAATTCTTCATAGAGATAGAAAGAGCAATTTGCAAATTCATTTGGTATAACAAAAAACCCAGGATAGCAAGAACCATTCTCAACAATCAAAGAACTTCTGGGAGAATCACCATCCCTGACCTCAAACTGCACTACAGAGCAATAGTGATAAAAACTGCATGGTATTTGTACAGAGACAGGCAGGAAGATTAATGGAATAGAACTGAAGATCCAGAAATGAACCCATACACCTATGATCACTTGATCTTTGACAAAGGAGCTAAAACCATCCACTGGAAAAAGGTTAGCTTGCTTTTATGATAACATTCTTTTTAAAATTATTTTTATTAGACATTTTATTTACATTTCAGATGTTATCCCCTTACCCTGTACTCCCCCCAACCAGGAACCCCCTATCACATGCCCCCTACTCCTGCTTCTATCAGGATGTGCCCCCACTTACCTCCCCAACTCCCACCTCTTCACACTTGAATTCCCCCACACTCGGCTTCCAGCCTTCATGGGAGCAAGGATCTTCTCTCCCACATATGCCCGACAAGGCTATCCTCCCCTACATATACAGCTGGAGCCATGGGTCCATCCCTATGTGCTCCCAGGTTGGTGTTTAGACCCTGGGAAGCTCTGGTTAGTTGGTATAGTTTCTCTCCTCATGGGGCCGCAAACCCTTTCAGCTCCTTCAGTCTTCTCCCTAACTCCTCCATAGGGAACCCCTTGATCAGTTCAATGGTTAGCTGTGAGCATTCACCTCTAAATATGTCAGACTCTGGCAGACCTCTAAGGAGACAGCTATATCTGGCTCTTGTCAGCATGTACTTCCTGACATCCACATCTACCTTTGGTGACTGCACATGAAATGAATACACAGGTGGAATGGTCTCCAGATGGCCCCTCCCTCAGTTTCTGTCCCACACTTTGTCTCCATATTTGCTCCCTTGAGTATTTTGTTACTCCTTCTATGAAACATCGAAGTACCCACACTCGGCCTTCCTTCTTCATGAGCTTCATGTGGTCTGTGAATTTCATCTTGAGTATTGTGAGCTTCAGGGCTAATATTCATTTATCAGTGAGTGAATACCATGTGTGTTCTTTTGTGATTGGGTTACGTCACTCAGGATGATATTTTCTAGTTCCATCTATTTTCCCAAGAATTTTTCAAATTCATTGTTTTTAATAACTGAGTAACATTCCATTGTGTAAATTTACCACATTTTTTGTATCCATTCTTCTGTTGAAGGACATCTGGGTTCTTTCCAGTTTCTGGCTATTATAAATAAGGCTGCTGTGAACATAGTGAAGCATATGTTCTTGTTATATGTTGGAGCATCTTCTGGGTATATGCCCAGGAGTGGTATAGCTGGATCCTTAGGTAATAGTATGTCCAATTTTCTGAGTAACTGCCAGACTGATTTCCAGAGTGATTGTACCAGTTTGCAATTGCACCAACATTGGAGAAGTATTCCTCTTTCTCCACATCCTCACCTCTTCTTCAATTTCTTTTTTCAGAGACTTGAAGTTCTTGTCATACAGATCTTTTACTTGCTTGGTTAGATTCACACCAAGGTATTTTATGTTATTTGTGACTATTGTGAAGGGTGTCATTTTCCTAATTTCTTTCTCAGCCTGTTTATCCTTTGAGTAGAGGAAGGCTACTGATTTGTTTGAGCTGATTTTATATCCAGCCACTTAGCTGAAGTTGTTTAACAGGATTACGAGTTCCCTGGTGGAAGTTTTAGGGTCACTTAAGAATACTATCTTATCATCTGCAGATAGTGAAATTTTGACTTCTTCCTTTCCTATTTCTATCCCTTTGACTTCCTTTTATTGTCTAATTGCTCTGGCTAGGACTTCCAGTACTATATTGAATAGATAGTGTGAAAGTGGGCAGCCTTGTCTAGTCGCTGATTTTAGTGGGATTGCTTCATGTTTTTCTCCATTTAGTTTAGTGTTGGCTACTGGTTTGGTGTATATTGCTTTCACTATGTTAAGGTATGGACCTTGAATTCTTGATCTTTCCAGGACTTTTACCATGAAGGGATGTTGAATTTGTCAAATGCTTTCTCAGAATCTAGTGAGATGATCATGTGGGTTTTTTTCTTTGACTTTGTTTAGATAGTGGATTACATTGATGGACTTCCATATATTGAACCAACCCTGCATTCCTGAGATAAAGCCTACTTGATCATGATGGATGATTGTTTTGATGTGTTCTTGGATTCGGTTTGTGAGAATTTTATTGAGTATTTTTGCACCGATATTCATAAAAGAGATTGGTCTGAAGATCTCTTTCTTTGTTGGGTCTTTGTGAGGTTTAGGTATGAGCGTGATTGTAGCTTCATAGAATGAATTGGGTACTGTTCCTTCCATTTCTATTTGTGGAATAGTTTGAAAAAAATTGGTATTAGGTCTGATATAATTCTGCACTAAAGCCATCTGTTCCTGGGCTTTTTTTTGGTGGGGAGACTGTTAATGACTGCTGCTATTGTTTTAGGGCTTATGGGACTGTTTAGATGGTTTATTTGCTCTCCTGATTTAACTTTGGTATCTGGTATCTGTCTAGAAAATTGTCCATTTCATCCAGATTATTCAGTTTTTTGAGTATAGGCCTTTATAGTAGAAGCTGATAGTTTTTTTTTTTTTTAAATTTCCTCAGTTTCTGTTGTTATGTCTCCTTTTTCAGTTCTGATTTTATTAATTTGGATACTGTCTTTGTGCCCTCTGATTAGTCTTGCTAAGGGTTTATCTATCTTGTTGATTTTCTCAAAGGACCAGCTCCTGGTCTTGTTGATATTTTGTATAGTTCTTTCTGTTTCAACTTGGTTGATTTCAGCCTCATGTTTGATTATTTCCTGCCATCTACTCCTATTGGGTGTATTTGCTTCTTTTTGTTCTAGAGCTTTCAGGTGTGTTGTCAAGTTGTTAGTGCATGTTCTCTCCAGTATCTTTTTGTAGGCACTTAGAGCTATGAGTATTTCTTTTAGCACTGCTTTCATGGATTCCCACAAGTTTTGGTATGATGTGTCCTCATTTTCATTAAATTCTAAAAAGTCTTTAATTTCTTTCTTTATTTCTTCCTTGACCAAGTCATCATTGAGTAGAGCAATGTTCAGTTTCCACCTGTATGTGGGCTTTCCATTGTTTTTGTCATTATTAAAGACCATCCTTAGTCCGTGGTAATCTGATAAGATGCAAGGGATTATTTCAATCTTTTTATATCTCTTGTGTCCTGTTTTGTGATTTATATAAATTATATGGTCTATTTTGGAGAAGGTACCATGAGCTGCTGAGGAAAAGGTATATTCTTTTGTCTTAGGATGAAATGATCTATAAATATTTGTTAAATCCATTTGGGTCATAACTTCTGTTAATTTCATTATGTCTCTGTTTATTTTCTGTTTTCATGATCTTTCCATTGCTGAGAGTGGGATGTTGAAATCCCCCACTATTATTGTGTGAGAATCAATGTGAGCTTTGAGCTTTAGTAAAGTCTCTTTATGTATGTCGGTGCCCTTGCATTTGGAACATAGATGTTCAGAGCTGAGAGTTCATCTTGGTAGATTTTTTCTTTGATGAATATGAAATGGACTGCCTTATCTTTTTTGATTACTTTTGGCTGAAAGTCAATTTTTTTTTTTTAATATTAGAATGGCTACTCCAGCTTGTTTCTTGGGACCATTTGCTTGGAAAATTGTTTTCCAGCCTTTTGCTCTGAGGTAGTGTCTGTCTTTGTCACTGAGGTGCGTTTCCTGTATGCAACAAAATTCTGAGTCCTGTTTATGTATCCAGTCTGATAGTCTACATCTTTTTATTGAAGAATTGAGTCCATAGATAGTAAGAGATATTTAGGAAAATTGATTGTTGCTTCCTGTTATTTTTGTTATTAGAGGTGGAATTACATTTGTGTTGCTATCTTCTTTTGGGATTGTTGGAAGATTACTTCCTTGCTTTTTCTAGGTTGTAGTTTCCCTCCTTGTGTTGGAGTTTTCCATCAATTATTCTTTGAAGTGCTGGATTTGTGTCCTGTATTCCCTGGATGTTTTGGGTTAGGAGCTTTTTGCATTTTGCATTTTCTTTGACAGTTGTGTCAATGTTTTCTATGGTATCTTCTGTACATGAGATTCTCTCTTCTATCTCTTGTATTCTGTTGGTGATGCTTGCATCAATGACTCCAGTTCTCTTTACTAGGTTTTCTATCTCCAGGGTAGTCTCCCTTTGAGATTTTTTTATTGTTTCTACTTCCATTTTTAGATCCTTTATGGTTTTGTTTAATTTCTTTACGTGTTTGGTTGTGTTTTCTTACAATTCTTTAAAGGATTTTCTATCTGTGTGTACTTCTCTATTTAATGTTTGCCACTAAGAGGTGTGAAATGGCTCAGTAGAGAGGTTGCTCTTGAAGATGACCCAGATTTGATTCCCAGAACACACTTTATGGTTCACAATCATCTGTAATTCCAATTCCAGAGGATCAGACACTTTCTTCTGACCTCTACAGGCAGCAGACATACATGTGGTGGTTCACAGATATATATATAGACAAAACACCCAAACAAGCAAACAAATAATCTGCCACTATGTATTTGACAAATTTATTCACAGCATTCTTCAATGGTTCATTACTTGATGTTTGCTTTTCTTTTCTACTATATTTTTACTGTATTGAATTTATCCTTAACCAAAATAATCAGAGATGGCTTAAAGTATGACTTTTGAAGATAGTATAATTCTGTTTTGTTGTTGTTGCTTTTGTTTGCTTGCTCTTACAGCATTTAGAAGACAGTCAAGTAAAATGAATTGTACACATCCCCATGGAGAGTTCTATTAAGGACAAAAAATGGACAATGTATTTGATGACATGACTGAATTCAGACATGAGATAATGGTTGTGTGAGATAGTGTTTAGGTCACAATCAAACCTGATTTTTAAGACAATTTTCTCTGAATAAATCTCCAGTTGCTATTTTATTTTATACAATATAATATTAATCAATGGTACAAATAAGGATTAAGTTTAACAATATTTGAAAATGCTTTTGTGTTTTTGTACCATTCAACCAGGGAGTTCAATGGCTTGACAATTACAGAGATGATGAAGTTGCAATCTCTTACACATTCATCTAACTTTGCTATTATCATTAGCACCATTATTCCATGTATTGTTATTTCCATTTAAAAATTACTAGCAGAAGTAGATGAACACATCTTTTCTCTTTTGTTTCCTAGCAACAGTCTTGAAATCAGAGATTCACCTAATCTAGGAGGATTATGGTTTCATCTAAACTGGATGAAGATGCTCTCTCGACTCTTAGACAAGTGTATGCTTGACCTATATCCACTAATGAAACTATTCAATGACATTATCTCAGGAGGCCGCCAGAGCCCAAGAAAGTCCCAGGAAGCATGTCCTATACAGGCACCTTTCTAGTTAAAAGTGGGTGTGATTGTATATTTAAGAATCAGTTCCAAGGGCCTATAGTAGAAATAGATGGCATACTGATGAATGAAGGGGATTAATACTTACTGAAGCCTGCAGTGGATACTCTCAGCTCTTTCAAAAACATTTGCTTATCAAGCTCCAATTATTGACTAAAACTTTGTATCTATTAATGACATCACTAAAGCAACCAATGCCTAAAGGAATAATTATCTAAATTAATTTATAATTACCATTATTTATTTATTGATTATTTACATCATCTATATTCTAGACCCTTGCTTAGTAGTTAAGAAGATAAAGCCATTAGAAAGCAGTCCTCTAGTCTCATACATGTATTGCTGAGTCCCTAAGGCATACAGCATTCCAATAACTGAACACAGGTACAGTTATGAATATGAATGCCCAAACACTACTTTGTGTTGTTTTATCATTGTGTACTGTTCACATAGCCAGGGCTTGGTGTTTATTTTCCTATGAATTGTCACTTTGAACAGTACAGTGGGTGGATCTCAGAAAGTGCTAATTATATTTTTTAGTGAATGAATGCCAGCATGAAGAGCTATTTCTGGGAAATACCATAAGAACAGAACAGTCTTTGCAGCCTAATTTCCTAATACCTCTTTCCATTTTAGACAGTATTCAGCATATGTTTGTTTGTTTATTTGTTTGTTTATACTTGAATGTACCAGATGGTTATCAAGACAATAAGAGCCATTTGGCAAAAAATACTATAAATGCTCATTTTATTGTAAACAAGAGAGAAAATAAATACATTCAATAGTTGATAGGGATGCAGGACTACAGTCACACTGTGTTGGAAGGTCTGAGAATGTTCTGGAATATACTTCTTCCTTCTTTATAAATAGTATGGGCTACTTCTTTCATTATTACTGTGTGTTAAATCTTTTTTAAGAATAATATTCTACCTGCTCCTTATCTCTGAAAAGGATTATAGATTATATCATTTCTCCATATGCCTTATGACTTTCAAATTACAGAAGTTTCACTTTTCTTTAATCTAAACATGCTATCATATATATGATAAATATACATATATGTAGTACATATTTAAAAGGTTATTGGCTAAATGAAAAATATTACTGTCTAATAGAGGTAATTATTGTGAAGTATATGCCTCAGAAATCATACATAATATAACTCATTTGTTTAGCATAGTGTAATTCAAGGGTGAAATCACATGGAAATGAGATAAAAATGACCAATAGCTAAATGTTTATAAGAATTGTGAGATTTTGGCTACTGACCCCAAGGCTTTGAACATGTACATGTTTTGACCCTGACTTGTGGCCACAGTCCTGTGTTCTAAACAATGTTTTTCTTCATCTCATTGTACTGGCACAAGCCTGTAGCCCTAGGTACTTGGAAGGCAGAAGTTAGATGATTACTTAGGCTAATCTCAGCAACAATAACTATTTTGTCTAAAAGAATATTTTCAATGCAAATGGAAAGTTATGTGTTTTTTTTTTTTTTTTAGTTTCCATAATTGCATTCATATTAACCCTCAAACTTTCAAGAATGAGAAAAGCCAGAAACAAATACATTGGTCAGTAACATCCCTGGGCATGTTTCCCTCAGCTCTATGAGTGTGGAAACAAGCTAAAGAGTATGTGAACAGCATCACCTACCTTAATTTTTTTTCTTGTTCTTTTGCTACATTTAAATTCCTGCTCTAAAGTCCCTCAGTAACAAATTATGACATGAATGTGTGAGCCAAAAAGCACATCTCTCTTCAAATTGCTTTCAGTTTTGAATGTTTTATAGCAACTGAATAAAAACTAGAACAAAAAAGTTTATATGGGTTATATAGTTCTAGACTATATATATCAAGTGATTCTCAACTTGTGAGTTGTGACCCCTTTGGAAACAAATGACCCTTTCACAGAAGTTTCATATCACATATTCTGCATATCAGATATTTACAATATGATTCATAATAGTAGCAAAACTAGAGTTGTGAAGTCACAATGAGTAATTTTATACTACCATATGAGGAATTATATTAAAGGGTTGCAGTATTAGGAAGGCTCTGAACCACTGTCCTAGGCAATGAAGTGGTAAATGAAAGTTAATACTATCACTGGGCACAAAAGCACTAAAGTGAATTTAAATGAAGGCAGCAGCATTTGGCAGCTAAAGACGGAGGATTATCACAAGTTTGAGTTCAATACGGCTATATAAGTATCTTCCAGGATAGTTCCAGTTACAGAATCAGACCCTGTTTTCAGAAAACAAATAATAACAGCAAAAAAGAAGTCAATATATTCACAGAAGCTATGTTTTCAAGGACCATTATTTCATCAAAAGTGATGTATGAACCACTTGGGATGTATAAACTTTAGAATTCTTGGAAATTAAGGGAAAGAGGCAGAAGTTTCTTTTAAATGGCATAAAAATGGCAAATATAGTATACTTTCAAAGTAGCTAGCACAAAATATATTTAAAACATAAAAATCAAAGGTTGGTAAAATCATTTCTATAGGGTTCCATGTGTTTCTAACTTTAATTTGAAAGTATAATTGTCTATGAAAGTTACAGACAGTGTTATGATTAAAACCAAAAGCTGTTTCTGCTAATACAATCATTACTGTTATTATTTTTATATCTTTTATTTAGAAGTTCATAGGTCAAGGGATTTTCAAGACATTATATGACTTTATCATACATAGGTCTTATCTCCAGATAAAAGATGAATAAAATAACATTTGAAAATCTGAGCAGACAATAAAAAGTAATTTAACATGTAATGACTAGTGCAAGGTCAATGTGATAGAAACTAGAGACATTAAGGGGTATTTTAAAAGGGTGGTTTTCTTTTACTTCTTACAGAGCAAGAGATTGAATGATACCTGTTGTCTATGTTTCCAAAATAAAAGTATGAATAGGGACAACTGATATATCACTAAAACACATTGTCAAAACATCATCTATTCTTGGACAAACACAGTTTGTTAAGGTACGTGGTCCAAGAGATTGTAGAATGACATCATTGTAGATATCCACATGCATTTTTGAGGAAGTCTGCAGTATATACTAGTACATGTGGTCCTGTCAGAACAGATACTCAGACAGTGGGGGCATGAAGCTTTGAACTTTTTGCTTTTGGTAAATGCCACCTTTCTTGAAATCAATATTCATTCATGTTAAGATGTTTTCTTTATCTTCCTCTCCACCTATCACTAGACTTTAAGTTGTGATACTCTTAATCCAAAGTTCAAGTACGAAGTTGCTTTTTTTCCGGAAAGCAATTGTGCATTTAATCGCTGGCCATATTTCTCAATGTCTGAGTAGAGCATGTTGACTCTGCTACTCTACCTGATAGCTTTATTTAGCAGTGCATCATATTAGCTGCAAAAGGTAGTCAATAGGGCAGGTCAATATTTATGATGTAATTTATGAGATAGACATACACTGAAAACAGAAAATCTTTAGGCTAAGGATTAGGTACTAGGTACCTAAGAAAGATAGAGTTCTACTAAGATATATTTTAGAAATTCATCTATACTGCTGTATGAAAGATTGCTAGAACATTTACCATGCATGGTTGTACAAGTCTGCATTGATTTTGTCCTAGACAGGAATATAGAATACTATATATGGAACATATTTGTGGTCTATAAAGGTCTGTTTTTATAATATAAATTCTTCTGGAATTTATTCTTAGGGTTGTTTAGTTTCAAAACCTCTATCATTACTGCTTCCCTCTAACAAGGGAAAAATAAAATGAAATATTATTTATTATTCCCCTTTAAAGTAGGTTTATTTATATATTTCCCCTTGAAAGAGCTTACAACAAATGTCAATTGCAAACATGTCCAGCATAGGTTGTCAAATTGACTTAAAGTTAATCACAAATAAAAGAAAATAAATAAAAATGTAAACATAAAGATACCAATATAATGTCACCTTCATTTTTATACTTACTTTTTATGGGCTATAGTTATAGCCATGATGTTTTGAAACAATGAATACATTTTCTAGGAAGAAATTGCCACAGGTAAAATGCTTCCCAGGATCAGATAAAGGCAATCATTTTTGATAGCCAGTAGGACCTGAAGGTTGAATATAATCTATGGGCAAATTTAACAAAGCAACTAGTTTAGAGAGAAGGAAATGTCTGTTTATAAAATCAACAATCCCACCACCAAAATACATGTTAGATGTTAGGAATAGATGGTCAGTGTTCGGCATGAAGGCACGTCAATGTCAATATAAATGACCTCTACAGTGTCACCAAGTGATTTCACATTGAGGGTGTGAGAAGAGGCTGTAGAATCCATTGGTTCTCTGAAACAATCATTTTCTAATTAGAATAAAACCCTGCCATTGTGTGACAGAGGAAGACTGTTTACTTGAAGCATAATGATGTTTACCTCACTGCTTCACTGAATGCTTCTCTTCAGTAGGTCTAAAGGTAAATCATATTCATAATAAATACTATAAGAAAAAATAAAGCCAGCCTTTATGATCTCTCAACCAAAATAGTTGCCCAGTACCACAAGTTATACCCCATGCCAGGAGCACTTGGGGTAATCTCTTTAATTCTTTCTCTAATATCTGCCAAAATATCATCAATTAATGCATGTTTGCTATTGGGTTGATGTGGGTGAAGAATTAAAATGAGTGATCACTGAGTGTTTACAAGTCCTGCTCCAAGTCCTCCCAGACACACTCCCCACTCAACTTTGTTTACTATAGTATGAATTCGTAATATTTATACATTTCCATGAGAACTTGTAAAACCTTGCTCATATCTTGGAGCATCATTTATTCATATTTAAGATATTATATGTGGACTGGGAATTATAGGTAGCCTTGAGCATTAAGCAAGTCTTTATATTTTTATAGCTTGTTTAACAGCAAATATGTGCCAGTTTATTATTTAGTATTGTTGGGCCCCATTTTGGCCCTAGTTTGGGCCTTGTGGACAAACTGGAGTTTCTGTGACTCGAGTTTCTGTAGCCTTCTGAGAAAGCCTAAGCCTGGCTCGAGTTTTGGGACCTGTCTCAGTCACTTCTTTTGTATTGAGGTGACTCAGCAAGACCTGTTTTGCCCTGCCTCTGTAGAGTGAAAAATTATAAAGATCATTTTATAAAATATATACAGGTTTTTCTTTAGGCTTTTCTTTAAATGGCATGAAAAATATAGAAAGTTTTTATGACCCCTAGACCTGAGCAAAAGAATGCAGGTTCACTAGTTCAAAGAAAGCAGAACTAAATGTAAGATTTTGGGCCTTCACTGCCCCGGGATACATTCCACATTCCCGAAGGGAAGGGGTACATTATCCCTGAGCCAGAGGACACTTGCTAGATTAACATTCAAGAGTGAAAGGGAGGGATTAATTAACATTCCTTAGACCTCAGGGAAGAGAACCATCTGTAGGTGGGGAAGGCCCAAAGCAGGAAGACACATTCCTGACCACAAAGAAAGATGCAAGTCATCTGGGTGGTCCCAAGAACTGGCTGACCATGAGATAAATGGTTGAGGTTACATCCTTACAAAAGATAAGTGTATAAGATGTTTTCCGCATGACACTGACTAAATTTGGGTTGGGACCTTTTAAAACTTTCTGTGTTATGTTTCCTTAGCAACCCCTCATCTCCTCCCCACTCCCCTGGTTTGTGGTTTTCCCCTTTAAAAAGCCCCTCAAACAGCCGGTCTGTCAATTCGGCTCCTGCGTGGGCAAATGAATTGACCAATTGACTGTTTGGCCAATCAACTCTCCCTAATAAAGACTCTGCTGACTGCATCCAAGTACGGTGTCTTTCGAGTTTTTGGGTGGCTGTGACTTCCCGAGACTTGATTGAGGGTCTTCAGAGTTTGAGGGTCTTCACATCTACCCCTCCATTGCTAATGTAGAGCTTTGCCATTGGCCCTGTCAGTCACCCCATACCTTCCATCACCCTTCCCTACCTACTACATCATCTCATCGCACCAAAAATCCCCCTCTCTATGCTCCGGGTTTATATAAGCAAGAGGCTGATGCAATAAAGTTGAGTTTCTTTTTTGACAAGACTCACAGCCTGGTGTGTTTTTTTGGGACACCAACACTCACCATTGTTGGAATGTTGGATTCCAAGATTCAAACCAGGGGACACACTTCCCCAGAATCACACGCAGACAGAGGATTCGCTGCAACAACATGAGGTTTAATGATACTGGCGCACCAGGACTCTCTCACATCCCAGCAAGAGAGCCCCCCCCCCCCCTCCCCGAGAAAAGGCTGGGAGCAGTTCTTATACAGAGTACAGGAGGGCAGTCACAAAGACTGACCTTCTCAGGTCCGGTCCCTGGGTGACTCAGATTCCAGACTGTCCTTTTGCCCACGTTTATTTCATTAAGTGTCTGGCTTCCTGACCACCGCCCATCCTGTAATGTGTCTCTGTGCTCTGAATCTTCCCCATCTGCAGGTGGGTTCACTTCTCTGTGGTCTGAGGAATGTTAATCAGCCTCTCCCTTACTCTTCCGAATGTTAATCCAGCTAGTGTCCTCTGACTAAGGAATGTGCCCCTCCCAGGATGTGTCCTGGGACAGTGGGATTCTTTTAATCTTAAATTTAAACCCTAAAAGACCGGAAAGTCCTACATTATCCTGCTCAGCCCTGGAGAGACCAAGCAAGACTGGACCTCTCTCCTCTCACTTGGACCTGCTGGCAAGGAGCTGACATAGTATGTTATTATTAGCACTACCTCTTGTACTTTATGCTCTAAGTCATATTCACTTTATCTTTAAAATGCAGGATAAAAACTTACACCACTCTCTTTTATAAAAACTGAGTGGTAATATATAATGACTTTATTATGAAATGTACAAAATAATGAGTACAATTTAAGCATTAACTATCACTAGTAAGATAAATCTTGTGTCAGTCAGGTCTTACATACAGTGTCTATTATAAAAACCCTCCTCTAAGGATCTTTAATAATAATAGGAGAACTAGGAGTCAAGCTTGATATTAGTACTGGATTCCAAAATCCCAGGGTTATAAAAACTTAGTTGTAAAAGAAATACTAAATCGCTTAACTTCAGGCAAACTTCTGGGCTAGTAAGAATTATATCTAGAAAGAAGGTGGTATTGGCCTGGTCGCATACACACAGCCTTCCTGAAATCTTCATTCTTTCATGGATGGCACACTCTTCCTTCTTTTATATGCATCCTTTCATTGATTTCTTCCCTTGGACCCTTTTAATTGTCCCCACAAGTTCCCTGATACCAGGTTTACTATCCTATTCAGCATCTCCTTAATAACAGACAAACCAGGTTTCTTGGAAACAGTCTTTCCTACATGTATAACTACAAAAGTGATAAGCCTTTGGAATATGGATTTCAAATCTTCTCCAATGATCTTACATTGGTCATGAGTTTGGTCTTTTGTATTTCACAATGGGTAGACATTTGAGTCACTTTTTAAAATGCTCCTTTAAATAAGGATGCTGCCACTCCAGAATGTGCCTTCTGCTCCATTGAAGGGGCCAGCATTTGTTGATTTCTACTCTATTCTTTTCTCTGTCTCCTCTCTTGACACTGTCCCTTCTCTTTATATGATTACATCGTTTGTTTACATCATCTTTAACTAACTTGGAATCAAAGCACCTCTTGTTGGATATAACTCAGTCTTATGTGGTCCAAATAATCCCTTGAAAGCTTACATGATATTTTCCTCTTACATGGTTTTATGTTCTTAAAGGTGAGCCTTTGGGCTTTAAGGAAATTAGCAAAGGAATCTAAGATCAAAGAGTAGAAGAACCAAAGTTATCAAGAACTGCACAAAAGAAGGCTTTCAGAAAGCATACTTGAAAGTATTTTTACTCTTCTTTCCAAAAGTGAGTATATTTATTCAACAAATAACTCATCTGATATAGAAAAGAAAAACTACGTTGGTTGAAAAACAGATACAAACCATGATGCTTTTATAATTTTTAATTACAACAGATGGAGAAAAATGTGGCAATTTAACCACTGTCTTACATATTTCCTTTGTCATGATAGAATTTAATACACTATAGGGTATGGTGTGTATAGACAGCAGAGTCATTAGAAAATGATGCAAGCAGAGAAAATAAATTTTCATACAGCCATGTCAAGACCCTCTGTGGAGACTTGGGCAAATTTATAATCAATATACCCACAAGGCAATTCCAGTTAGGTTAAATAATCCTGGCTTTTGTAACCCATAAATGACTAGAAAGATGACCTTCATTCTCCAAGGAGGACTGCAAATGTTTTAAGAGTTTCTCCTGCTGGTGATGAGCAATGCTAAGAAGGGAAATCTCCAGATAAATCATAGGAAAATGCCCTCACCAAACCAGAGAATGAGTGCTATATTCCTACCATGGAAATGGGAATTGGAATAGCAGTTTATGGACTCCTACATTTCACCTTTTGGAATATTTCAATCCCTTGTTTCATAAAATAGAGTCTTCCACCATGAAACATGGCTTTTATGATTCTATTGGTCTGTTTCCCTAAAAAGACATTGAATAGGATGGCAGGAGAAAGAACTACATTACAGCTCCTAAAGCTGCATCTTCTCCTCCTTCATACTAATGTTATACAACTCTGTCTGAGTGGTGGCTTCTCACTTCTCTATGTGTAGCTCCTTTTGAGGTTCTGAGAGATTGATTTTTGTTTTCTTATCCTGTGACTTTAATACTTGCCTGTTATCAAACTTAGCATGGGAATATCAAGATACAGAATAATAAATAAAGTATTGGGAGAAGGAAAGGGAGCAAGGAAGAAGGAAAATCAAAGAAAAGAGAAATGGAGAGGGGAGAGACAGAGAGACAGAAACAGAGGAAAGAGAGAGAGAGAGAGAGAGAGAGAGAGAGAGAGAGAGAGAAAGAAGGAAGGTCAGCAATAGTGTGCCACCTCAGCTCTAAAACTCATTTTAGATTTGTGCCTCTGACCTATTCTCAATCCATGTTCTTCCTTTTGGGGGCAGAAAAAGTATTAATGATTTAAGTACTAATGTTTGTTACAAACTGTTCTTGGGAATAATGCCTCTGGAGAGAAAAGCAACATTTTCAAACAAGTTAGAATGTGCTGTGTCCTTGACAGGGTTTTGACAAATCACATGGGGAGTGCTAGGGTAGAATGAGCATTGACATGAGCTTGACTGATGTATGGAGCCCAGGCAATTTTATCCTTGCCCAAACTGAGTACTGGCTCTAGATTTTGCTATGCAAGGAGCATGTTGGTTGAGACAGCTCCCTTTATCAAAAGTCAAAGTCCAGAAGGACTTTACTCTAAGTTATCAAAAGACTACATATTTGCTAACATTGATAATTGAAGTATCTGTCTTAGAAAACAAGAGATGTTCTTTGATGTTTACTAAAATATTAACTATAATGCCCTGTTGATACAAATTTCCTCTGGCAAAAATTTATTCTAATAAAACAACTCCTTTGAAGCCCAACTATGAAGATCGCCTTGCTATTTAATTATGGAAAATTAAAATATATTTTTAAAGGAAATTAAACACAAGAACTGGCAGCTGACTTACTATGGCCTTTAGAGTTATAAAGGTTTGAGACATAGGTCCTAATTTTGATACCAACAGCATGTTTCTGAATATTGTTTATATTTTATTCTTAGTTTTATTTTTGTAAAATAAAAGTTATTATATCTACATCATAAATGGGATTGGGGATCACAAACATGATACATGCCAAAGATGATAACCAGCCAGTGGTAACTACTTTCTGAAGAGTGAATTCTATTTTCACTACAATTTTTACTTTTTTCAAATGGATCTATTGATGAATCTAGTGCCAGCAGAGACAGGTATGTAGGGTGATTCAGGGATAAGAAATGAACAAAGGAGATGACCTACAGCTCAGTTACATTCTATTACTTGTGCCTTTTCAATTCCTTTATCCATTATTTATCAATCCACTTTTCCAATATTATTTTCTAATGTGTAATAGGAGCTATGCATTTCCACAATTTCTTTAGGATGTCAGTTTTGAGTTCCCATCATTTATAAAAGCAGGAAAATGACATGATTCTTACAGAATCACTGATAATCCAATAAGATCAAATAGGCAAATAATTTTTCTAAACTCAGAATGTTGTAGATCATTATAATAAATTATAACAGTAAGCAGAACCATAATACAATATGGTACAGCCAAAGCCAGGCTTAGCTGAACAATAAAAACAAGAGATACTGTCAATATTCTACTTCCTAATTGGTTCCTCATTTCAGTATTTTACTACAATAATCACTGTGCATGTGAATTTCACAAATTATTCCTCTCAGCACAATAGTAAACAGAAGAGTTGATAGGATAGACACCACAAGCATCTTTTGTCTTGATTTGAATAGACATATTGTTTCTAAAAGCCTCTATCATCTTTCTGTGAAATAAACAAGTAATTTTAGAAGCACTTCCATTTTGTAAATTTCATGACAGTCTAGATTTGAAGTTTTTGGTGGAAATAGCATGTATATTTATGTGAAAAATATAGCTATATATTGTCACTTATTTTTCAAAATCTTTGACAATACTATACAAAATTATGAGTACTAGCAAAGTCACTTTTCTATTGAATGTAATGTCATTAATGTGCCTGACTTATTCCATAAGATTTATAAGACATAGCTTTTTTTTTTTTTTTAATTTACACCACAACCCACTGGGAAAGACATTATTTTCCCAATTAATATATGCTTCAGGGGAATTTTTTATTTGTATAATTTTATAAAAGCAGTAAGAAGTCAAACTAGGATGTGTCCCAAATACCTTAACTCATCAAATCTCTAATTTTGTAAATCAATTAATCAAATATAAAATATGATTGCAAGCTAATATACACCAATTGATATATTAGTTTATGGATTGGACAATATGAAATGACTGTAAAGGCAAGGCAAATAAGCACCAATGAGGCATCAAAGATAACCACTCTATAATTGTGTAGGAGAGTACTGTGAACATCTGGTCCCTCCTTTTCTGACAGCTATTTGTAAAGAGAATTTAAAAGTGGATACCAATTTTAAATGAAATCTCAAATAATTACTAAAATATTAATTGATAATTAAATTATCAATTATGACATAGTTAATTATAATAATTAATGATTTAATTAATAATTAAAATATTGTTATTGACATTTAAGGGACATGATCTTATTTGTATAATTTCTTTTATTTATTTATTTTCATTGGATATTTTATTTACATTTCAGCTGTCATCCCCTTTCCCCATTTCCCTTCTCTAGAAGCCCCATCCCATCCCCCCTCCTTTTTGTTTTTATACTATTTTAATTATATGAAAATATTAAGGTCAGTTCTAGGTTGAGGGACTAGCAATACAATAGATGCAAATAGTCAAAGAACAAGCAAGGCAATAAACAAAGTTTCATGAACACTCCTATGATGTGAACACTATTTCTAAGGGCTAATCAGGATTACCAAAATATCTGAGCCAACTTCCCTATCCTAGCCCAAAGTCATTTTCATGTCTGAAGCCTACTTCTTTGTTCTAGCTTAAGATTTAGATTCCTGCCTGAAATTATTTCTTTGTTCTAGCCTAATGTCAGATTCTTACCTGAAACCTACTTCCTTGTCCTTTTCCAATATCATATTCCTGCCAAGCAGCCCATTTCCTTGTCCTCAGCCCATGTCAGATTCATGGTTAACCTTCAAGAATGGCATATATATCTGGATCATGCTAGCCCTTGTGGTCCTGGGAATACTTTTATTCCTGCCCATTGTGTTAAAATGTGTCTTAAACAATATCAACATATTGGCAGCCAAAGTACATGGCTTGAAACTGAAAATGGACCCCCAGACAGAGTTATTAAATTAATAGGCTGGCAAGCCAAGGATGGGTAAGATTCTGCACATAGTGTTACCAACCGAAGATATAATTACATTGCTTTTGATAATGCATATTTCATGATGGGTAAGAAAGGCATTCTTGTCAGACAGACCTAAGACAGGCTCAGTCTTGTTAATGAAATAACAAAGGGGAAGAGGCAGAGAGCTTTTGAGACTGCTTGGCAAGAATCTGACATAGGCCAGGGACAATGAAATGGGTTACTTGACAGGAATATGACACTGTATAATTTCAAATAAAGCAATTTGACTACCTTAGTGATAAATAAAATGACTATAAGACACAGACATCCCAAGAAAAATAAATAAAGAAAATCTCCAAGATTAGAAAATAAGGTATTCATATATAGGCTTACACTAAAGTTGCCATGCAGTGCCCACATAGTCACTGAAGGTGACACCTACATTTGGAGAAAAGACTGTCATTAGCATAGTGAGTATACTAGCATCTTCCACTCTAATCTAGAATTATGACATACTTTTCCACACTTTTCTGATTTTATTGTTTAATGCTATAGTACATAGTGTCCTATTCCCCAACATGTCCATGTCTAGATGCCCAGAACCCAAAAATAGGTTACTGTGATGGTTGGTTTAATACCAACTTGTCATAAATTAGAATTACATGAATTGGAATCCTCCACTTTAGAAAGAAATTCTATGTGTCTTATCCCTACTTTATTCTTGATGTGATAAACCATTTTTATACAATTTGGTTGTATGTACTCTTTGCTTGTTTTGGAGATAATCAAAATCTCTTTCCAACTCACTGTTAGGATCACACTTTTTCCATGGAGCTTTTGGGAAATGAGCTTTTCTGAACACGATGTCCATATCTGGTCCATAGAGGAATATTTTTTAATACCTTGCTTCTTCAAAATTCTGACAATGTACTCTTAACACAAACCTAGCCCTTTCTTCTGTCCCATTCAGCTTTCAATAATGATGCTCTTGATGGTTTCTGCAGGCAAGCAATGATTTATATAATTAGAGTCTTTACTTGATTTTGAAGGAGGTAGCATCTCTGACACACTCAATAGAACTCTTACCCAAAGTGGGACATCAAGTTCATATCTCTATGTAAAGATAGTGTAGAAAATGAAAGTTTAATTATTATAACAGAAGACCAGCATTTGGCTAAAGATCATAGTGGAACACATAGGAAAAAATGATGAATTATCTAAGGATCGAGGAACTCCTGGAAGAGAAGATATCCAAAATCTTGAACTGACAACAGCTTTGCATGCCTGCATAGCTTGTAAATCCCATTATATTGTGAACTTTCCCTTGGAGCTGTGTAGTTTGTGCCATACATATACTCCACAATACATTAACACTTTGGAAGAAGATTTCAGAAATTATATTTGCAAAAGAAAATGCATTTTCTAGTGCCTTATCTTGGAATTTGACAAGCAAAACAAAATTTTAGCTTCATAATAATGTCAAGGTTGTGATTTCTACTTATAAATCAGTTAATGGAGTAAAAGAATAAAGAACAAAATGGGAAAATTCTCTCTTCTGCACCATCTAAACAATTAGCATGCTGTCCATTAGTTTTATAGTATAATTGCTTCATAGTTGCAGGTTCTGCTGGTAGTATAATTGTGATAATTGATAATGTAAAGAATTTGGCAGCATTTTCAGCTGGATGGGTGCATTTTCAAATAATGTTTTCTCTAATCTTCACTTTAAGGAAAAAAATTAAACAAAAAATTAAGTTCTGAAATTATAAATATGCTTGTAACAAACAATTAAAATTTTGTGATATTAGGACTGTTATAGAAGCTACAATCTTTTAAACATTTTATGTATGCAAGACATGAATTTAGAATTTATTCAGATGCTATAAAACTATAAGTATGCACTTTGAAGACCTAAAATCAGAAAATAAGTCAGTCATATGGACCCAGTTCAGGCTCCGAGGTCTTGAATTTTATTGATCTGAGGGCAGAAAATGCATACAGGTCTGTTTTGTTACTTCACACTCCAAACTCAACAGGATTTCACCTGATACACTAGCTGCTGACTTCCCAATGTCCTTCAACTGTGTTGACTACTGAATGGAGGGTTCTTGTGTCTGCATTAGTAGCAGTTTGTCCCAAGATTTTATTAGTCATTGCCAACTTCTAACGTTATGGAAGCCTAAAACTGAAGGACCTAAATTTAGAGAGTGGTAACATTTTATTTCCATGTGTCACGTATTCAAAGATTATCATTTTAAGGCCATAAGGATGAGCAACAAAAAATTTGAATTGCATGGATTCTCTGTCTTTTTCATCTTGGTAAACTGTTTATTTACCATCTCAGAATCAATATTTTCTCTCCACGGTCAACATTATCCTTGGAGACCTTTGTTCCATATATCATTTCAAAACTTTCAGAGATATTTAATTTTCAGAGTTAAGCAATTAAAAATAGCTATTGTTTTTATTTCTCTGTTTAAAATCTTAATTTCCTGTTGTGAGTCGCCATGGTGCTGTTTGTAATCTGATGTTAATTCTGCTTCCTCAAGAGGTGCTACCCTGAGAAGGAGTAGACTAAGTACTCAACTGATTTCATGTGAACCTTCTCCCCATTTTAACTTGTCAAATTAAGTGTAGAGCCTGTGATTGGGTAGTGGAAGAGAAAGGTGGGGCTGGAGGTATTAGAGAGTATGGGAAGACAGAGGAAGAAGACGGAGGAAGAGGAGGTGGAAGGAAGATGGAGCTGAACCACATGATCCAGAGAAGAAGCAAGAAGCAAGGCATCTTATAGCTAATGAAAAGAGTAGTGCAGTGGTAAATCTGTCCAATCTAGGCGTGCAGCTTACAAATAGTGTAGATGAATTGTGTGTTTATTGAGGTTGGAGATTTTATGCAATAATTTCTCACCATAACCTTTACTGAAAGAGAAAAAACTAACACAGAAGATGCCTCCACAATGACCAAGTGTGTAATCTTTCAGAATTAAAAAAACAAAAAAACAGGTGTTTCACATATAATTTACATATAAATTTTAATTATGGTCCTTGTTTATTCATTAACAGTTTATGATATTCATACTCATTAAATGAGACATTGGGGGAAATGAAGGAAGAGAGAGTGAGGGGTGGATATGGAGAATATTAAGTAGATCAAGGAAAGAGAAGGAAGTAAAAAGAAGGGGAAGCTTAATAGGGAGGGCACTCAGGAGAAAGAAAGAAAGCAAGAAAAATGAAAATATATTCATATTCAAAGGTAAATTTATTATCTCATTTTTATTCCATCCATTTATTTAATTGTTTGTTTATTGCTTGCTTTAACCCCACTTTTATCTGTGAGTGTGGCCAGCCTATATACTCTGAAATTTTTAGTTTTTTTTAATTAATTATAAGAGGCAGCAGAATTTTAATAAAGTTTTCTTACTGGTCTTTCCAAGATAAAATGATTATTTTCATGTTATTTCATGTGTATTTTTTTCCTAACAACTAAGAGTGTTTGTCTTCTGAGCCTCACAAAATTATCACTGGCTTAAGATCACAGTAATTATGAGCTCACTCATGCCATAAGCAAACTGGTATCTGGTACTTTTCTGCACTGGTTAGTGATGGTGCCAACAGAGAGTCTTCCATCTTCCTCAGCCTCTTGGAAAAATGATCTACTAACTTCAAATATGTGTGTGTGTGTGTGTGTGTGTGTGTGTGTGTGTGTGTGTGTAAATGCAGAAGACAGAACTTAACTTCTAGTGCCATTCTTAAGGTACCATATACCTTACATTTTAAAACAAAGTCTATCACGGGGACCAAATTGGCTAGTCTGAGTACTTAGTGAGACAGGGACATCCTATCCCTGCCTCCTGATCCTTGGATTCTTAATGTATGCCATCACAGACATATTTTTGCTTGGATTCTGTGAACCAAGTTTGGGTCCTCTTACTTACAAATCAAACACTTAACCGACTGACCCATCTCCCCAGTACTCTGTAAATATACATTTTTAACAACTCAGCTTTTTCCTCACCCATATGTGTGCAATAGAGAACGTTAAAACCTGTCCATACTTTGTTTTTTTCCAGGAAGTGTGGGATTTCAATTATAAAACCCATAAAACTTTAACTTCTATAAATCTAATATAGAAACCACCACACATTCCAGTCATTTGTGCCTATGTGCCAAAAATAGTCCAGACTATATTAATTATTAGAGTTGGGTTGCAAAAGTACTACAACCGGTTCACAAACTGTTCTTGGTCTGCCAGAAAATATTGCTTTAGGGGGGACGTTATAAGAAGGGCTTTAGGTTGTAGAACCTACCTTTGCTGATATATGCAACTCTGGGAGCACTTTGTAGGTTATAATTAAGATCTACTTTTGGTCATTCTAAATTCTCTCCTGCTGGATGTTGGTGAGTTGTAGTAAGCAACTACCTCAAGATCCTACTTCAGCAAAATAGTGCCACTATGCCTTCTTCATCATAGTAAGCTACATTCCTTTACACTATGAAGTCTCAATCTCTAACTATCTTGTTGTCTGGTACAATCTAAAAATCTAATACATGTGTAAAATTAGACATCTTAATATGTGTGACACCACGAATGTTATTAATGTGAAGATCAACTGGCTAAAGCAACCTACCTCTACTGTGGTTTCTTCATCCTGATATGAGCTACAGAGACTTGGGCTAACAGCTTGCTTAGTTTCAGACTTCTTTTCCTCATATGTCAGATGTTCTAATGGACCCTAGCAATGGATGTACATAGAAGGATCATGTGTGGTAGCTGCCTCCCTCATCTACCGTGTTCAGTGACTCAGGATGAGTCAACAAACCTTCATAAAATGGAAGTTTATTTCAAAAGACACCAAGTCTAGAAGAAATAACAAAATAAATACTTTTAGTTTAGAATTCTATTGAAAAATCAATCACTACTCCACATTAAGTGAGTAGAAGACATAAATCCACATCAGTCTGGGTATTTTATTTTGAATCCTCACAATTTTGTAGGAAACAAATGTAATTATATTTGTTTTTAAATTTTAACTTTGTTTTAGTTCACCATTGGGGACTTTTGCTTTTATTTTTTATCATTTTTTGTACTGTAGCTGTTTTAAGTATGTATGTGGAAACGTATTTCTTATTTTGCTCATTTTGTTATTAGAGAATTGCTTTTTGATTTATTAAAGTCTTTGAAATATATCAACTCTATACTTTTCTTGAGCGTTTGAAATATACTTTTTCTTAATGTGTTGTTGGTTTTAAATATTTTATGTCTTATGATGTATAACAATTTTATAGTTTTATTTTATCAAGCTTATGTACATTTTTCTTTATGATTTTCCCCCATGGTGTTATTCTTACAGAGGCATTTCCCATCCTTTGGTAGAGATTATTTATTTTTCTCAAAGCACATTTAACATTTTATTGGTAATATTTTAAGTGAGAAATTACGCTAGTATATAATTGAGTTAGGCACCCAAGTTGTGTTTTCAAATTATTGCTTGTCTCTTTAGCATTATTTGTGAACAAACACATTTTGTTCTTCTTATCTGAAGTACCTATCAATCTCTATTATGGAAAAATTAAAAATAATGAGTTAAGGTACACATGCATATGTAGACATGCATAAATATATGTATTTATACGAGTCATACTCCTACACATGCATGCACACAAATACACTATGAGTGAGCTGCACTTTATAATCTGTTTTTTGGTCATATTTCTATTCTACATACCTATATGCCTTTATTATTTGTAGATAGCATTAATGACCCTGCATTATCTGTTTACTCTTTTCTTGATGGTGTGACATGGCAAGGGGACTTCAGAAAACGCTACTGCTGCAGGCACTGTGCCTAAACACAGGTCTTGATGTGTGTGCACAAAATCCAACTCTAGGGAAGTTGAACAAAGGAATTAAGACACTGTCAGATTAAAAGGGATCAAAGATGATCACTGGCAGATTAGTATTTGTGGAGAGAGATAAAACCAGAAACATGATTAGGTTGAGGTTCTAGCCTAAGAACTGAGTGCTGGAATGAGCTTGGGCCAAGTCCATTCTGACAGCACACCAGGCTGCTTAAACCAGCAACATTTCTTCCTTTCCTAGAGCTCCTATGCTGTCACTTTCCAGAATTATCATCATTATTAAAATTAACGCGGGTTTAATGGAAGTGTCATCCAAACTGACACTTTGAAAATAAAGGTCGGTGATGACAAAATTGGAGGCTTGGAATGGCTTCAGGGAAATGCTCCTGGAGATCTGTGAGCATTTCGGTCACTTGAGGAATTACAAGTCAGTCATGGTGTTCACCCGGACATTTCTTTATACTGGAGAACTTTATGTGACTTGACACCAGTCAAAGCTTCCTGACTTCCAGAAAGCTCCACCTGAGCCATTATTATGCTTTATGAAGAAAATAGATATCAAATAGTCCAGAAACCTAGAGACAAGAACTGTCAGCCCATCTGACCATCAATGCATACAGGCACCAGCTGAGCCAAGTAATGTGATTTATGTGGCTAAAGGAATTTAAGCTAATTGTTCTCCACAGTTCACAGAAAGTGAACAAACCAAGTACTGGTTTGGCAAAAGCTCAGCTGGTTTGCAATTTTCCTCTTATTGCTAATATTTGTGGGGAATAAACGTGATCAGAAAAGCTGCATTACTGGCTCAAGTATGCAAGAAAGAAAGGCTTCTAATCCTCTTATTGTGCAAAAGTAAAATGTGCCTTTCAGGAATAATTTTCCCTTCAAACAAGAGGCTGCAGTGCATGTCACCCGAAGCACAAACTGTGTCAAGGTTTTATGGGCATACTCAACATATCAGTGAGACTTAAACCTTGTTCCTGCCTGATGCTTAAACACTTGAACTTCACAGTAGAGAGGTTTTATAAAACGTAATTGGCATGTGTTTATCATTTATTTTCTGTTTATATTTATATCTTTACTTCTATTTATATTTTTGTTTATTCTTTGAGAATTTCATGCATGCGTATATGTGTACAATGTATTTTGATCAGATTCAATCCAGTTCCTCCCTAATCCTCCAAAGTCTCCCAACTTCATGTAATTGTTTTTTCTTTTTTAAGTATTGTATCTCTTCTTTGAAATTTTCACACATGTATACCACATATTTTGATCTTAATATCTTTATTACTTTCTTCTGACTTCCTTCCAACCCACCAACTCATTCCCTGTACTTTATGTCTTCTTCATTATTAATATTGTTATTAGTATCACAAATAGTTTTGATGATGGGCTAATGGATGTGATGCCATCTCTTGGGCATCAGCAAGCTACCAATAGATACATCTTCAAAGAAAACTGACTCTTTTCTGACAGCCATCAACTACCAATAACTCCTAAGCAAGAGTAAGGGCTCCTGTGTCCTTCCTCAGCCATGCTGGAATATGACTCTTTGATCTTATGCCATGTTACTTCTTAAGCTTTCAGAGATGATGTAACAAGACTTACCAAATTCAGCTCCTCTGCACAAGAAAATCAGTATCGTGGAGTAAATAGCATGGATCATTACTCTGAAAACAAGAGCTGATTGGAAGGAAGTCTCCCCAGGGATCTTCTGCTTCCAGAGGAATATGTTTCCTCCTTGGAAGCCACCAGGACACTTCTCTTCACAGAAATAAAAGCCACTGAGGTGTATCTAAGGAGGTGACTAGTAGTTATTCAGAAGAATAGGCAGACATTCATCTCCCCATCACTGCCACAGAAAATCACGGCATTGCAGCCTTAAACACCACACAGCTTGATGACCTGGTAGTTTTTATTTTATGAAAAAGTCTCTGGGAGCTTAGAAGGCTGTCTTCCTTTGACATTTTCATATTAATCCTCACTTAAAATTTCTTAATTTGGTGGTTACATCTCCCTCTGATCCTCCCGCCATGGCTCCATAAGATGTACCAGATCCAATTTAAGGATCCTATGGATTTCTCCCATGTGTAAGTATTTTGTACATAGATTCTAGGTATTAGAGCATGAATATTGTTGGAGCCATTACTCAGTTTACCACAGAGCAGTGTGGGAGATGAGGGCTATGCAAACATCAATTCATAAGACAGAATTGTATGATGTGGGATTGTGTGGACAGTAACATTTATGTCTTTACACTCAAATAATTAGTATTTTTATTAAACTTCATTTTCATCTGAAAATACATAATTTATTACTATAAAATTTTAACATGGAAACATTAGTAACTTAAAGAACAGTGCAATAACTGTGCAGTAAACCTTACTTGTGGTGTTAGACCCTTCTAGTCACCAGATTATTCTAGAGACTGCTTAATTCATGTTAGTCTGATTTTCATACTTATAAGTGGTTTTTCCAGACATATCAATAACATCCAGATTATAAATAAATCTTGTTTTAGTTACTCTAAAAGAACAATAACAAATAAAATGAGCCCCTGGTTACTATTTTACAGCACAGTCCAAACTGTATTCAGTACATATAGTGCACCACACGTTAGGCATAGTCAAGACGATGGGAACAATGTGACTTATTCCTAGGCAGTATCCATTCCCAAAGTCATTCAAGCTGTGTCTCTTGTGTTCATTTATTAAAATTGTGAAAGTTTACACATTTCTTCATAAACACCAATGGAATTGATTATATTGATTTCTTCAACCTAGCTTCAAATGAGCACAGAGCATATGATCAAGTACATTTAACTATAGATGCTTCATTATACACTAACGGAATATCCTAAATTTAAAACTGTAGTGTGTCTAAGTCTCAAAAAGCTGATCCAATTTGAGTGCTGATATGATGTCCCAAGTGGAAAATTCCACACATGGTCATATGAAAGGTCATAAAAAAGACAGAATGTCAGCAACCATACTTTTAAGCATTACTATAAATCTATAAGCATAAATGCATATGAGGTAGAAATCATTTTTATGTGTCACAAATGGTCCTATTTCCTAGACATTCTATCAGGTGTCTAAAGTTTCAAAGATATAGTAATCTCTTCAGATTCCCAGCATTTTGGATAAAAGATATTCAACTTTAGTAAGCATCTCCAAGAATTTCTAAAATATTCTATGACTAACCGAGTAGAGATTATCACTATAACAGAAACATACATAGCACATTAAGAAGGGTCAACAGCTCTAAAACATAGCAACTCATGGGCTGGGCAGATCGGCTATGAGTTCAGATTGACAACTTGGATACCATGCTAAGGGTTAAGTGAGTTGTTTTTGTTTTGTTTTGTGTTTTGTTTATTTGTTTCCTTCAGTATCTGGAGGTCAGTTTCCAGATAGTTTGTTTTAAAACTGTTCTTAAAGAATGGGAAACCACTGGATATTGTCAAGCACATAGAAAGAGAGGTGCGATTTTATGTAAAATTTATGATTTGTGGTAGCTGCCTTAGAGAAAAGGTTTCTGAGGAGGCCACTACTGCACCAAGCAAAGTGTGGCAAGGGTCAGCACTATAGTCATTGCAGTAGAAAGCTTAACAAATAAAATCAGGCTAGGCGGTGGTGGTGCACACCTTTAATCCCCAGCACAAGGGAGGCAGAGGCAGGTGGATTTCTGAGTTCGAGGCCAGCCTGGTCTACAGAGTTCTGGGACAGCCAGGGCTATACAGAGAAACCCTGTCTCGAAAAACCAAAAAAAAAAAAAAAAAAAAAAAATGAGTAAATAAAATAAAATAAAACCGAAGCTGGAGGAACTATGGTATATAGATAGGAGCAATGAGGGAGGTCCAAGAGGCTCCTTAGGAAGTATAGAGCTGTATGGTGAGACAAATATTAGCCTTACTTTCAAGGCTCTCATAGAGGCTAGGGTCTCCAACTCCTGACTCGATTTCACTGAGTAGCTTTCTTGCTTTTCTCAGTCTGTTTCAGTCAGTAGATCTCTACCCCTTTAAAGAATTATTATATGTGGCAATGTTGTTTATATGTGTGTGTTTAACAAATTTGAGTTATACATCTTCATGTTTTTAATTATATGCATACCCAGAGCAGCAGAGCAGTCCTTCCTACAGCCCTACCTCATGCTTACTCCATTTTTCCCATTCCTCTAATTAGTTCTGCGTGGTGTATATAAAGTTGTTATTCTAATTTGCCTTTTGTATCATGAATTACTTTTATGATAATTTATGACTACCAATCATTATTTATGAATTTAAATGTCTTAGATGATAATTATCAGAGATAGGAGAGTGAGAGTGACTGATCTATAAAATTGTTGGCATGAATTATTGACCTACCATGATGTTACGGAGCAACAAAACTCCATGCTTAGCGCTGACACCATTTCTATATTGGCTGTCTACAGAAAGCCTGAGATAAAACCAAGAGATGAAGTGTTTGGGATTATCATCGTGAGAAACTACTTTTGGTAAGATTACTTACGTCAAATTACTGAGTTGTTTGTACTTACTTTCAATTCAATGAAATAAAAAGCCCCAAGTAGGCTGTTTCTCATAAACAACCAGGATTACCTCACATACGTAATGCTCTTCACCACATCTGACTGGAGAGAAAGATGATTGGTAAAAGATACTAGAGTGATTTTTTTGGTAAGTTAGTCCCACTTTGCCTATATACTCAGTGCACCTAGGAGTATATCTTCTCTAAGAAACATTCTCTGGTTTTGTTCCTCCAAGCAACTTCTCCATCTTCTCTAGTTTCAATGCTGCCTACAAAGGTGTGGAGCCCCATAAGTACATGCAAACATTTTCCTAGTCATCAGTAAGTTGAGCTCATTGGTGGATGACAAAGGCAGTTTTTACCTGAGGATTTTCAATGCTCATTTGTCTCTGTGCACAGCAACAGCCAGATAAATAAGGTTCCCCTTTCTCCAAATTGTAAAGGTCACTGAGTCTCAGACTGCTTACATTTTATTTGTTTAATATTTATGGCGTTCCATCCTGGTGTGGTGGAGCATGCCTTAAATTCCACTATTCAGGGAGGAAAAGGTAGGTATATCTCTGTGAGTTTGAGACCAGCCTAATCTGTGAAATGAGTTCCACAACATCCAGGGCTACACAGAGAAATGTCGTCTTAAAAAATATATTTCTGGAGTTCATAACACATATATGTCTTAGTATGTTGTAAAAGCACATATCTCATACTTTTATTCTTCATTACCCTTCTCAGCTCTTCTAAACGTAAACTGTGTGGAACTTCCAATTTAAACATGGACTCCCCTATCCAGAAGTTTTAGGTAGAAATATTATAGAAATATTATTATACCTTCTGATTTCTAGCATTACCTCCATCTACTTGAAGTGCAGTAGTGCAAGTCTTATTAGAGGCCAGACTTGGCTTCCGTAGATTTCCCTGAAATGCCTTTCACCACCTGGACCATTGAAATCACCTGCTTTTCTTTCTGTTTCTCTGAAGACAATTTCACACACAGTGATGAATAACATTTTTATAACCTAAGTCACAATGATATTTGTCAATCCAAAGTCTCCCAATGGATTTTGGTAAGAGATGCAAAAGTCCTGATTCCTATAGCTTAAAAGAGCCAACCCAGCACGGTCTTTTTTAAAATTATGGTTTTAGTTGAAATGGAATTATATCATTTACTCTGTTTCCTCACTTCAATCTTTCCCAATTCCCCTCTATCCAGCCCAGTCATACCCTCTTTCTCAGATTGATAAACTCTGTTTATTTTATTATTGTAAGTCACACACACACACACACACACACACACACACAGACAGACACACACACAGACACACACTCACACGTGCAAGTATATAAGTTCATCCTGCTCAGTTTATTTTTGTTGTTTGTGTATTTACATTCAGGCCTGAACATTCTTCACTGAACAACCAATAAGGAAGCTCATTCCTGGGAGAGGCTAAATCTCCTTCTCCCAGCAGTCAATTCGTTCCTGCGGGTTTTCTTTTTCCCTTTTGCATGTTAACATGCCCACTAATATTGCCCTTGTTTATGCAGCTATTTCTAAAAGAGAGATTTTCACTACAGGCTTCTTGGTGTTCTGGCTCTTAATTCGTTCCATCCATTCTTACATAATACCCCTGAGCTATAAGTGCAGAACCTATATATAGTTGTTTTCACTGGGGCTAGACTTACCACAATCCATTGCTTTCTGCATTGAGTCAAGTTATGGTTTTGTGTTTTGATATTCAGTTGCTATAAAGAGGACTTCTTTGAGGTGTGATATTGATATTAATCAGTGGATATAAGAGTAAGACTTAGAATTTAGGAAAAAATTTTCTGGTCTAGCAAAGTGGGAGTAGTAGATTATTTTCTAATCAATGATCTCACTAGATCCACAATGGTGGCTAAGTTTCAATACCATGGATGATTTTCCACAAAACCTAGGAGAGTATAGGACTGGAGAGAACATACCTCAACACAATTAAGGGTACAGATGACAAACTCAATTCCAACATTATCTTAAATAAGGAAAACCTCTAAACACCCCATTAAAATCAGAAGAACCAACACTGCATACTACACACACACACACACACACACACACACACACACACACGTACATATATATATATGTATATATATATATGTATATATTATATATGTAATACATGTGTGTATGTATATATCTCTATATCTCCACATACACACACACACACACACACACAGCCAAGACTCAACTCACAGACCACATGAAGCTCATGAAGAAGGAAGACCAAGTGTGGATGCCTCGGTCCTACTTAGAAGGAGTAACAAAAATACTTAAGGGAGCAAATATGGAGACAAAGTGTGGGACAGAAACTGAAGGAGGGGCCGTTTGACCATTCCACCTGGGTATCCATCCCACATACAGTCACCAAAGGTAGACACTGATGTAGTTGGCAGGAAGTGCATGATGACAAGAGCCTGATATAGCTGTCTCCTTAGAGGTCTGCCAGAGTCTGACAGATTCAGAGGCAGATGCTCACAGCTAACCACTGATCTGATCAAGGGTTTCCCAAAGAAGAAGTTAGAGAGAAAACTGAAGGAAAAGAAAGGGTTTCTGGCCCCATGAGGAGAGCAACAATACCAACCAACCAGAGCTCCCCAAGGTCTAAACCACCAGCCTGGGAACACATAGGGAGGGACCCATGACTCCATCTGTACATGTAGGGGAGGATGGCCTTGTCGGGCATAGGTGGGAGAGGAGATCCTTGGTTCCATGTAGGCTGAACACCGAGTAGGGGGAATTCTAGGATGGGGAGGTAGGAGTGGGGCAACAGGTGGGGCCACATCCTCATAGAAACATGAGGAGGGGGGATGGGATAGGAGGTTCCTCAGTGGTGGGGGGGATGGGGGATAAAATCTGAAATGTAAATATAATATTCAATAAAAATATAAAAAATAAAAAAATAAAAATGGCATATATGTGTGTGTGTGTATAATTAAAAATAAATAGCTCAAAATGTTCATTGTCCTTAAAGTGAAAATTTAAAGTATTTTGAGATTTCATTTCATTCACCTCAATCAAAGAAGCTAAGATCAATAAAACAACTGACATCAGATGCTGATAAGATTGTGAAGGAAAAGAAGAGCCCTTGTTCATTGTTGGTAGGATTGGAAATTAGTATAGCCCATCTGGGAATCAGTTTGGTAATTGTCAAAAAATTTGTACCACATGAGTAGGTGTATCACTCTTTGGCTACGACCAAAGAACTTGACATCTTACTCCCCAGATCCTTCCTCAACAATGTTCACTCCTATTCTACTCACAATAACAAGGAGATGGAATCAATCTCAATATTCTTCAACTGATGAATGAATATAGAAAATGTAGTACCTATATACAGTGCATTAATAATCAACTGTAAAAGATGAGGTCATAAAGTTTACAGGTAAATGAATAAACCTAGAAGACATTATATTGAGTGATGTATCCTAGACCCAGAAAGACAAAATGCTCTATGGCCTTTCTCATCCGTAGTTCCTAGTTTCAACTCTTCAGATATGAGTATATAACATGGGGTCATCACAGAACCCTGGAAAGTATAAAAGGATTATGAGTTGAGAGAGATTGGGAGGGGAATCATAGCATATAGGTAACATGATGGGAGGAACTGAAAAACAAGAAATGGCACTCCACCTGGAGAGAAAAATGGAAGGTCAACACAAAAGGAGGTGAGACAAGTAACACCAAGGTTCTTTCATAAAGCCTCAAGGAATCGTACTAGTTTACATTCATAATATAAGATTGTACTCAACATACATACGTGTACCCATACATACACACACACACACACACAGACACACACACACACACACACACACACACATGTATAAATACATAGACGTAGACGTAGATATAGATATATATATAGATATATTTCTTATAAAGTATATATGTATATCTAATAGAAAATTAAATCACCTCTGCTAATGCTCCCAACAAGAATCATAGAAAAACAAATACAAAGCACAAAAAAAAAGTTGGTCTGGGTAGTACCTGTGACATTCAAAACAGATTGTCAATAAATGTAGCTCTTTTTGGCTGTCAGAGGTTTTGGTAGGGCCCCTGTTACTGAAGACATGACATATTTAGAACAGTAGATTTGGGTAATTAGGGCTGGATCTGACCCTATCACCTCTTTCCTGCAATGTAACTTCAAATGGTTCCAGAAAATTCTATGCAAGCTGCCAAGAGAGGGTACCAATTAAACAGTCCTACCCAGCATGGATTTTGAGATTTAAGATTTAATTCATACTATTTTTCTCATTACAGTAGAAGAGTTTGCATAGCATAATCTTTGAGGTTTAATTCTTACAATTTTCTTTCATCTAAAATATACCATTAGTCTTCCTCCCTCCCTCCCTTTCCCTGTCCTCCCCTTCCCTTCATACCCTGTTCTCCCCTCCCTTCTTCCCTCCCTCTACTCTCCTTCCCTCTTTCTCTTCACTCATCTGTTCCTCCATTTACCTATCCCTCCCTTCCTCCCTTTCTTCCTCCCTTTGTTTCTCCCTTCATCTCTTTTCCTTCTTTCTTTACTTTATTTCTTTCTCTTTTGAACTTTGAATTATATAGCCCTGGCTGGTCTAGAACCTGAAACTTTCAGCTCTAGCTTGAATTCACGGTAAATTTCTTATCTCTGACCCTGAGAGCTGTAATCACAAGTTTTATACAACATCTGAAAGATTTATTTCTTTATTATTGTTGGTGTGTGGGTGTGTGCCTGTGTGCATGTGAGCATAAGTGTGTGTTTGTGTGTGTGTGTATGTGTGTTTGATGTATGTTTAGGTATTTTCAAAAGCCAAAGAGGTATGTGTCAGATCTCCTGGAGCTTGACTAACAATCAACTATGAGTTGCTGGGCATGCATGCTGGAGAGCACTAGAGAATCATAGTACATTTGTTTACAATTATTGTTTATTATTATTAATCATTTAGTTAGATTGATTGATTGACTGATTGATTGCTCTTAACAGGGCAAACTAGATTATGTGCCAATTCCGAGAACAATATCTGATTTACAGTTTGCTTCACAAATACATAGTCCTTAAGAATATCATTCAGATTCCCTCAGTTACTGAGCCCAGTGTTAAAGGGGCCTGAGAAGTATGACTCACCCTGATAGGGGGTTGGGGTTCATTCTCTTGACACTGCCATTTCCTATTCCAGCTGTGTCTTTTCATTCTTTTATTATTCATAATAACTTTCTCATAATGCATGGTACTCAGGAAATGGATAGATTACAGTGGTGCAGCATATTTATCCTGAGTCCAACAGTAACTTCTGTAGCGTTAAAATGTTATGTGCAATTTTCATATAAAAGGAAGCGGAATGTAGCCCCTATCTTACAGATTCGGGATGGTGATGGCTGTTCCCACAGCCCCAATATCTTTGCTCCACTTTATGAAGGTGGTCTTCATTGTTCCCCCTTGTCTTCTACTCACTGTGCCCCACATTTTCCTGCTTATTTCTGTTTTCTTTCTTCAGTATGAATTTCCTTTCATCCTTGGAAGCGGCATGTGTACACCCCACACACTTTCTGAACAGAGGCAGCTGTCGTCTGCACAGTAGCATTGTATCCTTCTGGGTCTGCACTTCATTGTTATTAAAAACGCCCATTCATTTCCTAATCCTTAAATCAGTAATTTCTCCTGCAAGCTCAAAGCAAATGTAAATATTTGGAAACAATTTGAAAGGGCTTTTTTTTTTTCTTTTTGGCAGTGCTTTCATCTATGCTTTTAATATTGCCTGTAAATTTTTCCACAATCTTTACAAAATGAGAGGTTGTAAAGACTGGGGCATTTGGTGAGTTTGTCTGGGAACCTTCAACCTCAATCTTGCTCAAGGCATTTTGAGTCTAACTTAAACTGTATGTTTCTTCTGTTTTCCTTTGGTCTTTTTGTTTGTACAAGGAATTTCGTGATACTAGGAAGTGTGCTTACTTTTTGATGAAAACCAGTGAAATGCAAGCAACCTACATACTCTTTTACATTAAAACTCATGTGAAATTACTTATATTCAAACCTAAACCTGGGTCAGATTCCTCTTCATCTTCTAAAATTGAAGGGCTAACAGGAAGAGTAAGGTAGAGAATACATGATAATATGCATATGTCCCTTAGAATCTGAGCTATGCAGAGTCCTTCTAACATGAATCTTCCTGTCTCTATTTTATGGAACCTAAATATCAAAGAGTACTGAGCTTGCTTTCCTGCTCTGGTTCCTATATTTGGTTATAATTTCTACCTTTGCAGATTACAAATATATAGAAGGAAAAACAATGTATTTGCTCATTATTATAAAATTATATGACTTGAATGATGCTAAGAATTATGTTATACACTAAATGACAAGTGCTTTTAGGTTCTGGTTTACACCCAAATTGCCTTTAGGCTCCAGAAGACTCAGTGGAACAACATGAAGAAATCAGCCTGTCAGCAGCTTGTTATTTTATAAGAACATACACCAAAAAAATATTGCTCACTACAGATGAACCAGTGAAGGGTATTGCCAGGATTCTCTAAAGGAACAGAAATGATAAAATGAATATCAAATGCATAATATATGTAATATATTTGTGTATTATAGGGATAGATAGATAATAGATAGATAGACAGACAGACAGACAGATAGATAGATAGGCTTAAAAGATGAGGTCTAGGTTGCCCAACAATGGGTCAGTGGGTGTTTAAATCTGGATAGGACAAAGATCTTCAGTTTTTCAGTCAAGAACCTGGATGTCTTAACATTTTCCAAACTGAGAAATTAGTAGTCAGGCTATGAAACTGGATGGCTAATCAGTCCTAACCTAGAGCTGAAGGTCTAGATGTTTCCTGGGGTTACAAATATTACAAATATATAGCTTTTCTTTTATCTTTCCTAATTCAAATAATCTGAATGGAAACTTGCAGGGAAGAGGGGCAGCTCTAGGTGATGCCAGAGACCTGGAATGGGGGAGGATCAAGGAGATCTTTTAGGGTGACTCTAGCTGAGACTCCTAGCAGTGAGGAGCTTTAAGTATTCATCTCCTGTTGCCAGGTCAGACTTTCCACTGGAAGGATAAGGACATCAACCCACCTGAAAAACTTTCACCCCAAAATTTGTCCTGCCTCAAAGACCTGCAGGGACAAAGATGGAACAGAGACTGAAGGTATACCCAACCAATGACTGGCCCAAATTGAGACCCATCCCATGGGCAAGAGCCAATCTCTGACACTATTAATGATATTCTGTTAAGCTTGCAGACAGGAGCCTAGCATATATCTGACAAAAAACCAGATATAGACTCATAGCCAAACATTAGATGAAACTTAGGGAGTCTTGTGGGTAGCGTTTGGGGAAGGATTGAGGAACCCAGAGGGAATAGGGACTGCACAAGAATATCAACAGAGTCAACAAGCCTGGAACCTTGGGACCACCCAAAAAGCATACAAGGTCTGGACAACCTCCATCCTCGCCAAACATAAGAAACAGATATGAAGCTTGGTCTTCACATAGTTCTCCCAACAACTGGAGCTGGGGCTGTCTTTGACACTGTTGCTTGCCTATGGATTCTGTTCCCCTAACTGGGCTGGCGTGTCTGGCCTCAGTGGGAGAAGATGTGACCAGTTCTTCCGAGACTTGATGTGCCAAGGTGGGTTGGTACCCTGGGGGAAGGGCTCCTCCTCAGTAGGTTTGTATTTCTGCACAAAACAACATAACCAAGAAGCAAGTTGGAGAGGAAAGGGTTTATTTAACTTACATTTAGACATTGCAGTTCATCACCAAAAAAAAAAATGTCCGAACAAGAATTCACATAGGGCAGGATTTTAGGGCAGGAGCTGATGAAGAGACCATGGAGAAGTGCTATATACTAGATCACTTCCTCTGGCTTGCTCAGCTCTCTTCCTTATAGAACCCAGGACTCACAGCCCACAGATGGCGGCACCACCCACAAGGGGCCCTTCCACCCTTGATCACTAGTTGAGAAAATGCCTTACAGCTTGATCTCATGGAGGCGTTTCCTCAAGAGAGTCTCCTTTCTCTGTGAAGACTCCAGCTTGTGTCAAGTTGACACACAAAAGCAGCCAGTACAGGGGACAAGAGGGGAGCTGCATTTGGGATGTTTGGTAAATAAATAAGTGTTAAAGGGAGGGAGAGGAAGAGTCTTTCCCAGGACTGCCCAAAGGCTTGTATTTTGATTATTCAAGATACAATCAAGTTGACAACCAAGATTTGCCATCCCACAGGGTAAGAACCAAACAGTAAGAAAGTATACTGCTCAATGTTGGGATTGAGGGATACATGAAGCACAAATGAAAAATAATAGAAGAATGGGTAATTAAAATGTGATCTATGTATATACCAAAATATTGTTGTTATTAATAAAATTAAATTATGAAGTTTGTAGGTAAATGGATGGAGCTAGAAACAACCATCTTAGATGAGATAAGTCAGACAGGAAAGACAAATATGTTTTCTCTCAAAGGTATGAGTTACTTTATAAGCTTTAGATGAGTGTGTGTGTGATTTACAGTAACTATGGAGCTGGGGTATCTAGTAAGGGCCAACGTAGGCGTCTTCTAAGAAAGAATAAACAGCCAAAAGCTTCAAACCCTTCAACCTTATTCTCACAAACTATTTGCAAAGCACAAGAATCACATGATCAGGCTTACCACAATAAGAGCTGTCTCCTGATATGAATTTTCCAAATTACTGCCTTTATCATTCTTTGATTAAAAAAATACTTGATAAAAAAAACTTTCCAATGCAAACATTTATTTTGGCTTACTAATTGAAGAAATACAGTCCATCATGGCAAAGAAGACATGACAACAGAAACGGGAATCCAATACCTCATCCCATTGCAACTGTGTAGTTAGTCTGGCCCATACAATGCAGTTTTCAATATTTGTGATCGATTTTCTCAACTACTCTAACCTAAGAAGTCATTCATAGTTATGCTCAGAGATTCTTCCCAAGGTAGATTCATAAGCCTTTCAAGTTCACAACATCAACCATCACAATGTACGTTTGTTGTATATGTATTATATATACTTTTATCAAAAGGTGCTTTGGTTAATAAAGAACAGAGCTATGGTTTACACGGAGGCTTCTCTGACTCCTCTTTTCTGAAGTTCCTTCTTCTATTCTCCTGTGGCTGTCTGTGTTGCCTGTACAGTGTATCAAACCTAGAAAGGAAATAATAAGTGGGACACTGTATTATTCATAAACACTTTGTTATTTTAAAGTCAGAATCATGCTACAATAGTCTAATGGGGTTAAGCCTCTCCAGTGTGAAAAACCCATCATTGGCCCATTCAGACCATGTTGTTTAAGCCAGTCAAATCAATTCCATTTTAATATACATGCATTCTGTTGGTTCTCATCCTCTAGAGAAGACTAACACAAAATATGCTCATAAATCTCAAGCATAAAACATAGTATAAGGACGCTATTATATTTTCATTCTGATCCATTTCTACACTTTTTTTTTCTTATCAGTGAAAGAGAAAACAGGTGAGACAGTTGTCAGAGAAGGCGTTCTCTATACAAAGTATGACTTCTCAATATCAGAGGCTGAGTTTTAACCAACTTTCTATGAGTGTGCCTAATGCATAGTCTGGCAAAACCTACACAGAATTAGATGAAATGATAACTTTGCTGTTTTAATTTAAATAAACATGGGAAAACACAGCCTCTCATTTATTCCAGGACTGCCCAGCCTATTGTGGACAGTTCCATCCTTGGGCAGGTGATCCTAGATTGTATAAGAAAGAAAATTGTGGTATGTGTTTTGTGGTCTAGCTGTGGTTCCCAGTCCTCTGCTTCCTCCCTCTCAGGGTACCCAGATGCCTTGGATGAAGGATTAATCAGAGTCCAGTTTGGATGAGGTTCTGTAGGATCCTGGTCTGGCTTGCCTTGAGTGCTGGGGTTAGGCCTTCTCCAAGGATCTTAGTGTTATTGCTCATTTAGAAAAAGGCCTTCTCCAATGGTCTTCAATGAACAGCTCCCTTACAGGATCTTAGCTTGTAAGCCTAACTTTATTCGGCATGGGTTTGTATTCATGCATTTTATTTGGGGTGATTCAGGAGTATATGTGGAACTTGGAGAGTGGGAAGAGGTTTTCAGTAGAATCATTGTCTAGAGTTTAAAGTTAAGTGAATGTCTCATTAGTATACACAGGCACTTCATGAATCCCAGGTACTTGCTGGGGTTGCGGGACTGTTCTTATTGAAGAAAAGAGGAAGTAGGTCTGCCAAGGACTACTTCATCTTCCCCAGGTAGAGGTGTCAGAGATCAGTATTCCCAGATAAGGTAAGAGAGGGGAAGCCTGCTCATAAAGGGAATCCTCCATTTTGGAACAAGCTCAGTGTAGGTTTCCTGTCATGGCAGACTGCAATCTTAATTAACATGATTTTCCACAAAAAAAAATTGTATGGGCCACTGAAAGAAAGTAAGAAGCATTCTTCCATGGTCACTTCTTCAGTTCGTGACTCTAGGTTCCTGCCTTGAATTCTTCCTGTCCCAATTTCCCTCAATGATGTATTATCTACCAATTGAAATAAACCCTTTCCTTCCCAGACTGCTTGGGGTGGTCATGATGTTTTATCATAGTAATAGAAAGTAAATAGAAACACTGAGATATAGCTATGACAAGATGTTCTTCTTGTGGTGATTTTCACTGTATGGGCTTTTACTTATCACTATTAAAATTAACTTTTATTAATATCTTTCTTAGAATTGCCTTCATTTATACACAATATTCTGGCAATACTCCTTATTTCAGCTTCTTATCCTCCTTCCATCTTCCTCAAACCCCCTTCTCCTACCAACTTCCAAAACCATTTTCATGTCTTTTTGTTAGTTTTTGTTATTTCATTGAGACCCACTTTGTTTAAACAGAACCACTAGTGTTGACATCAGTATTAATTAGAGTTTTACTGCTGTGAACACACACCATCACTATGACAACTCTTATAAAGAAAACATTTGATTGGGGCTGGCTTACAGGTTCAGAAGTTTAGTCCATTATCATCAAAGCAGGAACATGGCAGCATTCAGGCAGCCATGGTCCTGGAGGAGTTGAGAGTTCTGCATTTTCATCCAAAGGCTTCCATGCAGCTAGAATGATGGTCTTAAAACCCATTTCCAGAGTGACACACTTCCTCCGACAAGACCATACCTATTTCAATAAGGCTATACATCTTTATAGTGCCACCCCCTGAGCCAAGAATATACAAACCATCACATGCCACTCTCTGGCCCCCATAGGCTGTTTCAGACACATGAGTCTATGGGGACTACACCTAGCCACAGCATAAAATCAATACATCTAGTCTCACTTCCAAAGGTCCCCATAGTCTATAGCAGTCTAAACAATGTTAAAAGTCCAAAGTTCAAAGTTTCTTTTGAGATTCATTCAATCACTTAATTGTAACCTCGAAGCAAAACAGGAAGCCCAGCTGCACAAACTACAAACTCTTCATCTCCATGTCTGATGTCAAAGTGTTCTTCAGATTTCCAAATTCTTTTTTAATTTTGTTGACTGCAACAAACTTCTTTCTCCTGGGCTGGTTCCATTCTCGGTTAGTAGCTTTCTTCAGCACGTATTCCACTGCTCTGACATCTTTAACATCTTGGGTTTCCAAGTCAACTTCAGCGTCACATCTTCTTGATCCAATGTCTGTGGTCCACACATGATCTGGGCTTGTCCAAAGGGCGGGTGTCACTTCTCTAGCTTTGCCCTCTGTAGTACTCTAGGCTCTGGTTGACTCCACTCCACCGCTGCTGCTGTTTGGGTGATCATCCCATGATACTGGCATCGCCAATATTCTGGGGTCTTCTGCAGCATCTAGGCTTCACCGATAGCTTCTCATAGGCTCTCTTCAATGGTACCAAACCTCAACTTCTTTGCATGACCCCTGCAGCCCTGGGCTGTCAACTGCAACTGAGGCTGCATCTTTGCCAATGGCCTTCCCTGGCCTCTCACAGTGCCAAGTTTCAACTGCTCTCCATGACTACTTCATACCTTCAAAACCAGTACCAGCTGGGTAATTCTTACATATTACCAAGTCCTGTGATACACAAGGTACAACCTTGGCTATCTTTGAAACACAGTTTCTTTGTGCTTTCAGAAAACACTTCCTAGATTTTCCCTCAGTAATGCTGGTCTCTTCTTAATCACTACTAATTTCTTAGCTCCAGTTAACCAGCATCAATTGTCCCAGTAGTCCTTTCTATTCTTGACTCTAAAGCCAGAGCCACGTGGCTGAAGCTGCCAAGTTCTGCTACTTACTGGGGCTAGAACATTGCCCCTTTATTCTATTGCCAGCTTTCTACTTTCCAACATCTTCACTGCCTCAGCTTGGCTGCCATGAAACTTATTCTGTAGATTGACCTGTAACTCAGAGATCTATATGGCTCTGTTTCTTGAATGCTGGGATTAAAGGTGTGTGCTACCATGCCTAGGCTTAAACTTAACTGGGTGGGGTCTTGCCCCAAGGTCACCACTCCCTTAATTCAATTTAATATCCTTGAACATAGGATTTGGCTCCATTTTACATTCCAGTGCCCCTTTACTCTTTGAATCATATGTTTTCTACTTTTCCTTTCTACACTTGCTATGCCTAATGAAATTGCTCTTCAGGAGATTAAACCAGAGGACAAAGTCTATGCTCAGTGTTTCTGAGACTTCCTTTGTCAATGTGATTAAATCTGAGTTTCTTTACCTTTGCTTCAGGTAGACTCTTCAGAAAAGGGTGAAAAGCAGTCACATTTTTCAGCAAAATTCTACAAAAACAGTTTCAAAGTTACATAATAAAATTCTTCTCCACTGAAACCTCTTAGGCCAGGTCTACACAGTTCAAATAGCATACAGAAACAAAGGCGTCCATATTTCTACTAGGATGGCCAATTAAGCCCCATTTAAAGCATTCCACTGCTTTCAAAATTCACAGTCCCAAAATCTTCCAAAGAAAAGCATAGTCAGCAATACCCCAATCCTAATACCAACTTGTGTATTTGTTAGGGTTTTACTGCTGTGAACAGATACCATGACTATGACAACTCTCATAAGAACAACATTTAATTGGAGCTTGCTTACATGTTCAGAGGTTCAGTCTATTATCATCAAGGTGGGAGCATGACAGTGTCTAGGTAGGCATGGTACAAAAGAAGCAGAGAGCTCCCATCTTCATCCAAAGGAAGCTAGGAGCAGACTGATTCCAGGAAACTAGGACAAGGGTCTTAAAGCCCATGGCCAGAGTGACATACTTTCTCCAACAAGGCCACACCTACTACAAGATCATACATCCTAATAGTGCTACTCCCTGGACCAAACATATACAAACCATTACAAGTATATAGCTAACCATGAGAGAATTGGGAACAGTAGTGGTTGTTTACTGAAGGTATTGATTTCTTTTTCAACAGCTTGTGATTTTCTTTCTCTCACCAGATATGGATGACAGAGATCCTTTATCATCTATAGTAGAATGTTTACCAGCTGCATTTTGTCCAAGCACCAGACAGGCAAGTACAGCTGATACAAGTTTATCAGTGTCCCCATAATGTTATGCCAATAAGACAATATATCAAGGCTCTCCTCCCTATCACCTGACTCTAACTTTCTTTCCACTCCCCTTTTCAACATTTTCCTTTTGCCATGGAAGAGGTAACATGTGTATCTTGTTTAAAACTAAGAACTAAACAGTTGATTGTTCCTAGAACTTTGATCAATGATGTCTCTGTGCATTTGTCACCATTCACTGCAAAAAGAAGTTTCTTTGGTGAAAAGTGAATATAACACTATTTAATGAACCAAAAAATAATTCTAGACACACTTGGAAAACATATATATTTGGAAAATCAATTGTCATGCGTTCACCTTTGTTGCTGTTGTCATATCTATCCATGGTATCCTAACATGTAAGTTCCACTGCTGAGAAATGCGCCTAAGCTACCTAGCTGCATGGCAATTTCTGTCATTATTAAGGCTAGCTAAGCAAGAGAAAAGGCTTTCAGTTTAGTTCCAGCATGGTTTCTTTTGAATTATCCACACAGGGTGTTTGGTAACTTTGCCCATAATGTTTGAGTAGTTCTGATTGTTTATTAAATGTGGTGGCTATAGCCTATATAGTTTGGAGGCCTGGAGGGCTATCAAACCAGCATCATATAGTTAGAAATACAAAGTTTGACTGTGGGAATTTTTTTTAATTACCTGTAGCATCTGGGGTGGGCATTATGAAACGAGAGAAAAGCAATGCTATGAGACCCTAAAATTAATTAGGGTTGGATGGTAGGAAATACAGTCTAGGAAATGGGTAGCCAGAAGTGAGGATTAAAAAGGAGCCACAATGAGACCCAATACTTTATGGATGGAGGCTTATGAGTTCTTTCCCATACCTATGAGGATTTTGGCCATCTTGTACAAATCTTTTGAATACAGCTCTGTGACGTCGTTCGTACAGCGGCAATGCAATTTCCAGCAAATGGTACGTTACTGCAGATGTCTACTCCTTCTGGCTCTTGCAATCTTTCTTTACCATCTTCAATAATGAGCCCTGAGTCTTTTAAAGATGGGTATGATATAGGTGTCCCAGTAGGACCTGAGGACCCTAAAGTCTCTATTTTTAGTACCTTGTGGATCTCTGTACTAACAGTCATCTAGTTCAAAAAGAAGCTTCTTCAATGGCAGATGCACCAATCTATGGCCATAAAGATGAGAACTTAAGAAGCAGTTAGTTACTATGTCCATTTAAGAGAAAAATAGGATTTGGCCAAGTTTATAGTAAGAAGACACTGTGTTTAGCTTATGGGATGAGCATTAAATACAATGAAAAATAATTGGTAACTATTATAACATTGAAACCACTATTTCCACATGTTATGTGTTTCAAATATGTAATGTCTTCAGTAATACAGTCTTGCCATTACCTCTGGGTTGTTTCTAAGAGCAGTGGCAATAAAGTATAATGTTATAGGGTCTAAGATACTCTAATGAAGAAAAACTCAAAAAGTCATAACCTGTTCCTAGCACTGGACTTTTTAATTTGATAGCCTGTATTGTTGTTGAAAGGCATTGTTTCCCCATTATGGTTTAATTCCACTTAAACATCTTTTATAAATGCATTTGTATATATTTGAGCGCATTTCTGCAATAGAAATTTTCATATGACATTTTGAAGTTTACCACCCCCATTCCATTACTCCACTTTTCTTTCATGTTCCCTTCTTTCTAAATCTATTTACTTGAAATTCACACATTGCCTCTACTAGTTTCCTGACTTCACTATGTCCCCCAATTTAAAATGACACATAAAGACTACTCCATATCCATCAGCTCATCAGTCTTTAGCCTCTGTCTATAAGCAATGTACGTCCCAGACCTACTGATTCTGACATGAATCTCTTAAAGTTTTCAATTCAAATTTAGGGACCTTTCGTTTTCTTTTTTCCTTTTTATCTTTTCTTTTTTTATAACTAAAGAACAGTAAGAGGACAATAGATGAAGATGTCTTCTTTTCTTTCCCAATGCTTTTTGAGATCAGTTTATTGAATACCTCTTTCAACTCACAGTCTATCGTCTCAGTTCACTTATGTCATCTTGTCCCAAATGTAGCAAGCCTATTGGTGTGGATCCCAACAGTTATGCGTACCTGTACTTGAGTGCTGTGCTTTATACTGAAGTGAGCATGGAGCAGATGTAGCAAGTGATCATCAGTAAACTTAAAATCAGTCAGAATCTCAAATATAGCCTTTTGTTTTTGACTAAGGGATATATTTTTTTTAAAGTCAATATCATAGAAGTTAGGTATTTTATTCCCAGAACATCCTCGGTACATAGGTTGAATTTTCTAAATGCAAACTTGTCACTTTGCTGATGAGTAAGGCTAACTTTTATGTGAACACTGAAACCATCAGATGTAATTTTCATTCCTGAGTCCTTTTGATACAATTTTTCTTATATTTCACATATTGAACATGGCTGGTAACCTTCCTTTGAAAATGGGTTATGCATTCTTTCCTTGGTTTTCTTGCCATCATCACTTGTGATGTACTTGACCATGCCAACAGCCAGGGTACGGATCATAGAGCCTAAAAGAGAGCAGGCAAAGGGTAAGGTTTAGATATTGTATTATCGACAAAAATCCATAGTATTAGAGACCCTTCAATCAAATTGTAGGATTTCTCAAAAGAAAAGACAGAAACTTTGAAATTGGTCAAGCAGAAAATGTAATCAACATGTGTTGGCTACAATGAAAGTATATACAAGGTAATAATGAAAGGACAAGGATGGACCGAGAGAATGAGAGAAGGAGCTAAATTAGTTTATAAACAGGAAATTATCCACAGGGAGAGGAGATGGCATATGGAGGTTGCAGCATGATGGGTCAAGGAGGTGAAGTCCCAGCAAGGATGTTTAGGAAACTAGCCTGTCACCAAGATGTAAACAACTTTAGAGTGCATCTTAGACATGAGCTATAATCAATGCAAAACCTTTACATGACATTTAATATAAGGATGTAAATCGTTAAATCTTATAGAACACACCCACATCATGTGATACCCTTAGAAACAGTGATTTCACTATTTCCCTAGAGCTTCTAATCCCCGCCCTGCAGCACACACATGAACACATGTGCACATGTACAGACACACACACACACACACACACACACACACACACACACACACACTCACACATTTTCCTAGGGATGAAGTCATCTGATCAGTTCTTCTTGTTCCTAGGGACTCCGCTTTCTGCTTTTCTGTATTTCTGCTTAAGATGCTCAAGAAGCAATGTATATGCTACATGAATAATCTCTTCAGGGAGATATGATTGATCCTGTTTTTAAAGTGTTTGTTGCTGCCCTCTTGAACATTCCCTGTGATGTATCAAAAGGCCGAGGAAGAGAAATGAAAATGACATGCTAGGATGTGAGATTTTTCAATGCATCGTTCTGTTTATTTCTGCTACTTTTTCTGTTTATCAAGTAAAGCTCTAATTCTTTGACTCCTTGTGCTGAATACTAGGTTCCTCTGGATGTCCCAGGTCTCTCCCAATACACCTGAACCACATTCTTGGCCTTTTAAACTCTGTGAGGAAATACTCACATGGCACTTTATGAGAAAAACCGCTACCAAACTAAGCCTAAACTCTGAATTAAAATAAAGCAACATAGTCAACAAATTCAGTGT
>JANHMN010000012.1:31114003-31139978 GCA_030674055.1 Rhabdomys pumilio
CACCCATTTAGGCAAATCACAGTAATCTCTAAGTCTATCTCCAGACTATCTGACACCCTTTTCTGGCCTCTTCAAGCACCTGCACACACATGCACATACTCACACACAGACATGGTTGCATATACATAACATCTATTAAAAACTTAATACATTTTAGAATAGCCTAATAGAATCAACTGACATTTAATACAAATGAATCTCTAGATTAGCATATCAATATTAAGTTGAATGTAATTATTTGGGGTAGGTTGTAAGATGTTTGATTACTACCATATGTGGTCACATTTTTGCTTGTGTTATTTTAAAGAAAGTTTTCCCATGGCCAGTCAATGTGTAATAAGAATACGTTACAATAAAAGCCTAAACTAGGTATCAGCAGAATGCTACACTAGCCACTAAGCTATCAGTAAAAACATTTTCCCAAAGATAACATTCTGTGTAGTAGTTACCATTTATACAGACAATGTGTATTCACGAGACTAATTTTAATCAGTCTTCTAGATGCTATTTCCCTTTACTAGCAGTTAAATTTTCCAAAAGCTTGTGTATTTGTTCAGCTTTCAATAATGACTTCTGTCATTGGCACCATGAGGAAAAATAGAAGTGCCCCTCCTGTGTGTGTGTGTGTGTGTGTGTGTGTGTGTGTGTGTGTGTGTGTTGAAACAGGAATCCAATGCCTTCCTTGAGCCAGCATCTGTTCCATAATTCACCTCCATTTACTACCCTCCTCGATAAATTCTACTACATTCCTCTGCCCCACATATGTTTAGTGTTGAGAGAAAAGTCCTTTGTAAAGCAAAGTGGTCAAAGCTTATACATTATAAGAATAGTATTTGGACTTAAGCAATTAAACTTCATAGACACCCATAAAGCATATGTTTGACAAATTCTTCGTACCATGCTTTAGTCAGGCAGAAGATTTTATGGCAGGAAGGAAGCCTGCATTTCTACCTTTTTCTCGTGTGTGTGTGTGTGTGTGTGTGTGTGTGTGTGTGTGTGTGTATAGGCACACGGGTACCTGTGATGATATGCTGCCTATGTGCATGTAGAGGCCAGAAATCAACCTCTGGTATTCTCCCTCAGGTTCAGTCCACCTTGTCTTTGAGACAGGCTCAGTTGTAGGTCTCCAAATTCCTGGTGAGTTTAGGCTAAACAGTGAGTCTAGGAGGCCTATCTATCTCTGCTTCTGTAATACTGAGATTACTAGTAAGCCACCACTCCCACCTGCTTTTTATTGTTGTTATTGTTGCATGGATGTGTTCTTTATCTTGTATTTTATTTGTTTTAATTATTTCTAGTATTTTGAGATTATTATTTAATTATATCATTACCCCTTCTTTTTCTTCCATCTAAGTTCTCCCAAACACCTCTCCTGGTTTTCTTCAAAGTCATGATCCCTTCTTGATCAATTGTTGTTACATATGTATATGTACGTGAATATACATATAAAGCCCCAAGTACAACTTGCTCTGTCTATATAATGTGACCTATATGTATGTTTTCAGGGATGATCATTTAGTATTGATATTCTCTTTCCTGGGTAAAACTATTTTTTCCTGCCCTTAGAATTCGGTAGTTGCATATAGTTCTTTGTGCAGGTTTGAGGTCTTGTGGTCTTTTCCCCATCTACATTAACTTGCCTATCACTGTCCTTGTTTAGTCCATGTTTTGTCAGTCATGCTAGCAAGAGTTTAAGGGTTTCCTTTTTTTTTCTAATCTAACATCATCCTTTACTGATTTCTAAATATTTACCCTTATAACAGATAACTATAGTCCTCACTTAGCATCAGGAAAACTCTTCAAAATGGAGACCATTACAAAAACAACCTATCAAGATGGAGTGTTCTGGAGTCTATTTCCAGTGAATACAACTTCAAGATGACTCCTGTTGCTAAGGCTTAGGAAATTTTGACAAAGAAGAAAAGGAGGATTATAAGGGCCACAGGATCAGGAAGTTTGCTGTGATACTATAAGGAAAGTCACAAACTGTATCTAGCTTTTGTTTTGTAATGTTGGTTCTTGACATGAAAGACAGGTCCTCATGCTTATAAGGCTTCCCTCCTTCTTTCCTTCCTTCCTTCCTTCCTTCCTTCCTTCCTTCCTTCCTTCCTTCTTTTCTTTCTTCCTTCCTTTCTTTCTCCCCCCTCTTTCTCTCTCTCTTTAAGGTTTTTTGTTTTGTTTTATTGTTTGTGGTGATGAATAACTCTGTAGCCTTGGACTGCCTAGAATCCATATTATAGTCAGGCTAGCCTTAACCTAATGATAATCATTGCCTTAGCCCCCTCAATAGCTAACATTATAAGCCTAACAGTTTCTATTTTCTACCCACATATTTTATTACTAAAGGCATATTATGATTCAGTGATTTTATTATTGTAAAGATACATTTCTCCTGCCACTCAAAAGGCGTGAGACAATCCCATAAACATAAACATATACAGGGAAGGACTCACATCCAGAAAGTGGTCTGTTTGGTTCAAGGACAAGATGTCTTTCTCTAAATTTCCATGACTCTCCTAGACAGTTCTTCTACCCATTGCTTCTCAACAACAGAGCAGCAGGATGGTAATCAGTCAGGAATTGTGATTTTGTGAAGGACACACTGGTTCTCAGCTCTGTTCTGCAGACACCAGCAAATCCCTTCACCTTGCCCATCCTGCCCGCTCATCTGTGAAGCAGAAATAATCTCAGTGACCCAAACTCCTGGGGTTGAGAAATGAATTGGTTAGCTAATATTTGCAGATTGCTCTGGAAATGTGAAAGACAAAGAGTTTTTAAGACTGCAGAATGGGGTAATAAAAAGACATAAAACCAAGATGCAGAACAGACCATTCTTTGGAGTCCTTGCATAAAAGGCACGAGCCAAAGAGTTTTAAATATTCCCTCTGGAGTGACAATAGTGAGGTCTAAGGAGGGAGCGAAGGTTGCACAATCACTTCTGGAAGGAGAGAGGACACTTGAGCTGTGCTATCCAAATGTGACAGGAAGACTGGTTCTGGAAGGGAAAGGGTCCACCGAGCCTCTCAGTTCCCATGCAGACTTCCTAAATGCCTTGTGTTTTCAGCAAATTCTGCACAGAAAAAGAAGAAAATGTAGTGCAGATTGTCCATCTCCAGTAGAAAGGCTGCCCCCAAAGGTGACATGTTTGTTCTCTTCTCTCATTTCTTCTCCCCTGCCCTATCTATACCAACCACTAGAAGTAAAAAACTAGGAATAAAAGAGGAAACCAAACATTAGTTTCTACATTTTCTATTTAATAACTTGGAGATGAGATGTACTAGCATGTGCATTTGAAGCATAGGATCCGAGGCAACATAGGTGGATCTGGCCCAGGCATAATTTGCAGCCACTTCCCCTAGCACTCATCCTCTCATCCTCTACATCGTCCTTCTTTGCAAGGGTTGGGACCAGATTGCCCTTTAGTCTTCTGTGTTCTTTCCATCCTAAGTATTTCTTTACAAGCTTGAAGCTTCTCTGGTCTGCTACATTGTAGATTCTCTTTCTCATATAAAACTGTTCCAGGAGTGAATGTATGCATACTTACACCTTATAGTTTGCTTCTCAGTAAAAACTTAACTTTTTCCATTTTATTTTATTTTATTTTTTGTGTGTAGAGAATGTCAACCCTAATTCTAGTTACTACATAAGCTCAAGCTTTTAGAAAACGTTTGAGAGTTAGAGAGAAGTTAGATAAAAGAACAGTCATCTGAATGGAACAGGGAAGAGAAAGAGCCCCTGAAGCAAGATGGTAAAGGACAAATATGACAGCAGTTTTAAACAATGTGACCTAACGGACATCATCTTACTGCTGAAATCCCCAGGACTTTCTTATGCATCCTGTGTGAATTTGAAATGTACTAAATTTCTATCTTCTGCATTTAGATACCACAGAAGCCCTGTGGTTTCCAGCACACACGTTAGCAAGGAACCAAGTAGTAGCTATATGTTCTCACATGTCAATGAGTTTTCCCAAAGGTGATGTGTGATGCTAAGACATTCATCCCTACAATTCTGTAATAAAATCATCTCCATACCTCATAGTAGTAGGAAAAAGGCAATCTCTTGAGTATCGGTGGAGCCTAAGATAAAATCATAGTGTTCTGGACCCATCTGTAATAAGAAAAATATACTCAAATTCTTGCTGGAGCAGTGTTGAAGTCACAGAGAGCTAATGGAAACAGCAGGATTAAATAAGATCACAGGTGTCTGGAAATAATGAAAGTTCTATTTTCGAAGGAAAATCATTTGTTACACTAAGAATAAAAAGATCTCAGACTGAATTTAAAGAAATGATAATCAGGAGAGCCAGTGCCAAAATGACAGATACACTTGGGTCTTTCTGGGAAGACTTTAAATAACTCACCATAAAAATGCTTCAGCAAGCAATTACAAGCGCACATAAAACCAATGAATGAACAGGAAGCTTTGACTTGGGTGCTAAATGAAAGAATGTATAAATCCAGAAAGCCACACCAAGTAAAATAACATATGGGAGAACAGGGCAGCTCTAGCCATGCTTAAATAGAGGATCATAAATAGAATGAGTCTCAGAAGCCATGCCTCATCAGAATGGCTAAAAGAGTGTATATAAAGAGAAAGAGAAAGAAGAAAAATGAGCAAAAACAGTTAAGCAAAAATGTCAGTAATTATAGTGGGCTTCCCGTCTCCATCCTACCGGTTTACCTTGATAGGTGAAACAACAATCTGACTATCTGTGAGACAGCTGTTCTACAAGCAGAGAAATCTTTAAAAGTTATGTTACTCATGGAGAATGCAAGTGATGTAAGTTTTGAGAATTTCTATAATTCACTGAAACTCAAAGTACTAAAAGAATATGGTAGATCACACACACACACACAACTATATATGTTTTATTCATTTATATTTATATATACATATATGTGTAAATGCTGAGGGTAACCATAAAGAAAAAATATTTAGTAAAAGCAGAATTCTAAAAAGGCTTATGTAATTGACCAGTGGCCAGATAAAAGAAACCCCAAAATGATAACTACAGTAAACAGAGAAAGAGCTGTACCAAAAATTATAAGGAATGTCAATACTCTAAATAGAATCATTTGTGTGAATTAGAAAAAAAACTCATATGTGTGTCTGAAAAGAATCTCACTTAAAAGCCTGACACAAATGTGAAAGCCATCTTACAAACCTATATCCTGAGAACACCAACCAAATGAAGGCATGTGTCAAATCAAAGTATCACAAGAAATGCACTTGCAGGTAAAGGCATTTCCAGGGGCAGAAAAGAGCATTGTATAAAGAAAAGGGAGAGACTTTTACAGGAAAACAAAGCAATATCCAAATACAAGTTGCTTGTACTATATACCAGTTATGAACTAGGGAACTAGGGAAGATTATAGATTTACACTTACAGTTGGAAACATGGAGACCATTCTCTCAGCCACTGGTAATAGAGATCCCAGCACTTGATGAGAGACAGTATCAGCAGCTGAACAATGGAGATTCACTGAGACCCACAAACACTAGCAGTGGGCTCTACTTCTGTTCTGAGTGTCCATGAAGTACACATGCTGATACTTCAAATTCTTGACAGACAAACCAATTTATCTCACTCTGCTCCAAGAAACTTATTTTTGTTTTGTTATTTCTGTGGCAGTGACTTTTTTCAAGCTGAAAGCCGCAGGTAGAATCATCTGAAATGAAGCGAAGCAGTATAATCACAGAGTCTGCGTGGGTCAAACTAGGTTGTCTGCATGCATGCTGTGTTTGTTTAACTTGGGTTTCGTGGGTCTCTTGACAATGGGAGTGTGGGTGTCTCTGTCTGCTCATGGGACTTTTTTCTCCTATTGGGTTGCCTCATCCAGCCTCATCCAGGGTTCATGCCTAGTCTTCTTGAATTATGTTATGACATGTTTGTTGATATCATTATGAGGTCAGCTTTTTTTTTTTTTTTTTTCTGAAGGGATGCAGAGGACCAGTGGAAAGGAGGTTGCTGGGAGAAGTGGAGAGAATGTGGCTGTCATAGGAATATACTTCATGAAAGAAGAATAAATTAAAATCAGAGAGAAATAAAAAGAAAGTTCTCATAGGTCAAACCACTTAATATAAACAAATGATAGGTGTTAGCATCACACACATCCAAGATCATCTAGAAGTGACTTCAGAACAATCCAGCCCAACCTTGGACTCAGTGAGGAGACATTAAACACATCATTTCTAGGCAACAGTGTTGCTCCTGTGTCTGTCACCATTCCCCACCTCCGTCACCCCCTACCCCTCTCCATTTGTGCCAGGATAAAAGATTTGTCCTCCCTGCTCACATCCCCTTTTTCCTTCCACCCTTTCCCAGAGGCTGTCTCTGATTGCTCCTCTTTCAGTAAACCTCCCAAGTCAAACTTGATGCATGGTGTGATTTGTTCAGGAACATGGCTTGTTTCTAAGAATAGTCATTTGAGCTAGTATGATCAATCTCTGCTCTAAGTCTCTGTTATCAGCATCATTTCCTACTGCTTTCCAATGTTAATGTCTTTTTGAGCAACTACCCCAATTAAAGAAGAAAACCCATGCGAAGCTGATCTGTGTCTCATTTTGTTTGTGTGTGTGCACTTCTTTGTTAAATCCAAGGTTACATAATATCTGCATGTGACTTTTCTCATTCTGAGAAATGGGTGTGAAAATTAGGCAAAACCAAATGTGGGCGTTTCTAGGTTTATCTTGCTCCACATCCTCAGGAATTAGGATTCTAGATGAGAAAGACAAGAGCGTGTAGTGGGAAAGGTAAAAGAAATTTTTCATTCCTATTTTGATGTGGAAATATGATATTTTGCTCACACTTTAAAAGTAATTTTATAAGGTGTATAAAATAAACCGTTTTGTTTATAAACCAAGGGTTAGAGAGTTTTTTAAAAAAGTAGAAAATGTAAAGTTTTTTGTTTGTTGGTTTGGTTGGCTTCGGTTTGGGTTTTGATTTTCGTTTTACTTTCCACAGCAGCTTAATTCACTCACTGTCAGTGGCAGTGCTCAATTTCTGCGATGTAAATTGAGGAAGATGGTGCTCATTCGGAGATATTCTTGTCGGATTAACATGTGTCCTGTGTATGTCTCGCCTCGGGGCTAGGGCCACTTAGAGGTGCAGGAAATTTGACTGAGTCCATGTGAAGCTAGAAAACACTGCATAGTCTGAGGTCCTGCGGGGAGGCAGAACTAGCTAATATGGTTCTCGGGCTCTTGGGCACCCAGGCGACACTGGGGGAAGCCTCTGAAAAGCCGGAACAAAGTACGGATTGGCCCATGGCCAAACGGAGAAAACAGGAGAGAAGCTCCTGATGTGCCCAACCTGTCTTGGTTTGGTAACGGCTATTTGCTTGGCTTGCTTGGGTTGGTGGTCTCCAAGGCTGGGAATGCAGAGAGTTCTATAGGAGATTAGACAGCGGCTCTGTTGACAAAGGCCTGCTCCATTGTTCCGCACAGTGGATCCCGAAGAAGAGAAACAGTCCATGGTCTTTTATTTTTTTTTAATTTTTTTATTGGATATTTTATTTTCATTTCAGATGTTATCTCCTTACCCCATTTCCTGCCCCTCACCCAGGAACCTCTTATCCCATCCCCCCTCCTCCTGCTTCTATGAGGATGTGCCCCCACCTAACCCCCACTCCCACCTCCCCACCCTCAAATTCCCACCCACTCAGCATCCAACCTTCATGGGACCAAAGATCTCCTCTTCCACCTATGCCTGACAAGGCCCTCCTCCCCTACATATACAGCTGGAGTCATGAGTCCCTCTCTATGTGCTCCCAGGCTGGTGGTTTAGACCCTGGGAGCTCTGGTTGGTTAGTATTGTCAAAAAGTAGATGAGAAAACCCTAGTTTTCTTAGGGTGGGCCTGAGGTTAAATACCTTTTTCAGAGAGGAGAGTCTGGGAAAGAATGCTTAATTGGCTAAGCCCTTCTGGCTTTTAGGTACCTCATTAATATGGAGATCTGTCTTGAGGTTCTGAGGCCTGTAGCCAGTCTCTGTACCTGTGGAGGGGCTAGGGGGCGTTGCCCTTACATGACTGAAGGACACAAATCTATGGAGGGTTGTGGCCTCATGTCAGGAGCAAAGAGTCTGGGAGCTTGGTGAAATGCTTGCCTTCTTTTGCAGGGGACCCTGCAGGGTCTCCTGTGGTTTCTAGCCGGTGCTCAACCAGAAACCAGGCTGCTTTTCACATTCCTACATATTCTTGTTTATCAGATAATGAAATACTACAGTGTAGTCATTCCTCCTATTGGGGAGATGATGGTCTTGGTGATGATGGTGTTGATGAGTGATGGTAGTAGTAATGGTGATGATGATGGTGATGATGATGGTAGTGGTGACGATGATAATGGTGGTGAGGATGAAGCAGCAGCAGCAGAAGCAGAAGCAGAAGAAACAGAAGAGGAAGAAGAAAAAGAAGAAGCAGAAGAGGAAGAAGAATAAGAGGAGGAGAAGAAGGAGGAGGAGAAAGAAGAGGAGGAAGAGGAAGAGGAGGAGGAGAAAGAAGAAGAGGAAGAGGAAGAAGAGGAGGAGGAGGAGGAAGAGGAGAGGAGGAGAGGGAGTCGATACATAATTTTGTATTTCCCACATTCTGCATTTTTGTGTTTATAACCCCTGTGTTAAAAAGTAAAAATTATGATTTGATAAAAAACAAACAAACAAACAAACAAAAAATTAACACACAGTGTACCCCTGGTTCTGCTGATTTAGTTCCTGACAATCTATTTTCTTGTTCTCAGAAATACTTTGAATTATAAAACGTTATTGTGGTTTGTGTTAGTATGCTGGGTGAAATAATTTTTTATTGATCTTATTTTGAACTTCAAAGTTTGTAGTGAGTTGAGGTGTCCTTCTACATGGTTGTAGGTCATATTTGCTTTCATATTGTGAAGAGTTGGTTGGTCTGTTGAACATTTTGAAAAACTGGATTCCTTTTTGAGAATTTCATATATGAACACTAACTTTCCCCTTTCTCTCCTTCCTCCCACTCTTCTCAACCCCCCCATACTTTTTGAATGCATTTTATTGTTTGATTATCATTTATATGTGTATGTATATATGTATGCATGTATGTGTTTATACAAATATTGATAAATAAAGTGTTTAAAAAAAAAAAAGAAAAAAATGTTAGAATTATGGATTTAGTGATAGGATACCATAGAGAAAGAATTCATGCCATATTGGATTATTTCCTGCCACCCTTTTGATGTTCACATTTTATTTTCCTGACTCTCTTTGTGGAATTTGCAAACTGACCAAGTTTAAATAAAAACAAACACAATGAGCACAGAACAAAAACAAACAAGCTGACCTAGGTATTCTCTACAGGCTTCTGTGGGTTTTGGGGAAATTGGCCTTCTTGGAATGACCCTAGCTCCTGTTCTGTAAACATTTCGTCTTTGTTGCCATGCACCGGAATTTTCTGTGTGTTTACAATTGCTTCACATTCAAATTAGGATCCAGTAGCTCTCAGCAGCCCCCTAAATCCTTTACTTCTCCAACCCCAGACACACATCACTTCAAGAAACTGCATTTAGAAAAAAATAAAATAAGCACTGCCATTATTTTCCACAAACAAGAGAGTCCTTGAAGATGATTTTAAAAACCATTTTTACTGCACCTACAGTCATTTTTCTATTTGGATATCTCCTCTTTTGAATGTAAAATTAGACAACAGTTGGGCAATAAATTTTGAAAACAATGTCACAGAAGTGTGAAGGTTTCCCTTGCCACACAAATCTCAGATGCAGAGCCGAGGTAGAGCACTGTGCTCTTAGTTATGGTTATTCATGGTATAATCTAATAGATGTCCTTGACATGTACTGCTGGCAAGTTGAGGATCTTACAGATGATTCCAGAATTAGTACCCAGAGTATCTTACATATCTCTTACACATTCCAAATGCTACCCAGGTTACCCTTCTGCCTTAGAATTCTCAAAGTGATACTTCTCCATCCAAAGAAGTTTAACAACTGTACAATGAAAATTAGATTCATTCCTCATGAATTGTCCAGACTAAGGGGGATGTGGAGCCTCAGAACAGGATTTCTAAGGACAGAGTGCCAGGATTTACTCAGCTGATCTTAGTGAGATCTTCTGCACTTTCATCTGCACCTGTTAGTACTGGCCAAAGGACTGAGGGGAGGGGGTGCCTTTACCTGGATTACCAAAGTATGATTATGGAAATTGTTTTTGAAATGTGAGCTGATGAAGAAAGGGTTAAGGTTTCCTTGTGACAGAAATTGAAGAGCAGTGGTCATTGCAATTAATCTGGGTGCTATTGACCAAAAAAACTGCTGGTTGAGCAGGGTGGCATGAGAGTGACCACTGTTCAACAGTACTTCTGGAGATGGCTTAGTCATAGACACAATAATAGGGGGCAGACTTCTCTTGCTGAGGTCTCATTTCTCAACATTTCTGGAAAAGAAATTGTAACTCCTATTTGTTTGTGTGTCTGTGTATGTGTGTCTGTGTGTCTATGTGTTTATATGTTGCAGGTGGGGGAAGAGGTCAGAATCCTGCTAGCCCAGTGTAAATACTCTGGAAACAGTGACAAGACAGAACTCTCACTTATCCAATTTTTCTTACTTGTGGTGGGAGTATTATACTTGCTATTTGTGTTAGAATGATCTCCTAGTCGTCTTCTTTTTCAGAAATGAGTAGTTTCAGTGTATCTGATTTTATGTGAAGGTCCTCTATCCACTTGGACTTGAGCTTTGTACAAGGAAATAAGAATGGATTGATTTACATTCTTCTACATGCTGACCTCCAGTTGAACCAGCACCATTTGTTGAAAATGCTGTTCTTTTTCCACTGGATGGTTTTAGCTCCTTTGTCAAAGATCAAGTGACAATAGGTGTGTGGGCTCATTTCTGGATCTTCAATTCAATTCCATTGATCTTCCTGCCTGTCTCTGTACCAATACCATACAGTTTTTATCACTATTGCTCTGTAGTACAGTTTGAGGTCAGGAATGGTAGTTCTCCCAGAAGTTCTTTTATTGCTGAGAATATTTCTCACTATCCTGGTTTTTTTTGTTATTCCAAATGAATTTGCAAATTTCTCTTTCTATCTCTATGAAGAATTGATTTGGAATTTTGATGGGGATTGCATTAAATCTTTAGATTGCTTTTGTCAAGATGGCCATTTTTACTATATTAATCCTGCCGATTCATGAGCATGGGAGATCTTTCCATCTTCTGAGATCATCTTTGATTTCTTTCTACAGAGACTTGAAGTTCGTGTGATACAGATCTTTCACTTGCTAGGTTAGATTCACACCAAGGTATTTTATATTATTTATGACTATTGTGAAGGGTGTCATTTCCTTAATTTCTTTCTCAGCCTGTTTATCCTTCGAGTAGAAGAAGGCTACTGATTTGTTTCAGTTGATTTTACATCCAGCCTCTTTGCTGAAATTGTTTATCAGGTTTAGGAGTTCTCTGGTGGAAGTTTTAGGGCCACTTAAGTATACTATCATATCATCTACAAATAGTGAAATTTTGACTTCTTTCTTTCCTATTTGTATCCCTTTGATTTCCTTTCGTTGTCTAATTGCTCTGGCTAGGACTTCCAGTACTATATTGAATAGCTAGAGAGAGAGTGGGCAGCCTTGTCTAGTACCTAATTTTAGTGGGAATGCGTTCCTCTAATACCTAGGCACAGGGGAAAAGTTCCTGAACAAAATGCCAATGGCTTATGCTCTAAAATTAAGAATTGACAATTGGACCTTATAACATTGCAAAGCTTCTGTAAGGCAAAGGACACTATCAATAGGACAAAACTGCAACCAACAGATTAGAAAAAGATCGTTACCAATCTTACATCTGGTAGAGGGCTAATATCCAAAATGTACAAAAAACTTACAAAATTAGATACCAGACAACCAAATAACCCTATTAAAAATGGAGTACAGAGCTAAACAAAGAATTCTCAACTGAGGAAATTCAAATGGCCAAGAAGCACATAAGGAAATGTTCAATATTCTTAGTCATCAAGGAAATGCAAATCAAAACAACTCTGAGATTCCACCTCACACCAGTCAGAATGGCCAAAATAAAAAAAATCAGGTGATGACAAATGCCGGAGAGGATGTGAAGAAAGAGGAACACTCCTCCATTGTTGGTGGGATTGCAAGCTGGTACAGCCACTCTGAAAAATCAGTCTGGTGGTTCCTCTGAAAATTGGACATACCATTATCTGAGAACCCAGCTATACCACTCCTGGGCATATACCCAGAAGATACTCCAACATATTACAAGGACACATGCTCCACTATGTTCATAGCAGCCTTATTTACAATAGCCAGAAGCTGGAAAGAACCCAAATGTCCTTCAACAGAGGAATGGATACAAAAAAATGTGGTAAATTTACACAATGGAGTATTAATCACCTATTAAAAACAAGTAATTCTAGAAATTATTAGGTAAATGGATGGAACTAGAAAATATCTTCCTGAGTGAGGTAACCCAATCACAAAAGAACACACATGGTATGTACTCACTGATAATTGTATATTTGCCCAAAACTCACAATATCCAAGATACAACTCATAGACAACATGAAGCTCATGAACAAGGAAGACCAAAGTGTGGGTGCTTTGATTCTTCTCAGAAGAGGTCACAAAATACTCATGGGAGCAAATATGGAGACAAAGCATGGGACTGAAGGAGGGGTCGTTCAGAGACTGTTTCACCTGTGTATTCATCCCTTGTGCATTCACCAAAGGTAGACACTGATGTAGATGCCAGAAAGTGCATGCTGACAGGATCCTGATATAGCTGTTTCCTTAGAGGTCTGCCAGAGCCTGAAATACACAGAGGCAGAAGCTCACAGCTAACCATTGAGCTGATCATGGATTTTCTAATGGAAGAATGAGAGAGAAGACTGAAGGAGCTGAAAGGGTTTGTAGCCCCATGAAGAGAGTAACAATACCAAGTAATCAGAGCTCCCACGGTCTAAACCACCAGGCTGGGAGCACATGGTTCCAGCTTTATATGTAGGGAAGGATGACAGTGTCAGGCATAGGTGGGAGAGGAAATCCTTGGTCCAGTGAAGCCTGGATGCCCCAGTGTGGGGCAAATTGTGGGTGGGGAGGCGAGAGTGGGAGGATGGGTGGGGGCATATCCTCATAGAAGCAGGAGGAGGGAGGATAGGATAGGGGGTTCCTGGGTGGGGGGAAAGGGGATTACATCTGAAGTGTAAATAAAATATCCAATAAAAAATGAGTAGTTTTAGTACAATCTTGTGACTGAAATAATATCAACAAAACTTTTTGTTGTTATTGATCATTGGATATTTTAGAAAGAAGAATGGATGGAAGAGACAAATAAAGTTAAGAACAAGGATGAAAGAAGACAATATTAGCAGAATCATTAGAAGAGACAACACTGATGTTTGTCGACTTGGCCCTAATTCTACCTCTGTGTGTTGGCAATTCTGCTCAGGCCACATATGAACAACTGAGAAACAGTGAAAATATCCACTAAACGTGAGAAGATTGCATCTAATTATACTGAGATAATCAAATCTAAATATCAAACAGATAATAAGTTATCTCTGGATTTTAAGGTGGCTCTCAGAGCTAGGGTGATATTAAGGAAGGTGGTGACATGGCATGCACCCAATATGCCCATGTATCTAATAGTATGTCTTCATTTCACACTTCAGACTAATCATGCTTGTGACCAGCACCGAAGACTTTTCTAGTGGTCTTAAGTCTATATATTGCCAGTTACTAGACTCATAACATTTTTTTTCTTCCTTGTTTTTGTATATTCCCTAGAAAAAATGACAAGTCTCTTCGAAATACATTAAAAATTCCTATGCAAGTACAAGGGATTTCCAAAAGTTAGTGCTCATATTCCATATCTCCAGACCCTTGAAGAAACCTGGTCCATAATTTACTAGTCTTTACTTCAGAGTGATGCTCACAGAAAAAAAAGAAAAGAAAAGAAAAGAAAAGAAAAGAAAAGAAAAGAAAAGAAGAAATGTTGTCTTGTAGGCATGCTCATTCGTTGCAAATTATTTACTGCATCACTGGGCAGCATTTCTCCCACAATCTCCACACTAAATCAGGTACCAGAGCCTGGTGACTCTTTTTTCTCACTGTTCTTTTTACTGTCTCTCTTACAGCTCATCTCTTCATGACAAGGTCTTGACACCAGCCCTCATTCCATTTATCCTGGAAAGCTACTCACAGCTCCAAGTCCATCTCAATAACTCTCCCAACACCTCTACACACAATGCCCAGAGTGAATACATTTATTCCTAAGATGGAAACAACGTCCTGCAGAACTTGTTTGGTTAAAATATCTTAGGGCTTCTGGTGGCCTTTAGAATGTAATACAAATCCCTGCCAAACATGTACACGGTTCTAGATAAATAATATTAAGAGCTGTGGATATTGCTCAGAGGTAAAACATTTTCCTATCACGTGCAAGAGTTTGTATTCAATATCTTCAGCATTGAAAGTAGTAGTAGTAGTTGTTGTTGTTGTAGAAAATATATAGATTGAATAAATGCCAGTATTCTGTTCCTTAAATGCACTAATATTCATGAAAGTTTAAGCATCCTCATTTCTCTGATGCAGTCCCAAGACCAAATAGCTACATAGTATTCTATGACCAAGAAGCCTGCAGCTGGGGAGTTGAAGTTTAAATCCAGTTCCAGTAGATGCAGTAGGGACTTTAACCTATTTAACATCTGACCTCTCTGTGTTTATAAGAAAAACTCCATCTTTCTCTAAAGCCTCACAGTCCTATTCAGACATAGACAGTTTTGTATTTGTCTTTTCTAGAGCACATTCTACTGCCCATTTTAAAAGCAGCTTTTTCTTACTTAAGGTGATTTTTTGGTTATCCCTAGTTGCCAACTTGACACAGCCTTGAGTGATCTGAGAAAAATCTCCATTGTAGAACTACCTAGATCAGATTGGTCTGTGTCGATGTCTATAAGGAGATTTCTTTTACTGGTAATTAATGTAGGAAGGGTCAGTTCACTGTGGGCAGTGTCATCCCCTAGGCATGCGGTCATGCCTAGCTAAGTATGAACCACTAAACAGCATTTGTCCATGGTTTCTTCTTCAAGTTCCTGCTTGAGTTCTTGCTTTGGCTTTTTGCAGTGATGGACTAAAAATTAAGCTGTAAGCTGAAAAAAAATTTTTCCCTGGAGTTGCTTCATCACAGCAACAAAAAGTAGAATAAGTGGTTACCACGTTCTACTGTTTTTTGACACCTTTAATATGCCAGCTCCTCTCAGAAGCCTTCTTTGACTCTGTGCACAACCCTTCAGATTGCCCTTGTGAACAGTCTTGCAGAACTCTGTGGACTCTCTCACCTGCAGCATTGCCTACCTTGTATTTGAATTCAACTTGGCCATAATATTTGGTTAACTGAGTGTAGAGATTATATTTTCAGGAATGTAAGAAAATGCATTTGAAATTTTGTGAGAAACATTCACCTGAAGGTTATTGTTGAAATGTGAATTTGATCAAGATTAAAATTGTTAATTTCCACTGAAAAACTTCTTTCTACTTACAGTTACCGAAAGTTAGTGGCATGACATCCCTTAAATGTCTCATATGGAATCACCAAGTTCTGTAGTGATGCAGGAAGGACTAGGAAACACAAGTGGAAACTCTTCAGTGTGGTCCCTGAGAAAGGGAATGTAGGACAGTTCAGGAAAGCTATTTAAATAATTTACCTTGATCTCTGTGGTACATAGGTGTCTCTGGTTTGTAAGTTTTCATTGGATTATGGCAGAGGATCAATATTTTCTTTAGGATATATGCATCAGTGAGTCTGCCTATGGAAGCTGTAGTGTACTGCTAGCTAAATGTGAGAGTTGGCTAAGCTTTGAATAGCCCTGAAAAGGCTACTTTCTCCCCAATCTATGAAGGCCCAGATGCCAGATCATCAAGATCACAAGAAATAAAAAAACGCAATTATAATAGTACTACTCTGACATAGGTATGTGTTGCCTCTGGCAAGGATGTCCAGTATCAACAAGCCTTCTAATGTTTCAAGGAAACAAGAAACAGTCTTCTGCTCAGGAAAACTATGTTATCAATTAATGATTTAAAAATAGAAAGCCAGACCTAAAGTATTGGTATACATTAACACAATATTGGAGCCGGTTTAAATCCATCATTATGCAGAATATTCTAAATCAGACAATATCTAATCATGAATAAGATATATACATACATAAGTAGATAACTGAAAAAAACTGACAGATAAGCTGTTGAGATAGTTCAGTGGGTAATGATTCTGGCCACCAAGACTGATGACTGACGGGATCTCAAGATCCATATACTGACAAAATAGAAGTGATGGCTGCAAGTTTACTCTGACATCTACACATGCATTGAGACATGTACACACACACAAAAACACATTACATAAATAAATCCAATTTAAACAAAATACCCAAAAAAGAGAAGTTGAAAATAAAGAAGTTGCCAATAAATAATGTTTTTATGTATTTTAGCTGATCTGTGATTTTTTTTGAGTACCTGCTGTCAGAAGTGCTAATATAAATGTCTATTTAGTAAAAACATATTATCAAACAGATTGCACCATTTTCTTGTACTGAAATGTAAGAGGTACATGAATATATATATATATGTCAAATAATAAGTGTATATATGTGTACATGAACAAAATAAAAGATAAAGTTTGAATGGCACATATAGTCATGGAGCCAGAAGGTGGCAGAGCTGTATAGTACACAAGCCCAGGCTCCTAAATACATATCAATTGAATGACCACTTTACCACAGGTGTCTCTATTTCCTTAAATAAAGACAGTGATGTGAATGCCAAGCCTAATGTGTTACTAGCCATGTGGAAGCATTTCCTGAGTAAGATTTATTTAAGAATGCTGTTGCTGGGTAATTTGGATCTATGAAACTTGTAAGAAATGTGAACATTATACAAATTATTCTCAAATACCAGATTAAATGAAGACTATGACTCTGGGACTCATTTGTCATTTTTCAGTTACTGCAGTTGGGTATATTTTTTTCACAGTTAACTGTATAACAGGAGTGGGTTTGTTTGTCTAGCATCTGTCAACATTTCTTACTTAAGATAAAGAAAAAAGGCAAGCAAGAATATTTCCTTTATCCTCCAAGCATACTGGTGGCAAATGCAACTTCTTCAAATAAATTTGAGTTTTCCCCACATGCCTCCTGATATATTATTAAATATTCCAGTCCAATCTATTTTATTCTGTGTTTTAACTTACTTTAAACATTCCTTATTTTGATGTATTTAAAGGAGTCTTGAGGATAAGATTGAGGATAAGATGTAGTTCTGTCTCTGATTAAGTTGCATACTTGTAGACTCAGAAAAATTATAGAGATGCTGCACAAAAATGTTACCTATTTCAGCAGCCACACATGGTTAAGTAACAAGATAAGCAACTGTATCACCAATTTTCTTCCTGTGTGCACATCTCTTTTTATTCCCATGATTCTTACCTCTCCTGTTCACAGAAATTCACATATTCTTAGATAGGCAAATGGCACAATGCTCTATTCACTGTATTGTTGCAGAGTGTGGAAAAATGAGCTAAGCCTTTTCATTCAAAACCCTTTCTTATCATTCCAAAATTTATTCAGAATCCTCAGAGTGAGAGCTGTCTGTTTCCCTGGTTCAGATGGTGCTAGAAACTCACCTGCTGCTATGCACTAACATCTAGCAGTGAATACTAAAAGCAGCATATTCAGATCTTTTAGGGTGTAAGGGAAAACTCAGAATCCTACCTTTTTCTTGTAGAAACAATGAGAAAAAAGCAAGCAAATAAAAAACAATAGATTGAAATGGAGCTTTGAGACATATTCAAATAAATGAGGTTGGACTTCCCTGGGAGCAGATTTCTGTCCTAGTAATAGCATCTTAACACAAAAGCGAGTTTTTTTCTGTATGGATACAAAAAGTGTAATTCTCACACCAGATATGACAAGGAATAGTTTATTCTATAGCCAAACAGTGTAAATATGACCAGGAATACAGATTTAGGTTACACTATCTTCCATGCACCAAGGTAGTAATGTTTTCATAAAGTTTTATGGGAACATAAGAAAGAAAATAACAAATCAAGACATTTTCCAACCCTTTTACATTGGTGGAAGTGCCAGTAGATACAGTGGAGAAACTTCTTGAGAACATTCCTACCCTTGGGCTTGGTGGAAAGTAGTCTTCTGTTCAGTCATTACATTCTAAAAGGTTTCACCTGATAGTCAAAGGATGTGGAATTAGACAGAGCCTAGCAAGAAATGGCTATTAGGGTGAATGAAAATAGCTGAAACAGAGATTTAAATTAGATTCCTGTTCCAGCTGGTTTTGCTGTTAATGCAATGAACAACATGTCAAAGCAAATCAAAACAATCAAGCAACTTTTAGGGGTTACAATCCACCATCCAGGGAAGTTGGAGTAGGAACTGATGGCAGGAATCAAAAGGCAGGAACTGAAACCGGCTACAAAAGAACATTGTTTACTGGCTGACTCTCCATGGTTTTCTTAGCATGCTTTCTTATACAGCCCAGGATAATCTAACAAAATGGTCTGACTCACTCTTATCAATCATTATCAATCATCAAGCAAATGCCCCACAGACATGCCTATACCACAGTACTCTCAAAATCACAGAAATCTTCAACATGCTGCGAGTTTGAATTTCTCTGAGGGAGTAGACAGCACACTAACTAAAGGGAAACCATCTTTTTAGAACAGCTTAGGCTCAGGAAATACAGTAGCTAAAGCACATACACCTTTCTTGTCTGTTCAATCTTCTGTGATGCTTTGGCCACCCACTTTCCAGTTCCATAACAGAAAACATATTAATAAGCCAATTACACTTAAGTCTTTGGTCTAAGGTCCACTAGTAGAAGAGCCCAGTGAAGAAAATAAAGTGAAAACGGTCCCAAGAATTTTAAAAGAAAATCAAGTTTGTTTGTTTTTCATTTATAAAAAGAATTAAAACTTCATACCAAACCTGGTAAGATTTTGTAAAAGAGTAAAATTGACTAGGATTCTCTCACTTAAGAACACTAACTATGTCAATATGTATAGTAGGTTGGCCTAATGCTGCTTGTATTCTAATGCTAATTTTGATCCCCCAAAACTGTTTGCATATGTGATTCTGCACAGAAGACACTGGGGGATCTTGTCTCCAATTTATTCTGATTGGTAAATAAAGATGCCTTCAGCCAATAGTTGGGGAGAAGAGGCATAGGTAAGGTTTAGGTTTCCAGGCAAGAGACTAGGAGGAAGGAAAAGAAATGGAGTGGCCACAGGATAGAGAAGCTAGAAGAGTCACCATGGCCTTTGGACCAAGAGAACATGACCCAGAGCATTATCTAGTTGGAGCTAAAAGCAGCTCAGATGAAATGTAGTGAGTAATAGTTTGGATTATGAAAAGGAGGTAGATTCTACAGCATGGAGGGTAGGCAGGTGCCCAGCTATTGTGCTGCATAAGGCATATTTAAAATATAAAGGCTTTGAGTTTGTTTTTCATTCAGGAACACAAATAGTCTATGACTGGAAGGAAAACTATGCCTGGTATTATATTAAATAATTTTTACAATAAATATGAGCATCTAAAATACAGGAATAAGAAAGCTATTTTTAAAAAGATGGAATTAGTAACAATATTCACCATCTTAAAAGAACAAAGGGCAAAACATGAGCATATCAAAAAGATAAAAAATGCTTATGGTTAGGTCAACAAATACTGACTACAAGTAACAAATAGACTTAGACTTCTGTAAAGAGACAGCTATTACACACTACTATTAATACTATACCTGGCAGTGGGACATGAAGAACCAGAAAAATGAAACTTAATCTTATCACTTCAGTGTGCCTTTTGACGTAGATACAGCAACAAAGAGTGAATGATAACAGGTCATGACTAAGAATAAAGACATGAAGCTGTGCTGATCTATGGATATCCTAATTTCTATGCAGGTAGAAATATTAGCGAAATGCTAAATCCAATGTCAAAGTGCAAAACTAGTTTATTCTTTGTTTACACCAACAAATGCAATGGAATTTAAGAGAATTGTTTGCCAAAGCACCAAAAAATATGTAAACATACTGTGTGGTTTAAATAATAATAGGCCCCATAGCCTCATAGATTTGAAGGCTCAGTCATTAGGGACTAGTATGACTTGAAAGGGATTAGGAGGTCTTGTGAAATAAGTGAAGCCTAGTGGAAGTACATCACCTGGGGTGAGCTTTGGACTTTCAAATCCTCAAGCCAGGCCCACTGTCTTTTTTTGCCTGCTGCCTGCAGCTTCAGAAGTATAACTCCTAGTTACCCTCTAGCCCTAAGTCTGCCTACATGCCACCTTGCTTCCAGCCATGATAACAATGAACTAAACTTCTGAACTGTAAGCAAAATCCAATAAAATGTTTTCCTTTAAAAAAAAAAATCCTTCATGGTCATGGTGTCTTTTCATAGCAATAGAAACTTAATTAAGTCATAAGTTGCTACCAAGAATGGGAGAATTGTTGTGACAGCTTCAACTGTGTTTCTTGTTGGGAAAATGTGAACTCTGGAATTTTGTGTTATGAAAGCCTTTTGAAGATTTAAGTGGGGCTTAATGAACCATACTACTAGGAGCAGGGGGGGAAAGAGGTATGGTGAACAATGACAGCCTGGCTTAAGAGACTTCAGAAGAAAAAAATATTAATAAGTGACCTAGTAATTTTTCTTGTGATATTTTGATGAGTGATATGGTGGGTTGCTTTAGCCCTTGTCTGAAAAGTTTGCTAAATTGAAAAGCTTTGGTTTAATGGTGTTGGCAGAAGAGATTCAAAACAACTAAGTATTGACTATGTTGTATGGTTATGCATGGCCAGACTTATAAAGATTTATAATAAAAAGGAGTAAGTTGAGAAAGGGAAAATACAAAATGTAGTTTGAGGAGAAAACAAGCACCAGGAAGTATAATAGAACTAAGTCCTGTTCACAAAATAGGCAGATAAAAGAAAACCTTGATCCTAAATGGAATAAGGTAAATGGTGATTTCATGGAAAACTCTACTCACATAAGCTTTCAACTATGAAAAGGAATTTACAAAACGTCTAGGTCCAATTTTACTAGTGCATGCCTTTAATCCCAGCACTTAAGGCAGAAATAGGTAGATCTCTGAATTCCAGGCCAGCCTGGTACACAGAGTATTTTCAGGGCAGCCAAGCTTATGCAGTGAAATAAACTATTAAAAATAGAAAGCTGGTGAAAATATATTTGAATGAGATAACCATGTTCCAGACCCAGCAAGTAGCAGAACTTGGCAGCTGAGGCCATGTGGTTCTGGCTTTAGAGTCAAGGAAAGAAGAAAGGAGTCATGGAATTTCCCACCATGGCAAAAGACAAAACAAAACAAAACAAAACAAAACAAAACAAAACAAAACAAAACAAAACAACCTCCCTTGAAAGCTGCTGAGGTCAGTTGTGTATCAGGAGTTTTTCTGCATGGAAGCCTAGACAGTCAATTGCTGTGAAGGTGAGGCCTGAATTTTTTTTTTTTTTTTTTTTTTTTTTTTTTTGGCTTTTTCGAGACAGGGTTTCTCTGTATAGTCCTGGCTGTCCTGGAACTCACTCTGTAGACCAGGCTGGCCTTGAACTCAGAAATCCACCTGCCTCTGCCTCCCAAGTGCTGGGATTAAAGGCGTGCACCACCACCGCCTGGCCTGAATTGTTTTAGATACCCTAAGATGCTAGAGATTCCAGAGGCATGGGATAAATGCTGTGGAAAGCAGCAAATTGGTTGTGGAAATAAGCCAAGACAGAAGTATGTCGTAGTTAACAAAACTGAAAGATCTTTGATATTTGAAGAATGTTTTGACATCAAACATGAACATGTAGAGTTTTTCTGTGCTGGTTTTATGTCTTACATTGGTTGAGTATTTCCCTTTCCTCCATTTTGGAATGACAATGTATATTCTGTATCATTGTGTGTTAAAAGTATATAATCTACTTTATATGTTTTTATTTTACAGGAAGTTCCATTTAAAATACAGACATGAGTCTCAGAACAGATTTTGAACTTTTAAACAGTGTTGAGACTGTTATAGAATATGGCGACTTTTTAAGTTAGATTGAATACAGTTTTGCATTATGATATAGCTATAAGCCTATGGAACTAAGGAGGAGAACATGGTAATTTGGATAGGAATGAACCCCATAGGTTCATAGATTTGAATGATTGTTCATCGGGGAGTGGTACTATTTTACAAGTATTAGTAGGTGTGGTTTTCTTGGAGAAGGTATGGCCTTGTTGAAGGACGTATGTCATTTGTGGTGAGCTTTGTGGTTTCAAGTACTCAAGCTAGGCTCAGTGTCTCTCTGATTGCTGCCTGTAGATCCAGATATAGAACTCTCAGAGAGTTCTCTATACCACATCTGCTTGCATGCCACTTTGGACAATGGACTACATTTCTGAACCGTAAGCAAGACCTAATTAAATGCTTTCCTGTGGTGATAGTGCCTGTTCACTCCAACAAAACATTGACTAAGACACATGTTGACTACAGTTGTATAAGATTTTGGAAGGGAAGTTATAATGCCTAATTAAATATTGTTCAAAGTCAGCCTAGATCAGAAGCTTCAATATTTCACCAATATTGGTTCTCTGTACATCTATCTGTAATTAAACTTCTTTAAACCAATAAGTTAATTGTAAATATCTATAGTACACAGGTATTGTCTACTGACAAGATTGTTGAATACTTAAAAAGATTAATAAAGAACCAGAATTATCAAAACATCTTAGTAAATAATAAATTAAGAGAATTTGCTAGGTATCCAGAATTATTAAATATGTAGGAATGAAATTAATATATGATTTGGGAGATAATATTGATAAATTAATAAAGCAAAATAAAGTGTTGGATAAATGCAGCCTCGCTGAACAATCTACTCACAAAATATTAGTAACACAAAACTGAGGAAATAAAGATTTTTAGCTGTTCATATTCAAATAGATCAATATTTCTAAATATATACTATGTTCTGAACCAGATGTTAATTAATGTGGGGCTAACTTAAAGATAATATTTACTAATAAGGATCTCAAAAAACATAAGAATAAAAATGATTAAGGACCCTTAGTCATTTTTACAATACAAATACAAACAGCAACATGAAGAACAAAATACACTGTAGCATGGAAAGGGATATTCAAAGGGTAGGTACCAGACTACATCAGGTAAATGATTCTTAGTTGGGGTTTTACAGCTGTGAAGAGACACCGTAACCAAGCCAATTCCTGTACAGACAACATTTAATTGGGGCTGGCTTACAGGTTCAGAGTTTCAGTCCAATATTATCAAGGTAGGAGCTTCTATCCAGACATGGTACAAGCAGAGCTGAGAGTTCTACATCTTCATCAGAAGGCTGCTAGCAGAATACTGGCTTCCAGACAGCTAGGGTGAGAGTCTTAAAGCCCACACCACAGTTACATACCTACTCCAACAGGACCACAACTTCTAACAGTGCCACTCCCTGAGCCGAGCATATACAAACCATCACAGATTCCTACAAATTCCTGCAAACTCAAGGAAAACCCTGAGTGTTTTGAATAGCTCCATTAAAAAAAAGGAGAAATGTTAATGCTTTCAACAATGTTTGAACGGTGGTTTATTCCACAATTTATCATCAAAACACCAAATAAATAATCCCCCAAATGAGCAAAATGGCAAAAGTGTAAAATAGAAAATATTTTGTTAGAATATGGAATTTGGCAAAACAGTTTTATAAGGCTCACATAAATATAATTTACTAAATTCTTTTGTTTTCAAAGTGATTTTAGAGCATTTATTTTTGTCTAAATACTGTACTATTCAGGAATAGTACACACTTGTAGTATCAACACCAAGGAGGAGCAAGAAGGGGAATTTGGAATGTGAGGTCAGTTCACTAACACATAAAACTATCTCAAGCATTCTCTCTCTCTCTCTCTCTCTCTCTCTCTCTCTATCTATCTATCTATCTACCTCTCTGTCTCTGTCACATAGACACACACGCACACACACACACACACACACACACACACACACAGACACACACACCTGATCTTAATTCATGTGCGGAAAATTTACATTTACTTACGCAACCATTGGTGCAACATGATAACTAACCGTTGCATCCTCCAGTTCATTTGTTTGTCATGGTTCATTCGTACTCAAGGGCTGGAAACCATTAGTATCCAGCTTTTTCATGTGACATAGTGAAAACTATGCAGCATCTATATGACACCATTCAGCATTTTAACTCTTGGGACTTTCTTATATTTGACACAATGGCTGTGAGACCTATCTATATTTCTTCAAGGTATTTCAAGGTATTTCTCTGTAAAAACACATTTCAAACACTTCCCTGCATAAAGTTTGTGTGAACATAATGATAGTTTTCACATCAATAAATACCAACAGGTGGGATTCATAGCGAGGCAGTTTATTTTTATCATGTCCTCTTCTTAAACAGACTTTTGAATGCTTTGGTTCCATTAGCACCGTGTGCAAAATCTGATGACTCTACTCTACTGCCTGGTGTCCTTAAGTCTCTCTTTATTTTTATTTTCACCATATTATACCATAGATGTTTAGAGGTATTACAGTGTAAAATTAATCAACATTTTCCTAGTGCTATATTTATGATCAATTCTAAATGAATTAGCTCTGTGAGGTATTCATTTGTGTCTTTTAAAATTCTCTCTTCTGTTAAAAGTAACCTCAAGATCCCAAATACATGACATTTCCCTCTCAAAAGAACATTATTTCAACTATATTGAGTGCCACACTTCTGTACATAACAAAAAAGCAAGGAATTCATCAGGAGTGTATTTCCACCAAGCATTTTCACCAAGTCTGTAGCTTCTGATCTTGTGTAATAAATCACACTTCTATCAAAAAATAAATTGTTAATGTTTTTGAATTCCAGTTTTACTTTCACTATTTATAGATTGTCCTTTTGATACTGTATCTAAGAAACCTGTGACTCATCTGAAACCACTCATGAAATTATCCCATCTTGTGTTTATTCGAGCGTTATAGTTTTAATCTTTACATTCAGAAATGTGACTCATTTTTACTTAATTTTTGTATGGATTTATGGATCAATATTCTTTATTTTGCATGTGGATGATCAATTCCTATAGCAGTGTTTGTTGAAAATACTATCCTTCTTCCATCAGATTGCCTTTGAACCCTTTCTGGAAATCAATTGATCTTATTTGCGAGGGTTATTTCTAGACTCACTGTTCTGCTCTGTTGATTGATGTGTCTCTGCTCAGTCACTGGGAGGCTTTTTGATGACTGTAGTTTTAAGCTACATCTTAAAATCGGTCCTCCTCTGATTTAGTTATTCCTTGACCATATTTAAAAGACCATTTTTGTTGCTTCTGATTTTCAAAATGAATTTAGGGTTTATTTGCTAGATTCTTCTTCACATTGTGGAGGGTGCTGTCTTTGCTTCATAAACCAGTGGCTCTCAACTTGTGTATCAGGATTCCCATAGGAGGCTACATACCTGAAGTCCAGCATATTAGATATTTACATTACTATTCATAACAGTAGCAAAATTACAGTTATGAAGTAGCAACAATGTAATTCTATGATTGAAGTCATCATAACATGAGGAGCTGTATTAAATGATTGCAGCATGGGGCAGGTTGAGAACTACTGGAAACAATTGCTTAAGAAATGAAATCTTGCGTGGCAGTGGTGGCATACTCCATTAATCCCAGCACTTGGGAGGCAGAAAAAATCAGATTTCTGAGTTCAAAGCCAGCCTGGTCTACAGAGTGAGTTCCAGGACAGCCAGGACTACACAGAGAAACCCTGTCTCCAAAAACCAAAAACCAAAAACCAAAAACCAAAAACCAAAAGCCAAAAGCCAAAAACCAAAAACCAAAAACCGAAAACCAAAAACCAAAAACCAAAAACCAAAAACCAAAAACCAAAAAC
>JANHMN010000012.1:31139988-31173750 GCA_030674055.1 Rhabdomys pumilio
AAAAACCAAAAACCAAAAACCAAAAACCAAAAACCAAAAACCAAAAATCAAAAACCAAAAACCAAAAAAAAAACAAAAAACAAAAAACAAAAAAACCCAAGGAAAAAAAGAAAAGAAAAGAAAAAAAATGAAATCTTTATTCTGACTAATCTTGGCTGTCTCCCATATCATGATGACAAGACCCAATTGCTGAAGACAAAACACACTTGAGTCACAGGACATGGCAAACTCAGGCTGGTACTGACTTGGAAGCTTCATCCTGGATAGCTTTCATAGGACTGGAAAGGGTCATGTGAACTACAGAGAGAGAAAAGTAAACAACTGTTTTGCCCAGGTGTCTCTGAAGCTACAGCAATGGTTTAGCTGGCAAAATAGGCCCACTTAAACCAGTACTATGAGATTAACCAGCCACTTTCCTATTACATTTAAGACCAATTCCAAAAGATAGAACCTATGCCTCATGCAATCAAATGAGCCATGAACTCATGGCTAGCTAAGCCATAGTCCCTAGCAAAGAATCATAGTGAAAGAGTTAAATTTTTTTAAACCTTCCACAGATGGAGTCAAGAGTGAGGATAGCTTGTTTTTCACTCTGGGTTCTAGGAAACTAGCTATCCACAAAACAAAATAGGTAAGATTAGAGTTCAGAGCTGGGAGTTCAGGTCTGAGTGCCCATGCACCCTGAATACCAGGAAAAGCTTGTATGAAATATTTCCCCCCTGACCATTTCTTGAACTTGTCACGGAAGCTGAACACTGGACAGGTGCTTTCTGTAGATACTTAATCATGATTTCCCCCCTCATTTCCCTGGGTTATGGTTCTTCCTTTAAAAGGTCTACCTCTTCTCTAAGTGGGGGTCATACTTCATTGCTTGCCTCTGCATAGGACAGGCTAGAAGTGCGGCCTCAACGCGTTGAATCAAATATACCTCTTGTTAGTTGCATCAAGTTCGGTGTCTTGCAGTTATTGGGGTGGCCGTAAATTCCCGAGAACAGGGAGGAAATTCCTCCCTTTCTGGCGGGCCTTACAATAGTAGTAAATTTTCTTCTGAGTACATATCTTTATAAACATGAATTACTGTATTTCTCAATCCTTATAAGAACAGCTTCTTTTTTGCAATAGGTAGCAATTAATCTGGAAATCCACAACTATTGACTTGCAGAGAAGAATCGGGAATGCCCAGATCTAAATGAGATGTCTATATCATACCCCTCCCTCTGAAGACTCAGGGATCTCTGGGAAAGAGAGAGGAGAAAGATTGGAGACCCAGAGGCAGTGAAACAGAGTTCTCTGGACCTGACAGGACCATTGCACACATGAACTCACAGTGGCTGTGGCTACATTCACAAGACAAAGTACAAGATCAAGATAGGAAATTGAACATTTCAACGTTAACTAGAGAGGAGCTATGGTCATTTGCTGGTTGCTAGAGGAAGGATTGTCAGTTATTATTAGATATGCAGTCCTAAGAGACTATTCACATTCACATAGATGGCTCTGTATCCATGCACACTCCATTAGCATTACTGAAATTCAGTAGTTTACAAAAAACAAACAAACAACAACAAAAACAGAAAACAAAAACAGTAACCAGTGACCCCCGTGGTTGAATTAGGTAAAAGCTGGAAGAAGTTGATGAGGAGGGCGACCTTGTAGGTGGACCAGCAGTCTCAATTAACCTGGACTCCCGAGATCTCTTAGACACTGGACCAACAATCAGGCAGCATACACCAGCTGATATAAGGCCCCCAACACATTTAAAGCAGAAGACTGCCGGGTTCAGTTGGAGAAGATGCACCTAACCTTCAAGAGTCTGGAGGCCCCAGGGAGTCAGAAGGTCTGGTGAACTAAGGAGTATGGGGGTGGAGATATCCTCATGAAGACAGGTTGAGGGTTGTGGGGAGGTATGGGATGTGGAACAGTCAGAGGGTGGACTGAGAGGGAAACAAAATCTGGAGTTTAAAAGGAAAGATTAAATAAATTTTTTTAAAAAGGTGAGAAAACAGAGGTTTGATCAGAACATATGTGAAATCGCAAACAATATTTAAAAACAAATCTTACAGATACTAAACTTTGTAATGCATGGTATTACAGCTTATTTATAAATTAACTTACACATTGTTTGATTTTTCACATATATAATAAACTTAAATATGATATATATATATACATACATATATCTAAATATTCATGTATATTAAATTAATATGTACTGTAAGAGTTACATTGCATTTTAATTTGCTTATCCACATCCAGGTTTCGTGTATATTAATATATATATTCTGTATATATAATATGTATAATATGCATTAATTAATATAATAATATGCAATAATATGCAATAATACTCATCATTGATTGATGTGTATTACTTTAAGCCCTATAGCCCTTCAAAAATCCTTTAATTGCTCTTAGTTTTGTGCTGCACAAAATTAGAGCAGCTTGTGACTCATGTTTTCCCCTTCAATATACTACTCGGATTGATTTATTGACATTATGAAGCCATTTGTTTCTATGTTGATATTCATACTGATTGGCCATGTCTTTTTTTCTTTAATCAATTTATTTCCTCTCTTTACCTCATGATTGCAGCTCTCCTTCTTCCTCTTTTCCTAGTTCTATTTACCCAAAACATTCTGCCTTCTATTCTGCCCTTCTCCTTAAAGGTAGGACCCCCACACCCACACCAACACATTAAGTACTTCAGGACTAAGATTATCCTCTCCCACTGAGGCAAGACAAGGCAGCCCAGTTTGAGGAAAGAAATCCAAAAGCAGGCAACAGACTATGAGTCAGAGACAGACTCTGCTCCAATTGCTAGGGGACCCACAGGAAAACTAAGCTGCAAATCTGCTACGTATGTATAGGGGGCCTAGGTCCAGCCCCTGAATGCTCATTGTTTGGTGATTCAGATTCTGTGAGTTCCCATGGGCCCAGGTCAGTTGCTTCTGTAAGTCTTTTTGTGCTGTCCTTGATCTGACCTTGATCTCTCCAGCTCCCGAAATTCTTCCCTCATGCTTCCACAAGACTCCCTGAACTCTACCTAATGTTCCAATGTGGGTCTCTGCATCTGTTCCTATCAGCTGCTGGTTGAAGCCTCTCAGATGACACTTATGAATGGGTCCGGTTGAAAGATATAGAAAATTTATGAAAAGTATAGAAAATTTTTATGACCCCTAGACCTGAGCCAAAAATGTAGGCCAGCCAGTTCTCTAGTTCCACAAAGAAAGCAGAATAAATGTGAGATTTTTTAGGTCTTAGAATTTACTGTCCAGAATACATTCTGCATTCCAGGAGGAGTGCATTATTCCTGAGTCAGAGGACACTTGCTGGATTAACATTCAGGAGAGGAAGGGAGAGGCTGATTAACATTCCTCAGACTTCAGGGAAGAGAACCCTCCTACGGGTAGGGAAGGTGACCAGAAGCATGGAGACATATTCCAGGATGGAGGAAGTAGAGAATGAAAGGAATGGAGGTTTTTTTTTTTTTTTTTCCCCTAGCAGATAGAATGAAGCCAGGCAAGCTATGTTCTAGGAACTTAGCTGACCACAAAGTGGCAGAACCAAGAATACAGGTCAGGTGGGTCTTTCCAGGAATTGGCTGACCACAAAATATATAGTTGAACAAGGTTATGTTTCCCACACCCCTGCCCTAGGTAATGGGTTGGGACTTTCCACTATTTTTATGGAACTCTTCCTTGGTTTCCCCCTCACCCCCCTGGTTTTGTGGTTTTTCTTTTTAAATACTCCTCACATTCTACACTTGGGGGTCAACGCTCCTCAATTTGAGCTTGATCTCAGCTAGATGATTCCCAAAATAAAGCCTCTTGATGTTTGCATTGAGATTGGTGTCTTGTGAGTTACTGAGTGGCCATGATATCCCTAGACTTGAGTGAGGGTCTCTCCTCTCAGGGGTCTTTCACTGTTTGCAAGCATAGTAGAAAATCATTAGTGGTATCAGGGATTGGCTCTCTCTCATGGCTTGGATCCAGAGTTGGGCCAGTCATTGGATGGATTAGCTATATCTTTAATCTGTATTTCATGTAAGGTCATTCTCTATTACTGATATTAACAATAACATTGCTCTCATAAAATAGATTCAGAATTGCTTCTCTATTTTCACATTTCTTTTTTCATTTTTTTAAAATATAGATTAAAGGAACTGTTTGTAAAGAAGCATAAAAATGGAATGCCTTAATTAAAAAAAAATGTTTAGACAAAGTGAATACAAAAATATCAGAAAGAAATTGTGTAGATTTAGTACAGGTAAAACTAGAAATATTTCTTTTACAATATAAAATTTAAAGATAAAATAATCTAATCAAACTATCCTTGATATTTCTTTTTTTAATAATTAATATTTCTTCAAGCACTTAGGATAATTTCCAAGTGTAAATTGTTGAGTCTGGAGTGTTTGTTCCCTTCCAGTGTTAGGTATTTCTTGCCTGTGATAGTGGGAAGACCCTTCAGGTTATCTACTTATTATTTATTGGGTTTGTTAATTTGCATCCTATGATTCTCTGTTTCACCAAGATGTAGAATTTTCAGATTAATAATTACTTTGAATAACTTACTGTTATTTGCTTACAGTATTCAGGTTGGCTATGCAATCTCATTTTCTTTTGGATGGCAAGCCTAGTTAGATGCTTACTCAGAAGACTAATCTTCACTTTTCTTTCACTATTTTTCTTTTATTCTTGTCACTGCCAGTCCCTCTTGTTTGATTTTACTATCATTCTTTCTTTGCATTTCTTGAAAAGAGTTAAAATGTCTTTTAATTTCCAACTGGACTCAGGGGTTAAAATGTTCGAAATCCAACTCTCTCTCTCTCTCTCTCTCTCTCTCTCTCTCTCTCTCTCTCTTTTTCTTTCTCTCTCTCTAATATATAATATATATACTTTTTCTGTATATACTACATATACTACATATACTATATATACTATATATAGAATATATACATAATCTTTCTAGGTATATACTCTCTATATAGAATAGAATATATGTATGTGTATATATATATATCTTGCTATATGCTCTTTCTATCTATACATGGAGTGCATATATATACTTTATATATAAATTATATATAAAAATATATTTATATATATATAAAGTATTATATATATATGTACATGTATGTATTTATCTTTATTGTAGCCAGAATATATATATGTCTAGCTTTACATATTGTAATTAAGAATATTTTTATTATTATATATTTGTTTATATGTGTGCTTGTTTGAATCTGACCATGTTCATGTTATTGCACTCATGTGCCAGCCTAAGAAACCAATTGGAAATTGCTTCCTTTCTTGTTTGTTGAGTTAGGGGGTTTGTTCTGGCACTTTTTGTCATGCTGCACGCTCCAGGCTACCTGGGCCAGGTGCAGCAGGGCTATTTTCCTGCTCTCTCTTTCATTTCACTGTGGGAGTTTACATGGAGTACATGGATTTTTGGGATCAAAATCAATTTGCAAGATATAGACAGCAAATGCTTTCCCCCATGGAGCGACACCGTAGCTCAAGGTTTTATACATTTTTGCTTCCTTATAGCTTTTCCATTTGGATTTTCCGATTGAACCACCCCTGTGCTATTGAAACAGTGTAGTTCTGCTACTGCTATCTCACATCTTTTTTAAATGTTGTTTGGCTTCATTAAGCTGGCTATGAGTTTAGATCATTTCCTTGCTCATGTCCACTTTTAGGGACTCTATCAGTTACTTGAAAATGTAGCATAACTTTGTATCTAACCATAGTTTTCTTAGTTCTGATATGCCATGTTAAATTTCACAAGTCAATTTTTTTCAACCTTTTGATATCAACTCATGTTGTATTTCATTAAGATAAACAAAAATCATTTGTGTATCAAATAGTTAAAAATAAAATAAAAAAGGTAAAATTGGAGGATACACATGTCACAGACCAACCAAGCAACTAAAACAAACCTAAATATAAAAAAAATAATTTTCTATAAAAAAGTCATATAAGACAGAAATATCCCAATTGTGTATGCCTTTCCTAAGAGGGAATCTTCTGTGCTGCTTCTGTTGAGCTCTAGAAGCTTCTGTCAACTGCTTTTCTAATTATTCAGTAAGAATCTGAGTTAGGGGACAAAAAGGAAGTACAGTTTTCTGCTGCTGGACACCTACTACTGAAGACCTCCAAACTCGGGAGACCCTCACTCAAGTCTTGGGAAGTCACAGCAACCCGAAAACTCGCAAGACACAGGAGCCTGTCTCACTGCTCTGTATCAGCTCTCTCTCTATGGGCAGCTTTACCTCTTTTTCTGCCGGTGGTCATGTTTCCTCTTTTTAACTCAGGATGTTTAACACATTAATTTTAGTCCAAAACAGGAAAAAAAGATCGTTAATCGTCAGTCAAAGTCCAAGAACATATAGAACGACAACCAAAACACAGTTTACCAAGAAAAACAGAGAAAAACAACACAGACAGATCACCCTGTCATAGGCGGGACGGAGACTAAATTACACAATCAGAATATAGAACATAGTCTTTCGCGCCCTCTCTTCCAGGAGGACCACCGTGTCTTCCCTGGCCTCCAGACGGGCACCCACCAGGTGTCCCTCAGGTCCACCTCTCACCTGGGACGTCTCCCAGGTTGTGGCAGTGGCGACCCCCTTAGTACATCTGCTGGTCATCCATTCGTCTCCTCCTGAGACAGAAATGGTTTGCTGTCTTTTACAAGATAGACTGCCAAACTAAACCACAAGTGTACTTTTCAGAAACCAAATAATTCAGACAGACGGGCACACAAGAAACCAAAACAGTTCAGACAGAGAGACACACAAGACAGGAAGAGAACTGTGGATGTACCCTTACCTCCCCTTACCTCTCAATGGGGTTCTTGGAGATTAGGGTGGTTGAAAAATCATGGACAAGCCCTCAATGAAGACCCCCAAACTCAGGAGACCCTCACTTAAGTCTCGGGAAGTCACAATCACCCAAAATCTCGCAAGACACTATACCTAGATGCAATCAGCAGAGGCTTTATTAGGGAGAGTTGGCCAGCCAATGGTCAATTTGTTTGCTCACACAGGAGCTGAACTGACAAAGACCAAGATCGACTGGCTGAGGGGCTTTTTAAAGGGGAAAACCACAAACCAGGGGTGTGAGGAGGGGTTGAGGAGTGTCAAGGATACATAACATAAAAATAGTGGAACATTCCAGAGGAACCCACCATAAATGATTCAGGGTCATGTGGAAAACACTCTGTATATTCATTCTTCTAAAAAATGTGGTCTTGTCATGTCACAGTGCCCTGCCCTGTTATTTATTTAACATTTCTGGTTAACTATTTCTCACTTGCTCCTGACACAGCCATGCCCGATTATTGTGGTTACCAGTTTCTTAACGCCACCTAAATGACCTGCATTCTCTACTTCTCTTTGTGGTCAGCCAGTTCCCGAAACTGGCCTGTCTTGCTTCAGAGAAAATTTTCCATGCGTTAAAAAAAAAAAAAAAAAAGTAAGAAAAATTATTTTCATAATTTTCACTCTATACTACTTCCTCCTTTTGTGAGACAATTTGACAAGGTACCTTTGCCCTCAACATCAGGATTCCTTCATATATCAAATGTTCAATCCAGTTTTCATTGTCTCAAACACTGTGTAATCCATTTTGCTAGGGCTACTCAAAGGTGTTAGTGTGAAATGATGTCCTGTTTAGGAGCTGGCTCTAAAACAAAAATGGATAATCTCCAACACCCACCACTCTGCAGAGCTTCCGATCTTTAACAACAAACTCATAACTGGTATTTCCCCAAAACCTTAGACAAAAACCTTAGACATTTAAAAAATAATTTGCAAGTTTAGTTATTGGGTTAATATATCATGCCTAGCTAATAATAATGTTTATTAACTGTTGTATTTTAAAATAATCTTTTAAAAAATTTTTTATTTGTTGTGCCCTTCCCCCAGCCTTGAGCATACCTGAAGGATCCTGTTTACCACAGTAGACCAAACAATAGGACCCAGGTGGTGTTACCCACCTTGGCTGCACTACAGCCTGCTACTGGAGCTGAGAATAGACTGCCTGCTGAGCTTGCCTTGAGACACCTCCAGCTGTGATTAAGGATGGGTTCCCCTCACCCATGCTGGCTGAAGCAAGAAGGGGGTCAGTGGTGAAGGTGGGGCTTCCCCATTTTATTAAAAGCTGAACATTAAAATTTGATCCTTGATCAGAATACTTGTCTTGGAAACATCCTTTCTCGCCCTTCTGTTTCTTCTTTTATTCCCAGCCCCACTTTCAGGTGAAGCTAGTTGTTTCGTGGCCACAGGAGGCTGCAATTTATTTTTAAATTTTAGGTAAAGTTATTTTTTTGTTTACAACATTATCTCTATCGTTTATTTATCATCTATCTATCTATGTATTATCTATCCAATCTACTTTCTAATATATAAACCAATGATAAAATAAGGAATAAACAATTTTAAACTGATGTTCTTGAGTTCTAAGAACCTGTGTTCACTAATGTCTATGTATGTTTTGTTTTGCTGTAACGACATGATAGCAGTTCTTCATTCAATCAGAATAAGGTTGGTTTTCTTTATGAGTTATGTCCTCTGGTGCAGTCACCTCTGTTCCTACAGTGTATAGTATATAGGAAATATAAACTGGTCTTGATGGGATTAAAGAGATAAATAGATAGATAGATAGATAGATAGATAGATAGATAGATAGATAGAGAACATAAAGTTGGGAGGGTAGAGAAGGGAGGTGTGTCTGAGAGAAGTTGGGGAAAATGCAAATATGATACAAATATATTGCATGAAATTTTCAAAGAACTAAAACATTTTTTAAAAAGTGAAAGAAGGCTTATTTAGATCACAGGTTGAGAAACTGAGATTACAAAGAAAAGCTGTTAGATGATAGAGATGAATGCCATTTCAATTGTTTATGAGAGTCCTGTGTTCATTGGTCTGCAAGTCTATTTAGTGTTGCTGTAACAAATTATCTGCAACTGGGTACATTATAAAGAAAAGAGAGTTTAGTTCATCACCATTATGGAAAGTCAACAGCATGGTGCTAGAACTTTCTTAGCTCTGATAAGAACTTCAATAGCAGATGATATTACATGACAAGAGCATGAGAAACAGAAAGTATGGAGAGGGAAAGAATAAGAAGAGAAAAAGTCTGCTTCACAGCAACTTGCTTTTATAAGGATTGACTAATCCAATGAGTGCCACTTAATTTCTTCCTTGTGATTAACTATTTACACTACTGTCTCTTAGGATTACTCACAGACACAGTTTCTTTATTCTTTTCCTATCTTTTCTTTTTTGTTTCCTTATTTATTTATTTATTTATTTATTTATTTATTTATTTATTTATTTATTTACTTTATATCCTGATTGTGCCAAACCTCGCATCCTTCCTCTTCTCTAAGTCCCATCTTTATAATTCTCTCTCTCCATTAGCCTCTCCCCTTCTCCTCATAGAACAGGAAGCCTCCATGGATATATCCAGTGGCAGCCAAACACCTCAGCCTAGGATATCCAGTGGCAATAGGCCTAATCTCGTCTTCTTCTACTGAGGCCCAACTAGTTAGAGGAAGGTGATCCAATGGCAGACAAACAAGTCAGAAACAGCCTCTGCTGTTACAGGAAGACTAAGCTGCACTTCTGCTAAAAATGTATAGGGGACCTAGGACTGGTCTCTGCATGCTCTTTGTTTGGTAGTTTAGTCTATGTAAGCCTCCATGGGTCCAGGTAAGTTGACTATGTATGTCTTCTTGTTGTCCTTTGACCTCTCCAGAATTTGCTTAATTCTGTCCCCTACTCTTCCACAAGACTCCCAGAGCATTGCCTGAAATTTGGGTATGAGTTTTTGCATCTGTTTCCATATGCTGCCGGATGAAGCCTCTCAAAAGACAGTTATGCTAGGCTCCTGTCTGCAAGCACAGAAGAGTATTATTAATAGTTTCAGGGATTGGCTATCATATATGGGATGTATTTCAAGTAGGGTTAGTCAGTTGTTGGCAGTTTGCTTAGTCTCTTCTCCCTCTTTATTTGTGAGCATCTTGTAGGCAGGACAAATTTCTGGTTGAAATTTTAATGGTTGGGTTGATGACCCCCTCCTTTCAATGTAAGTCCCATCTGGTTACAGAAGGTCACCTTTCAGGGAGACAAGGTTCCTAAGAAATGAAACTCCAAAGGACAAACCAAAATAGTAATGTATTCATTTATTTTTATGTTTGTTACTTTTTGTTTTCTTTTCATTTTGAAGAATGAAAAATGAAAGTTTTAAAGATGAAATTGCATTTGTTATGAGCCAATGCAGATAGCCGTTATGGGAAACAAATGTGAGCTGTGGATGTGAACCAAGCTCATTGCTGAGACAGAGAAATGCTATTTTATATACAGGATGCTTGTAGCTGGTACCCTGACCTTTGGAATGAAGTAGGAGTAGAGAATAGAGGCTGTAATGGAGGACCAATTACTAACTGAGTATGTGATAATACATAAGAAAACATCATAACAAAACTTTGAACCAATAATATATGCAAAGTAAAAAACCAACAAACAAACAAATAGAAAGCTCAAGTTTCCTCTAAAAACACAGAGACATTAATGGAGAAATGGCTCAAACTGTAAGATGAGGGTGCTTACTGTTCTTCACAAGAACTAGAGGGCCAGAGTTCAGAGGGTAGTACACAGCCCCATGTGGGCTCTGGCTTCAGCAGATCTGGTGCCTTTTTTTATTCACTGTGAACTGGTATGTAGTACACACACACACACACACACACACACACACACACACACACACACCACAATTTAAAATAAAAAACAAATCTTAAAAAAAAACTTTTAAAATACGTATTAATTCTTTGTGAATTTTACTTCATACATTCTATTCCACTCATGAACTTGTCTCTCCATATCCACCCTCTTCCCTGACAAACTCCCCACCTCCCCCAGCACACACACACACAAAGAAAAAAAAAAAGAAAAAGAAAAGCAATCCAAAACAAAACATCTTGTCATGGAAGTTGCAGTATGTCATGGTGTTTCACATAGTATACCTCTTTACCCAAACAGTTTATTTGCAAATGTTCATTGCAATTTATCATTGGTCTGGTTCAAGGCCTCTGGCTTCTGCTACACGATCAATAGTGATTTTCACCCTGACTTCTTTTCCTATGTCATGATAGTCCTACAGCTTTGAATCTGTATTTGAATTTAAATTCTCCAGGATTTCAGAGATGGTGTAGATGTTGGGTGAGCCAACTCAAACCTTGGATCTGTGCTTGGTAGTAACTGAGATGATCAACCCTCTCCTGCCACCATGCCATTAGGGCCTCCTTTTCTGATTTGCTAAGGCAAGGGGTGAGACCTGGTCTGCTGCCTGAGGAAATTAGCAAGGGGCAGGAATGGCTCTTCTGTGCCCAGGACGCCAGAGCCAACTATACTGTGCTGCCCAGGAAAGGTACAAGCCTGCTTTCTGAAGTGCTTCAGTACGTGAGGTTTCAGGGTCAGCTCTGAAGCTTTCATGATCTCAGTGCTAGCTCTCTAGCATTGACCAGTCCCCAATGACGTGAGGGCAGGAGATCTGGCCTTGTATATCACCAGCTGTAGCTAGAGAGAGAGCAGAATACATCTTGTTGGTGTAAGTTTAGGAGAGCTGCCTCTCCTGCCTTACCTCGGCTGACTGTGGTCTGTCCCTGGGAAGAATGAGATGTGCTAGCATTTGACCTGGGCAGTGACATAGAGCTGGCCCTGGTGGCATGGGTAAAGGAAAGCCAATCTTGGGGGCATAAAAGTAGAGAAAAAAAAAACACTCTTTAAAGGGTGAAAAAATGTATTTGACTATAAAGTTTTTAACTCATGGGGTTTAATAACTCAGGTCCTCTACATGATTTGATAGTATAACTTACAGACTAAAGGTAAACATATCATAAACAAAAAATGCCATCTGAAAGTCTATTAAGAGTTACCCTGATCTTTCAAATTAAAATTCAGTAATGATAATCATACTTGATAGTAACAACAATGAGGCCACTACCAGCATAATTCTGTTAAAATTGCTGTTTCTTTATCTGTGTCATGTCATGATACCATCATAAAATATCTTGGGTTTTTTTTTTTTTTCTATCATTTTAAAATTTGCATAGGGGAAACTCCAAAGGTTTGACCCTTTTGTTTAGCACCCAAAAAATATCCAAGTAAGTATGGAACATAACAGGAGTCAGTCATCATCAAGATTGTCTCATTAAAGACTGCTTCTTATTTCCAGCTGAAATAGAGAAGACACATAGGTAAGCCTAAGATATGCAGACAAAACTCTGAAACAGTGGAAAGTTTCCCAGATGAGGAAAAGTAATGGAAAGTTCTATGAACTTGGAGCCTAAGGTCTAGATTTGCTATGGCTTCTTAGTGCTGGAGTGGTCATGCGAGAAACAGTGAAGTATTTGTGCATACGGAGGATCCTGTATTCATAGCAAGGAAGGAAACAGTAAATGAGTTCCTCAGTTTCAAGCATTTCCAACACTGTAGCTGAGCACAAAAGGATTCCTTTCACCCAACTTGCCTGAGAAAAGTGTGGGCAGACAATACCTTATTATCAGTTTTGGAAACTAAATAGAATCCTGCAAAGCCCACAGGACCTGCTGGCCTGTTGCAGTGGATACATGTTATATTTCAGATCATTTGTTACGTAGCAGTAAAAATAAGAATCCTAAAGTGCAATTAATGTTATTTAAAGATAGAACAGGTAGTATGACTTATTCAACGCATTCTAACTTAAAACCTCTTTATTCTCTTATTATGCTAATGGTACGCATATGTATATGTTGCTTGACTGTATGTTTAATCTCCTTTGTCGTATTTCAATACTAAATTTCTCCTCTGACATCACTGCTAACACTTTATTTCTCTGTATATTCTCTGAAATATGTGGCATCATCTCAGCACATTGCTGGAATTCAAGAACGGAAAAGTCTCATTAAATTGATTTGAATTCTCACATCTGATGCATTTCATATCCCCTTCAGATTTTAGCTGAAAAATATTTTAATGAAGCTTGCATAAATCAGAGTAGCATTACATGGTCTAATAGTTAACTAATCCTTAATTGTGCAGTACTTTGAAATTTAATGACCATCATAGAGAATCCCATCAGGGTTAAAATGAACCAGAAAGAATCATGCTAAAAGAATGAATTAGGAAGGCACACATTAACCATGCCAAACATGGCATCCTTTCTGCTTTCTTCCTCTGAGAAAGTTTTCAGGGAAATAAAATTGGTTCTATTGTTAGACTGTTTCTTGATATTTTCTTTTTCTGTTGTTTCTTGGCTTGTGCTGTCATGCTTTGATGAATAGAACAATAGGTAAAAATCAATCAAAACTTCTTTGAGTGGGAATACAACGGAACTAGAAAACAAAGGTCAAAGTTTATGTGGTATGGATTGATCTCCCGACAGAGTGGCCATCAACACATTAAAAAAGGGAATAAAACAGTATTATAACAACTGTAATAAGAGATAAATAAAACTTGTCAGGTTAGCATGTTGTATGTTACTTTTAAGCTTAGATAAAGTTAAATACATTAATTATATTCATTTGTCATGTGTGGAAACCTGTACACACATGAAGTAACTCTGTATGACATGTTATCTAATTTCCTTTTTAGTATTTCCATACAGGAAGTACTTTCCATTTGAAATTTGTAAGAAAATAATTAACACTAATGTGTCCATTTAGCTGGCTTTCTCAAATATTTCTCTTATTTCTCTTATATCTGTAACTGTAACACCAGAACAGGTGTCTGAATAATATTTCAATGGCTATTTCATTATATCCGTGGAATAGAAAAAAAAGAAGCATCAGACTCAATATTTCATCAGAGAGCCTGCTATTAACCCTACCCTGTGCAAAATAAAAATATACTGAAGAAAAAAAATCACTGCATATTTGAAATATCCATAACTCAGAAGATACAAGAAATTTAGTTCATAATTTTGGAAGATACAATCCCGGGAATGATACACTTGGCTATTTTAACAATTCAGAGAGTTTGACATATAAAAGCAACTCATTTAGATGTTTGGGTATAGAGTAACTGTGCCTCCAAAGGGACAAAGTAGCCCTGAATCTGGAAATATAGAGATTTCCTACTTAAAAAGTTACATTCTATCACATTTTTTTTCACTCAGAATATATTTCCATGAGTTAGATCTTTGTCATTGTGACGAAAGCTAGTTACAGAAACAACCTAAAGGAGAAAGGGTTTATTTTGCTCATAATTTCAGATGAAATATGTGTGGTCATTTCATATTTAAACCACAGCTGAAGCCAAGATGATTTCAAATGATAGACTATCTTCACAAGTCATAGTGACCCCAGAGCCTTCTTGGCTCTCAAATGGTCTCTCCTTGTTTTACTGTCCTACAAGATAAAGTCATGAATTTTGAAGATCCCTTGAGTCTTTTTCTGACTTAATACTTACAAGGAAAGAAGCCTTTATAAACATAATATGACAGTAGATTTATATTTTCAGTTAACACATATATGAGAGTTTGTATGTTTCTAACCCAAGGAAAAGATAACCAACTAAGAAGCTGAATGTATTTACCTTAATTTAAATTTTGTGAAATGAGTACAAATAGCAGAATGCCATGTCACCCTGAAATATCTATATACTTTATTACCTGAAATCAATTTATGTCTAAAAATTGATGCCATACTGAATTTCCTTATACATTATTTTATGTCTTCATTAAAAAGGTAAAACAAAATGCCTAGAATATAGCTTAATGGTAAAATTTAAATATTTTAGAGAATTTCATACTTGTATAGAATGAAATATTATATTTACTCCTGCCTACACCTTCTAACTCCCATGTGCCCCTATCGTAACTTCTTTCCTTTTTTTGCTAGCCTACTAAGTTCAATAGGTACCGTAAGTATGGGAATGTGTAGAACTAGACACTAGAGCATGAGAAACTCAAACAGTGACCATATCCCTAGTAAAGAATGATCCTGCTTCTTTAGAAAATATTTGCTACGAATAGCTTATCAATATGTGTAGAGCCTAGAGATTATCAACACCATCTGTCTTAGGGTTATACTGCTTTGAATAGACACCATGACCAAGGCAACTCACAAAGGACAACATTTGGATGAGGCTGGCTTACAAGTTCAGAGGTTCAGTTCATTATTATCAAAGTGAGAACATGGCAGAGTCCAGGTAGACATGGGGCCGGAGGAGCTGAGACTTCCACATCCTGTTCGAAAGGCTGCTAGGAGAAGGTCTTAAAGCCCATACCCACAGTGATTTACCTACTTCAACAAGGCCAAACCTCCTAATAGTACCACTCCCTGGGCCAAGCATGTAAAAACTATCACACCATCTATTCTGGACTTTGCCTACCTTGATCTTGTGTAGGTCTTGCATAAGTAGCCACAGGTCCTGTGAGATCATGAGTGTGGTAGCCATGTTAGGCCCAGAAGATAACATTTTATAGAGATCATCCCCATCACCTAGATCTAACATGATTTTCTCCTTTCCCTTCCATGATGTTTCCTGAGCCTTGGTGGTAGTGATGGTAGAGTTGAAGATGTTTCATTTATGGTTGAATAGAATGTCTGTTATTTTCAACACTATAAGGAGTGATAATTGTCTCTATTAACTGATGTTCAATGCCCTCCCCACAAATTCTTTCTTACCAAAGTTTAAAGCAGCATACGAATTAGAATATATAAGTATTTGGAAGGCAATTTGATACCACTTTCACTTAGCAAAATAACAATAATTCTATACTAGAACTATGACCTCTCCAGGCATGGGCTTTGATTAGAATTATAGTACCTACCAGATATAAAATTCTTTCTCTGAATCAAGCAGCAGATCCAATCAGAGTATGGTCAATTGCTCCATAATAGTCACCCCACTATTGAGTTAGTGGGAAGATGTTGAGTGACTGGTCAGTATTTCAGCATGCAAGTCCCAGCACTGGGTAAGATCACTGATGGATTTTTCTCTCCCCTCAAAACAATCATATCATCTTCTACTACTATGAAAGTTATACAGGAGGGAGGAAATTTCCCAGTCACATTAATATTTCCTTTTCTATGTTCTGAAGACAAAATATGTGCTGCTTCTGTGTATCTTGCTACTAAAGTTGTTTTCTACTATGTCCAGACAGCTTTGCTGGGCTGCACACAAAAGGAAGGACTCCCTTTTCTTAGTGGGGCTTCCTCTTCTTTTCCTGATCAAGGGAACACCACTTTCAACTTCTACCTTAGGAAGGTAACCTAATCCTTGGCAAAATTACAGGTTCAAGTTCCTTGAATGTATCTCCATGCAAGTGAGGTATCCCTAGAACCTTAAACCCCAGTCGATGAAACTTCACCCTATGAAGTTTCTTCACCATTCCACTTTCCAAGCTTCATATACATATGTAGCTCTTGATTCACGCTGAATGAAGCATATGTGCACAAGCTATTTTGTTGAGTATCCTCTAAGACTATTTTCTTAAAGAGCTATAATATCAAAGAGCTATAACACAGAAATCTTCAGAGGAGACTTCCCACCCCACTTCCCTGACTCCCCCATCTCTCATCCCCAAACCCTACTCTAGCCCCTTGCTTTCATTTTATCTATAACCATGTTTCTCCTAAAAAGTGCCCTATGGAAAGCCTTTTGTTTTCAGAGTTAAAATGGAGGCCAGCCTTCATGAGCCTCTCAGTTCAATCCTCAACACCACAAAAAAAAATTAACCAATTAAAAACTTTACAGAAATTTGTAGTGAAAGTAGGATAAATATATAATGCAGTACTTTGTGTTGCTAATATACATGGTTTTAGTAAAATAAAATTCTACTTTAAGAAAAATGAATATTTTCATTCCTTAAGACAAACAGTCAGCTCATTATAAGCTAGTAAACCAACATGTGGATAGATTCATCAGGCTTGATTAAGCTGAGTCAGTGATTTTAGTGCACCAGTTAAGCAAAACTGAGTAATTCTTGGTGAAGTGATACAGGACAGCTGCTGGTTCTGTATATTTAAGAATCAATTTCACTGTGCTCACAGTCCTGTAAGCTAATCTGCAAGCAATGCACAAATACCATATGTCCACTACCTCATTTGATAGATGGTAGATAGAGATAGTTGATAGATGTTAGATATATCCAGGGATAGATGATAGATAGATAGATAGATAGATAGATAGATAGATAGATAGATAGATGATACTACAAAAAGATACTCTATAACCAAGAGAGAGAGAGAGAGACTAAATTTTTTGTGTAGCAAATGCTTGCTTAGTTTATCCCTCTTTCCTTGATCCAATGACATTGTACAAGGCCAAACATTTGTGAGAATGGGATATGGAAAAGTATGATAACAGCAAACTTTGAACACCCCTGGGTCTCTAAGTATGGTCAGATAATGATCGTCCTTGTAAACAAACAAACTACAGGTGGCTGCTACATCAATATGTCCTTAGGATAAGATATCAGAACAAAACTGAAAAGATTTCCCTTCAGCTGAAAACAAGGCCAGTGATGCAGATCATGTTAACTTTCAACAACTATGAATTTGGAGACACCAACTTAAAGAGCATTTCAGTTATACTCTGTTAATACAGATTTAAATATGACTAATATATACTAGCATTTACTATAATCTGGGGGATCTCTCTACTTCTATTGGCTTGACCTGTTCACACTAAGATTATATTCCTATGCAGAAATGATATCTTAGGTCAATAGCATGAATTTATACTTTATGCTTAAGGATTTCTCTCTTGGGTTGACACTCAGTATTAGGTCTCTGTTTAACTGAGAACAAGTTTTTCACTCAGTTTCTTGAGTCGCCTGCTTTGATTTCACCTGTAATTCTTCTCAATTTCAGTTTCTTGTAACTAAATCTCTGTACTGTATCTGGCCTGGAGCTGCATGGTAACTGAATCAATTTCTACAAAATCTTTATTTTAGACCAAGTGGGGCAAAATTCCTATCCCTTTCTTACTCTGGCCTTAAAGACAACAGTTTTAACCCTTATTATTCAAGACTCATTCCTCCAGTATTTGTGAAATCAATAACTCCTTTGCTAGGTTTGCTCTTGTGATGGAGTGAATTTCAAATCGCACCTGTCATGCTTTGGTTGCCTTCTTCATAGGGCCACAGCTTAAGTAAATAGCAACATGTAATCATCATTGGATATGAGAGCACATTAATTATAACAATAAAATTTCTATGTGTCAGACATGTGCCTTCCTGCCCCTCTTCCTGTCCAGGAAACAAGGATTAGTGGGCTAGATGTTCTTAGCAAGAGAATGTTACCATACTATCTACTCTGGGACCTCCCCATGCCTCAAATGATAGGATTAAGATTTGGTTTTTAGTTCTGTGGTGTATCTGATTCTTATCACATTTTAAGATTTATTTTTTTCGTTGATGTGTACATGTCTCCTTGTCTATATGTGAATCAAGTCTTTGCAGCACCATCAAACAAGCTTGTCAGATTTCCTGAACTGTGGTTACACGTAGTTCTACTGCCCAATGTGGGTGCTGGGATTCGAATACTGATCCTCTGCAAGAGCATCAAGTGGTCTTAACTGCTGACCCATCTCTTCATTCCCATTTCTATTAGGTTTTTAATCATATATTTTGTGTCCCTACGTAGGAGAGACTGACCTCTGTGATTTGCATGATTTTGTGGTAAGAGATGAGTTCTTTCACTATAAAGAACAGCCACTGCTGGTCTCTGTTTCAGAGGAATTGTTTTTCTGACAAATGCATCACACTGAAAACATTCTCTCCTTGGGGATTCAGTTGTGGGTCTACAGCCAGATAGGCTGCTAAATTCAGACCTGGTGTGGCCTGGCAGGCTGAAAAGGAGCAGGCGAAAAAATAAAGCGTTAGTTTGCTGCAGAGTTCCCCTCCCAATCCACATTGCTAAAGGTGATGACCATGTGACGCCTGACCAAGAAGGGTGCACCAGGAGTGAGAGAGCATGCACAGGGTCTGCAGCAGTTGGGGTCCTAGAGCTGAAAGGGCAGGAAGACACAGCCCTATTTATAAACCAAAATTAATCTCTAATTGATAATCACTTGCTAATGAAACTTTAGTTTTCTTCAAGGGAGTTTCACTGAAAAAAAACAAAACAAAACAAAACAAAAACAAAAACAAAAACAAATTACCCTTAAGGGTAGGCTTCATGTCCAGCAGTGGATGGCAAACAGAAAATGACCTCAATGTTTTCTTTATAGGTTCTTTGTTTCATAATGTCATGGCAGGGTTGTGTGATGTCATGTTTTTTCATAATGACATGTGATTTCATAATGTCATGTTAGGCTGTGGTGTGAGCATGGGCGTGGGTCCTGTTGTGTTGAATTATGAGTCCCGAGTCTGCTGCCTCCACGGCTGGGGCCAAGGCCCCAGGGAAGCAGGGCATGGGAATTTGACTGTGTTGACTTCACACAGTGCCTGGTGGATGTTGGGCTGTGAGAAACCATAGAGCTCTGCTCTGGAGTGGAGGGAACACAGTCTGGGGGCTGCAGGGGGCCAGAGCTCATGGATTGGGGATCCCCGGGTGGGGAGGCAGCCAGAAACTGACTGGTCTCAAGTGCTTGGGCTCGTAGATGCCTCTGAGAGACCGTGGAGGAACCTAGATGAGGGCATATGGGCTGGATCAACCTGCAGCCAAAGGGACGAGGGAGGTAAGATGAGCTCCTGTGGCACTCAGTGGGAAGGGGGTTGTTGGTCACTGTGACTCGCTTGGATGGGTCATGGCTGGCTCAGCTTGCTTAGTTGAGTTGCTGGCCTCTGTGGCTGGAACATAGAGAGGTCATCGGCAGGAGGTTAGAAGGGGGCTTGGTAGTTGAAGACTTTCTCCACAGTTCTCCATGGCAGTCTCCAAAGAAGAGAGGTATTTCATGGTCTTAAATGTTTATTGTCATAGCAGAAAATGGATGAAGCTATACCCCATATTCTTAGGTTAAATACCTTTTGCAAGGAGGAGGGTCCGGGAAGGAATGCTTAATTGGCTATACCGGCTGGGCTGGCCTTTAGGTATCTCATGAATATGTAGATTTTTGAGGCTCTGCTTCCTGTAGTCATGCCCTCTACCTGTGCTACATGACTGATGACCACAAACCTGACTGTGGAAGGGGTGTAGTTATATGAAAGGAACCAGGGCCCAAGAGCAAGGTGGAACTCCTCCTACCCCTGGATGGTCTCTGGAATTCAAAGCTTACTTGACCAGCTACACAGCTGCCTCTCATAGTCCACCGCCCCACAGCAGGGTGCTTCCATTTTAAAATTGAATCTTATTTTTATATACATTATGGAAGAGTGTTGAATGTTATTTATGTTTTTTGATCACTTTTTTACCTTACAGGTCCTTGGTATACATATTATGGTTTCAAGTTTAGTGTTTCTTATGAAATTTCTGAGTGTGCAAATGAGTGGGTCTCTATTATGTCTTCTCTTGGGGACTTACCCTATGCTTGTTTATGTTGTCCAATTTTGATGTGATTATTTTATTTTATTTTATTTTATTTTATTTTATTATTATCCCATAGTAGTCTGTTTTCTAATATGAGAGAGGGAGAAGGAGAGGGAGTGGGAGAACAAGGAAGGTAGAGAGAGGGAGAGAAAGAGACAGAGAGACAGAGAGACAGAGAAAGTATATCCAGATGGAAGTTCATGAAGTAAGGAACAACTGGAAGAAGCAGAGGCAGGCAGAATGGCAATAAGCATTATTATGTGAGAAGAAAAATATTTTAAATAAAAGGAAAAAATGAAATATCTGCCTTTGGTGTTATGGAAGAGTGTTGAGCTGCTGAGACAAGCTAAGAGGATAGATTCAGGATATAGATATGATGTTTTAACCTTCTTATTCTTCATGCTTCCACTGTAGTCTTGGATTCCCTGTTGCCAGTCATTTGGACATGCTTTTAACAGAGAATTGCTCTTGAATCAGAGGAATCAGGAAACAGCATATTCTCCTTGTTCTCCACTGTGCAGCATAGCTCAAGGGCAGCTAGAAAAAGAAAGGGAAGAAAATCTCAATCTCTTTCATAGAGTATATTCTATTACAGTTTCCCCTCTCGATTGTTCTCAGATCCTTCCCCATTTACATATATCCAAATCCATACCTTTTCTTGCTCTTTCATTAGAATACAAATAAGATAAAAAAACAAATGAATAAACTGGATAGGACAAAACAAACAAACAGAAAAAGGGCCAAAGTACAAGTATAAGCTATGCTCATAGATGTAGACACAAACACATTAGCACACACAGAAATCCTGTAAAACCTTGAAACCTTATACAATGGGTTTCATATTTAATGCATATACATATATGAAACATATGCATTATGAGACAAAAAAAAGCTCTTAAAATGTTAATACCCAGTGAGACTCAGTTGGAGACAAATAGTTTCTCCTTTGAGAATTAGTATTAATTGGAGATAGTTTCTGGATTAGGGATATGGAAGCTTGTTTTGCCTTTGCCTTTCTGTACTGCAACCTCATGTAGTTTACACATGTGCAGGTCCTGTGCATGCTGCCACAAATTTCTGTGAGTTTACGTGTGCATTGGTCCTGCTATGCTCAGAAGGTCTTCCCATGGTGTCTTCCCTGGCTCTTCAATCTTTCCATTTCTTCTTTCACATGGTTTCCTGCACCCTGATGGAGACAATCATTTATCTACTTGTTAGTCTCTATAGCCATTTCTGTTTACTACATGAGGTCTGAGCAGGACAATGATCTGAAGTGCTGGCTAGTTTTAAGTCAACCTGGCACAAGCTGGAGTCACTGGTGAGGAGGAAAGCTCACTTTGGAAAATGCCTCAATTAGATTGGGCTATAGGCAGGCCTGTATGGCATTTTCTTAATTAGAGATTAATTTGGAATGGGCCATCCCATTGTGTATGAGTCCACTCCTGGGTAGGTGGTCCTTGGTTCTATAAGAGAGCAAGCTGAACAAGCCATGGAAAGCAAGGCCAGATAGCAGCCTTCTTCCATGAATACATCAGCTCCTGCCTCCAGGATTCTGCCCTGGTTGATTTTCTATCCCTACATGCTTTAATGGTGAACTGAGATATGGATGTATAAGCCAAACAAACCCTTTTTTACACAACTTGCTTTTTGGTCATTGTGCTTCATCACAGCAATAGAAACCCTATCTAAGGCATGTGAGTACAGCAGAATGTCACTCTCATTTTATTGATACTTTTTTCAGCAGAATAGTAGTATCTAGTATAAACCTAGGTCCCTATTCTATCTAGTCTCAGGGTTTTGGCCATCTGTGCATAGTTGGGGACAGATTCCATTTTACAAAACAACTCTTTTCCCCAATAATTTATGGGAGGTTGCCTTCAGTACTACCGCACAATGGGACATCTAGTCCCAGTAGGACTAGGGACATTAGTTCCACTGAGGTCCAACCAGGCAGTCTAAGTAGGAGAAGAGGATCCAATGGCAGGAAAAAAAAGACTGAGACAGTCATCGCTTCACTTTTTAGGGGACCCACATGAAGATCAAGATGTGCATCTGCTATAAATGTGGAGGGGCCTAGGTACGTCCCCTGCATGCTCCCTGGCTGTTGGCTTAGTCTCTATGAGCACCCATGGGTCCAGGTTAGTTGATTCTGTGAAGTCTTCTTATGGTGTGTGTCGTTGACCCCTCTGATTTGCTCAATTCTATTTCCCACTCGTTCACAAGACTCCCTAAGCTTCACCTGATTTTGGCTGTGGTCTCTGCATCTGTTTACATCCTTTCTGGATAAAGTCTCTCAGGAGAGAGTGCAAGGATCCTGTCAGTAAGCTTATCAGAGTATCATTAACACTGTCAGGGGTTGACTCTCTCTCTCATGGGATGGTATTCAAGTTGGAACAGTCATTGGTTGGCTGTTCTTTCAGTCTCTTCATAGAGCAATTGTTAAATACAATTATATACTGATTGGTTATTCTCTCAAGTGCTGTGCCACTATTATACTCGTGCATCTTTAAGGCAGATCACCATTGTAAATTGAAGATTATGTACATGGATTGGTGTTTAGCTTTCTCTTTTGGTTAGTATGGTAGTACTGGTAGTGGGTAGAGTAGTTCCCAGTATCATGAACAGTAGTGCATAGGAGTGAAGGTTCTAGTTTGACACCAAGTTAACTCATACATGTTCAATGAGTTACATAAGTGTTGCCTTTTTCTGTAGGTCCTTAGCATCAGTTTGTGAGGAGCAAGCAATAGCCTTGGCAGTGACCCGGGCTGTTTGCGGGTTGCTGTTGAGGCCCTATGGCCAACAAGTCAACAAAATATACTCTATTTTTAAAATTGAATTCTTTATTTCATTGTGACAGATACTCAGTTAGGGTTCCATCTCCCTCCTATCCAGGTTCTTTGGTGATTCCATGATAGATCTCGTGTGTGTGTGTGTGTGTGTGTGTGTGTGTGTGTGTACATGTAAGTGTATGTATATGCATATATGTGCGTGTTCCATATATGTGCACGTGCGCATGTATATTGGGGTCATATTTTGAATTTATATATATATGAAGATTCAACTCTGTTGTTTCCTTTTGGACCATCAAATGGCCCTTACTTTTAGCTGTCCATCTGAATTTTCTAATTCTGGTTGTCTTATTCCATCTACCTCTACTGATCCCCTCTTCCAGTCCTTCACCCCACCTTGCTATCTATGATATTTTACCTTCCTAGGGTGATCTAACCCTCCTGTTAGTGCCTTATTATATAGCTAACCTCTGTGGTTATATGGATTTGGTAGCCTGCTTATTAAAGACTTACCAACTAATACCAACAGCTAATGAGTGATATATAAAGGAATACATACCATATTTTGCTTTGGGGGTCTGGATTGTCTCACACAGGATGTTTTTTCTAGCTTCTTCCATTTACTTGAGAATTTCATGATTTCGGGTATTTTTTAAATCATTAAACATAAAACATAATAGATACCATGTGCAGTTGGACTACATTTTTTTTTTTTACCCACTCATCCATTGACATGCATCTAATCTGTGTTCAGTTTCTGGTTAGTATAAATACAGCAGGAACGAACATGATTGGGCAGATGGCTTTGTAGCAGAATATAAAGGCCTTGTAATACATGCCAAAGGATGGTGTAACTGGATCTTGATGTGGGTCAAGTCTAAGTTAGCAGGTACTGAGCTTTTGGGTGTATGCTAAGAATTATATAGCTGGGTAACATGGTAGACATATCTTCAGCATTTTGTAATTTCTATACCCTGATTTATAGATAGACTATACCTGTTTGCAATTCTTCCAACAGCGGATGAAGCTTCTATTTTTTTCCCATATCTTTGGCAGTATTTGTTGTTGTTTTTGGTTGATCATAGTTATTTTGACTGGAAAAAGATGAAATCACAAATTTATGTTATTTTTACTGGATGGACAATGCAAAATCTAGATGAATACATTCATATTCAAATTCATCCAAAGAAGGCTACAGAACAATAGGTTTGTAGACCTATTCAAGCATAGTATGACCACCCAGCATAAAGGATACCAGGACCAGGATGAGCTACTTCTCCAGATACTGTTGGATTTGCCTTATGTGCCCTAGCCCTGATACCACTGGTTTATAGATAGACAACATCAAAAAGTAAGAGTAGGTTTGGAATGGAATTAGAAGATGGAATTAGGATGGAATTAAAAACTGTAGATTCTGTATTCCCTTTGTAAAATTGACTCTACAACAGAGCAGTACCAAATTATCTTCCAGTGAACGATGGTGTCGCTAAGTACATGGCATGGTGTGCTTTGTTTTTCATTACTATTTAGCATCCAATGCTAAACGATATGATGGTGCCCCATCACATATGTTCAGCAAAATTTTAAAAATTTACAACCCTGTGTGGTTCATTTCTACCCATCCTATATGCAAGAAACCGCAAGGTTGCTACAATGTGAAAAATGTCTGTTAAAAAGAACAAACCAATAGATGAGTAGAGAGAAATAAAAATTTGTTACCAACTTAAATAATGTTGAATATCTTGAATTCATCCATATGTTTGTTGACTTCAATAGAATGTAGAACCAGCTCTTCTAAGAAAATGGACATATCTGAGGAATATAGGTAAAATACGCAAAATAGACAAAGATGGCCACTCACAGCTCTTTGAACATTGAAATACTCTCTGGAGAACAGGGATGCTGACACAAGGACATTGATGATAGGGTAGTCAGAACTGTCTGTATGCTACAGTTAGGACACTGAATTCTCTCCTTTGCACAGAAGATTGTTATATATTAGATGGCTTAAATTTTGATTTTCACTATTAATTTAATTGTAGTAAATACTAGAAAACATACAGAATGTACTTCTCATGTTTTAAAGCAAAAAAGCTTTTCAATTTTCACTTAATTATGTCCCTAAAACACATTATCTCTTTGAATTTTCTGTAATATTTTCCCCAGTCTACAAGCAAATCTCATTATTGTATTCTAACTTTCAACTTTGCAGATAAACTATTCTTTAATGAGTCTGTTCCTATAATTACTTGCAGGATAATCTCTTCATTTAAATATTAGCAAATTTGTTGACAATATCTTTTGCAGCTCAATGAACTATTCATTGACAATTCTCTGTGGCTGTATTCTTAGTGCAAGTTTTAAAAGTAAATAATGCTATCATATGAGCTGACAAATCTGTTCTTAAAGTACTTCTATTTTCTATCCACCAGCTGTCCTCTCCGAGAGGCAAGATGTAATGAATCTCAGGAAAGGATTATACACTGCCACCTACTCTATTAGGGTATTTTATTTCTATGCTTGGGAGCAGACAGAAGTGAGTTTATATATTACACCACTAAGCTTTTTATTAGACAGCTTTTTGGTTGCTATCACTATACCCTGTAGAGATTCAAAATGTAATTTTAATTTAATTTTTAAAAACTGAACATCAAATGTGATAGCAACCACTGTTGTCCTTTGTATTATTTTTTTTCTGACAAGATGGAAATGAGCATGGAATTCAATAAAACCTCCAGTGAGTAACCTATAAAAGAAATCCCTTGGAGATTTGTAAATATAATAATATCCAACCTTTTATTATCAAAATATGTTTGAATATTTGCTACATAAGTTGTAATGTATTTGTACACACATAATACCTATTTTATAGTTATATATTTTATATACATAGGACATTATATGCTTCTGCCATTAATTTCAATGTGTAGTTGTCATTTAATAATTGAAATGCATTCCTTCTTCTTCATCCTGTGCTGAGATTTGGGCTAAAACATGTTCCAAGATCTATCTGCCTCTAGTTGTGGCTGATGTGATGTCTTGCCAACAGTAAGTGGCAAAAGGAAAGACTGGCCCATTAACTCCATAGGATCCCATGGCAGCAGTAAAATCAAGCAGATTAAGATGCTGTCAGGCCATTCAGAGAACACTGAGGTTCTGGTGAGGGTGTGCTCCTAATGGGGAGTGGGTAGTTGCTTCTTTTATGTTGAGCACAATGGTATTTTGATTGTTATAAGTACTCAACAGGACAGCATTTCAAAAGCAGACTTGTCTGAAAAGATTTGGCCATCATTACCTGCACAGTTTCCTAGCTGAAGGACTGTAGCTCTAACATAACTCTGCCCCAACCCCAATTACTCTGATTTTCCCATTGCTGTTCTTAGTTGCTTAAGAGTTTGTTTGAATCTCAAGGCTCACCTTTTAAATATCTTTAACTTATCCTATTCCAATACATTTCATCCTCTCCTTGTCACAAAAATTCATACTTACATATGATAAACTCTATCTCCTTTTATGGAAATTGTTAAACATCACTAGAGAAAAATCACATAAGTGAAATATTGAATTAACCTTAGTGTAATACTCCTGAAAGTCTCTCATAGATAATTGGAATACACATGGCCCAACTTTGACAACTTACTCTTTGAGGTAAGTGTTCTATTCTTCTCTGACTCGCTTCATACTCCAAGAATCAAAAGTCATCACAAAATGTTTCCTCTCAATTTACCCTATGAGAGAATTTCTCAAAGTCTATACCATCTATACCACAGCAATATTTGCTGCTGATTCTTGGCATCTGCCAATTTAAATCCTTCTATATTTCCTCCTTTTCTTTTTGAGTATGTATGCCTAGAGCTCTGGAAAGAACTTCTCTCTCTCTCCCTCTCTCTCTCTCTCTCTCTCTATATATATATATACATATATATATATATATACAGACACACAGACACACACACACATATATGTTTGATAATTTTAAATTCATCTTGCTTTCTTTTAAAATAAACACTGTATTTTTGTTTTTTAATCCAGGTTCAGGGCCCCAATGATATTCATAAAGGCCTCAGACATGTTAGAACAAAAACTGAGGGAGAAAGAAGACTGAGATTTTATTTGAAAGAGCAGAATTGTTATTGTAAAACTTGATAATTTTTTGTTGAGTTGCTGTTTATAAATGATATCAAAATTAATTCTTTACTCTAAATGCATTAAGAATTTAAAAATATAATTTTCAGATGATTTCTGGAAAGTATTCCTATATCTACTTACTTAATATCATCCAGTAGAGACTCAACTAATGTTAGATTTTTTTCCATACATATATGTAAACACATATGCATGCAAGACTGGTGTGTAGAAATGACATGTATTGACTCTAATGTGTGTATAGATTTATGAAAATAACATATACCTTTCTACTAAATCATGATTCAGTGAGAGCAGAGATAATTCTATTGTATGTCATTCTTTTACAAAGGAACTTTTCTCATTTATGGAGTATCCACACTATTTCATACTTTTATGTATCCTGTATTTTAAAATAATTATCTCACATTTAAAATCAGTACCTTCATTGACGTTAACATTATTAGGGGTCTGTATAATAAATATCCACATTTTTGCTTGTAGATATATTTATGTGTGTTTATAGTAAATATCATGAAGAAATACAAAACAGTGGTGAGAGAGACTCAAGGGACAGGAATAAAAGGAGTGGGGAAATCCAGATAATTAAAACATCATGACATCTAAAATGCATAGGATTGAGGAAAAGGTGTTGAAAGTTTGAGAAACAACAAGAAGGCCAGCTAGAATGGAGCATAGTGATTGATGAACAGGTTATGAAGGCTGTGAGAAGAAGATTGTGAACTTTTCTACAGACATTGTAAAGATGCTAAGTTCAGTAGATATGATAGAAGCAACATGGTTTTTTTGGAAGGCTAAAAGAGAGTCCTCCTTTAGAGGCTGAGTTGAATATGAACTAAAAGAAGTGAGAGAAGAAAGGTAATTGAAATAATATATCAGTAAATGCAAAAGATGAAGCAGGTTCAGGGTGGTGACCGTAATACAGCACACTAGGCTTATTTGAGAGATAGAACTATCCACAGTTTCCCAAACATAAGTCCAAAACTAGCTGAAAAATCCAATCTTTGAGAGTAGAGAAGGGAAAAAGTGGGTGAATAATTCCAGTAATTGCACAATTTTCTAGGATAGTGAAGACTGAAGAACTGGTTGCAATATACATAGACAATGGGAATGATGGCTTACCTAGATTACATACATGGTATTAAACTTGAAGGACTTCGGCATATTGTAATTAAGGTTTAAAAAGCTCACGATCTGCTTTAGGTTAGCTTGAGGTCTAGAGAGACTAGGTAACCAATCCTCATCTAGGTATCAAGGCCTGAGAACTAGGAAAAAGTAGCCATACTTGTTCAGAAGGAACAACCTTGTCCTTTCCTCACCTCATTTCTATCTAAGGTCTGACTGTCCAGTTGATCCTCTGTACTGGTGACAGGTATCTTCCTAGTTAGTCACCTTATTCAAATATTTTATCTTTTATAAACTGCTTTTTAGACACACCCAGAGATAATTTTGTACCTGCTGCCTGTGCAGCCTTAAACTCTGTCAACTTAACATACAGAATTAACTACAATACATGTTTTCATCCCTAGTTCCAGGCTCTATGGTTTATATTAGCTTTATAATTACTTCATAATTATAAAGAAACACATAAAGGGTTGAACAACGTTAGATATTCTAGAATATATCATCGAACAATATTTCTTGGTGTAAAGTAATAGAAATTAATAATTCATAATTTATTGCATATGTTAAAGTTTCCCATAAAATAACTGTGACTTTTTTCTCTATTCGTGTATTTGTTTCATGTAAGCCTCCCAAGCCATGTTTCTTACCTACTAAGAAATTCTCATAGATTTGGTTTTGAAATAATTGATAGGCTCTGAGATCACCTATTAGAACTGAACTGTCTCATTTCTTTGCATTAGATTAGATTAATGCTTGCTGTAAGAATGATTGTACATTCACAGTTACCAGCATCATCTCTTTGTCCTGCCACTTCAGGTGGCCATATGGACCTTCCAGGTTTCCTGGTTCAAAGAATACTTTCAACAAGACAGACAATTCCAGCAGAGGCAGACCCAGTGGCTGATATCCCGGAGCCAATTATCAATGGATCTCTACCAGTCAATTAGTCCCAGTCTTTTCCATGGCAACCTCAGGCCAGCTGGATTTCAGCCTTGTGGATAACAATGGGTCCATGCATTTCCTGGCAATTTAGGCTGCAGCATCCCATTCATTGTTATCATGATACACACTGTCACTGGCATCTCTTTGTTTTATTCCTCCTGGTGTTCTTTTCTCCCGCTGTTATTATACCCACGAGCCCTTACAGCTATGTTGCTCTTCAAAAATTAAACATTGATAAATGTTTTAAGGATGAAAAGGGAAGCTGTTTAGAGCGGACATAAAATTCTCTCTTGTTTCCTTAAAGCTTGTTTGCCAGAGAATGAAAAGCTACAATTACTTTAGCCCGATCACGAGTTTTCACATTGATGTTGACGGCACAATTACTCCTGGCCTCAGCAATGAGTTTGAAAGCTGAAACACAAAAAGGTAATCAACTGGGTGTCTTTGGCAGACAAAAAGAGACTGATTTGGGAAGGATCAGAGGGCAGAGGAAATGGCTACAGGGATAGAAAAATCCCTCCCTGGAAAGCTCGGCATCACTTCATCTAGTTTTATATGTTTCTTCTGGTCCTTATTACTGAATGCTTGGTCAGTTTTCAAATGATTAGAATGATTGCTTTGCTTTAGCATTAAGTTTTCCTTTTCTCAGTCAGGAACAAAATCAGATTTGATAGGGTATTTATATTAGAATTAACTGCATGCAGGATTGCTGCAAGCAGCACTAATTGAAGAGATTCCCAAAAGTGAGGGACAGTGTGACCTCAGACATGGCATTAGCGTTCAGACATCATGGGTATTTTACCTTTCTTGCAAATTATGGAAAAATCAACCTGGAAAATACACTGGAAAATTATTAGAAATAAATGATATAAAATAAAACAATATACTAACCTGAAACACTCCACCGAAGATAATTTTGTACAGAAGTAGTGTATATACTGGAAAAATGTCAATATTAAATCTAGGTGGGTATAAGCTTTGAATGTTACTGAATTAACTACCAGCTGTGGAACTTTACACAAGCCTTTTTTCACTTTCTAAATTAAAATTCATCTTCTTTCATATTCTCCTTATGGTTTTCCCTTCGCCAACTCCTCCCAGATCCAGCCCTTTTCCCCACCCACCCACATCCACACCTCTCCTTTCTCTCTAATTAAAAACAAGCAAACATCTAAGAATACTACTACAATTATGACTATGAATACGACTACGACTATTATTACTACTACTACTACTAAAACATAAGCCACTTGCCATTACTTGGTAAGAGTTCTCCTTTAAGACAATAGAGTTAATTATTGTTATTTCACAGAATGCTTATGAACATTACAAAATGAACATGTGATGTTCACCATGTTGTGTGGTCTGAACAAGGAGTTGATATTTGCTGGGCAGTATATGAGGATTATTAGACTCATGTTTCTGAAATTTTGTATGAGTTATGTTGAAGTCATTGAAATGTGCAAGAATTTTTATTTGAGCAGACTGTAAGGAAAGACACTTAGATAAATGATCATGGATGCTCTGTCTTTCTGTTCTCATCTCTCTCCACCATTTACTAATGCCACTGTGTTCACCTGGAATGTCTATTATCCATTTTGCCACGTACCACATTCCCCAGCATACTTTCCATTCCTTGTACTTTCATCAGTCAAATAATAGAGGCAAATACCATAAATAGCTGGCCACACTACGAGGGTGTACATTAGCTATACTCAAGTTGTACATGGTGGAGACCTAATTTCAGATGGTGCTCAGAGATCTGCAAGCCACGCCCCCTTGCCCCTATTTGACTTAACCTCAGATAGGTTTTCAGCTCTCTAGAATCTTGCTTGTTTTTCTTAGACTTAAGACTCGTGACTTAAGAAATCCTCTCATCACAAACTCTTCTTCGTTTGAGATGTAAATAGTTTAAAAAGACTTCCATAAGTTTTAAAACCCAGTAATATATTTTTCAAGAACATAGGGTGGGGGGGCACATCTGTGATCTGGAATCATTGAGAAAGACAGACCTTGTCTGTGACCATCTCACTGGTATGGCAGAAGCCTAACTCTGGTGAGAACCAACCAATAATGGCGTGATTTAAAAATAAAACAAATAACTAGTAGGTAACTCATGAATGTACACCTTATTGATCCATCTCACTGAAATGCCTGCCACATCCTTCCAGTAGCTCATAGCTCCTGTGGGTTTCCTGTGGGCAATCATCTTGAACATGATCCCTACCCTGCTATTTAGTCCAGTGAGCATTTCCCTTTAAAAGTGTTCTTTATATTCAGGTTTTAGAAATAAGACTCTTTCTCCCACACAACTCACAGCTATGTACTAGCTTATCTTAGCTATCCAAGATAATGTATTGCAAATGTACAGACTGCATCATATTAATGTTGCTCTCTCCAGTTCTTAATAATATCTGGGGCAAAGTATAAAATTAAATCATATTTAATGAACAAAAGAGTGTGATGATAGTCCTTCAGACAACAGCATCACTGGTGTCTGCTCCTAATTTTGCACCATGACCATGAGACTTTTTAATACGATCGAGTCATTTTGCTTTCCAAATTCAAGTGTTAGGTATGCAAAGAATAAGCAATTAAACAACCTACTCAATGTCAGTATAGCAGAGACTCTTGTGTAATTTGTAATCACATCCAGCAGGATTCGAATCATAAATATACAGACAATCTATGAACACATGGATAGTTTTTGTTTTACTTCAAAATTCTCTCTAAGTTTTTTGATGATAAAAATTGTTTTTGTGGAAAATAGCAGTCATCATTATCCTTTTCTCTAGAGCCTGGTGTTATACTTTGGGGTAGAATCCAGAGTCAAGGAGAACTAAGTGGGAGCACCTTTGTAGTAGTAGAGACTTATGGAGCTAATTCATACACAGGGGAAACGACAAAGCACACCTTACAAGGTCTTAAGAGTGGAGCCACAAAAGCATAGATTTCAAACAGGAGAATGTGAACATATAATATAATAAGCCTACAAAAATGTGACTGTTCAGTTCTTATGAACATTATGACCAAAAGAAAACAGCCAGGACATGAATCATAACAAACCTAAACTTCTCTACAATCTTTGGTGATATAGTCAGATGAGGGAGGACCCACAGAAAAATATTCCTGTGGAAATATTTTGTGAAAAATTTGCAAGAGAATGTGGTGCCACCATTCACGTGTTATGAATAGAAATGTGTATTTTTAGCTCCCTCGTATTGCATCAAATTGTTCTCCTCTGAATCTGAACTGGTGTGCATCTTAATTCCAAATGGTTTGAGTTTTCTTTAAATATCCCATACCTTTCTTCTCCCTGGAGCTTCAACATCAACCTTCAATAACTGGTACAAGAATCTATTTTGTTGGTGATTTACCTATGGGGATACTCTGCGCTTTCTTACTTAGCTTTCATATTGAATTTAAATGTTTTATATTTATTTTTCCACCAGTAATCATAAGCCCGAGGCCAATGAATGAATCTTGAATAAAGAATAAATGAGATGGATTCTTTCTACAACTTAACTTAATTCCTGTGAGCTTAGAGAATTAACTGTTTCACATCAATAGGATATTTTCATACCGTAGGCTTGTTTTCTATAGCTATAAACTTGACAAAAACCAACATTTTCTGGTTTTTCTATGGTTAAACAGAAATGTTACAGAAATTATACTGAGGGAGGGTGTTGAATCAGACACAAGAACATGGTCAGCAGGTGATTTCACTGGGTTTTCACTAAGGTTTCCTTGATTTTAAATTGATATTTATGCACTTATATATGTATGCATTTATTTATTGTTTGTTTGTTTGTTTGTTTGTTTAAAGCAGGGTTTTTCTGCATAGCCCTGGCTGTCCTGGAACTCACTCTGTAGAAGAGGCTGGCCTTGAACTCAGAAATCTGCCTACCTCTGCCTCCTGAGTGCTTGGATTAAAGGCACATTTCACCACACCATGGTCCTTTTTAAAAATTTATAGACATTTAATATGTACTTAATATTTTGTATTTATATTTTAAATACTAGTTTAAGATAATTATAAACGTAAAGTTAATATTTATATTTAAATTTTTTAATGTATGTATAACATATTTATATCATCTTCTTTTCTCTATCTGAAGTTCTTCTGGATTCTACCCACCTCTATACACATAAAGTCTCATGATCTTTCCCTCTCTCAAAAAAGACAACAAAACAAATACAAATTGAACAAAAATAATCAACAAACCTAACAACAAGAAAGCATACACACACACACACACACACACACACACACACACACACACACACA
>JANHMN010000012.1:31173760-31210761 GCA_030674055.1 Rhabdomys pumilio
GAGAGAGAGAGAGAGAGAGAGAGAGAGAGAGAGAGAGAGAGAGAGAGCAAGCACAGGACGAAGCAACATCTACAACAACAACAACAGTAAACCTACAAAAACAACCAGGAGTCAGCTTTTTGTTGTTCAGCTACCCCTGAGTCCTGGTTTGATTCCCAGATTCTACATAGCAGTCCATAACTTGTACCTCATGTTTCATGGGGTACAATGCCTTCTGGCTTTGGTGAACACTGCATGTATATGCTATTCATATTAACAACTGTGTGTAGCTCACACACACATACACACACACATAAACCACACAAACAATAATTAATATTTTAAATGCTGTAACATTCATATGTCTTCAGGCAGTTATCAAAATATCTTCACTCATACACATGAGAAGGATGAGTTTGAATTCTTTTCAATTTGATAGTCTAATATGAACAAGTTGTTATTTTATTTGCTTTAATTTGAATTTACCTCATATAAATTTGGCTATCTTCATAGTATTTAGCTGTTTTATGGAAATTGTATATTCAAACATACCGGCTTGTGCTTTATACATTTTTTGTAGTTTTTTTAAAAAAATAATATTGTTTTGTAATTTCATCCATCCTCCATTCTTTGGCCTCTATTTCCTTCTTATTCCCCTACTGTTTCCTCTAAGATCCATGAGCCATTTATTAAATTTATTGAATCCACTTAGTGCTGCATGAATGTACATGGGTGTGGGGTGATCTATTGGAGAATGGATAACCTTTCACAGGACTCACCCTTGAAGAGAACCTACTATCCCTCCAGAGAAACAATCAATTGTCAATAACTCTTCAGCTAGGCGTGTGACTTCATGAACTCCTCCCTTCCCAGGCTGCGATTTTGGTTGGATGAATCTTGTGCAGAACTGGTGTATGTAGCCACAGCTATTGAGAATTTATAAGTGCAGAGACCTGAGATGGCCTGCCAATGCTTTCGCTTCAGATGTCCACTACCTCTGCATTTTACAAGTTTTCTGTTCCCTCTTACATGATGAGTTCTGAGGCTTGGGAATGGTAGTAATCTAATTGTCCTATTTATAACTGAGCACACAGGCTGGTATTGAGTATCTGATTTCATCCCAATCTTGTTCAAATATAAGCTGTGTGCATGTAGTTAGCATGTGTATGCTGAAGAGGTGGAAGCAGTAGTCTGAGACTAGTCTGAGGTACCTGCCTTTCTTAATTCTTTCACTAAGATCAATCATAGTGAATGATAATACTACGGTTGCTTTTTCTCTAATAAGTAATCAAATTTTCTCATTCTCTCAGCATTTACTGTAACCATTGTCTATTGTCTGTAGAGACTATTCTATATTCGTTACCTTTCTCTATCCTTAGCAGTACCCCAGTGGGTTACATAACAGATACTAGAATGATCTGCAGAGGTCAATCAACTCGCATTGTGCTTAAAACCCTCAGTTTCTGTGAGGAAAAAATACTTTAATTAAAATTATAATAGCAACATGATCACCTTTCCAAGTTGTGAAATTCAAAAATAGTAAAAGGTTCAGGTCACTTCCCTGCATCATTCTTTGCTATGTCATATTGGAGTTTGGGTCATTGAAGTATGCTACACTTGTTTACAGCTCAGTAATTTCTTTATGTTCTGACTTCTGCCTGACACGTACTCCTCCTCTTTATTCTCTAGTCATATATGTCCTGGTTTGCATACCTGTTCACACAAGAGCCTCCCTTCTGCTTCATTTTAGCTTCCCCAGACCACATCATTAAAAAGGAAGAAATACCATTGGAATAATTTGCCAAGATTCTGTTGTGGAATGACTCATGTAATTTAATATACATTTATTTCTAGTGTGACTCATTTAAGTATACTCTCTGTGAAAATAAGACTATAAGCCAGGCAGTGGTGGCGCACGCCTTTAATCCCAGCACTTGGGAGGCAGAGGCAGGCGGATTTCTGAGTTCGAGGCCAGCCTGGTCTACAGAGTGAGTTCCAGGACAGCCAGGGCTACACAGAGAAACCCTGTCTCGAAAAACAAACAAAAAAAAAAACCAAACAAACAAAAAAACAAAAACAAGAGAAAGAAAGAAAGAAAGAAAGAAAGAAAGAAAGAAAGAAAGAAAGAAAGAAAGAAAAAGAAAAGAAGACTACAGGACGTATATGTACTATTTGCCTGCTGTGTAGACAATTCCAGGATCACACCAGCTGCTTAGCAACTGATGGGGGATGAAAATGAATTCAGTGTAAGGCAATGGGAAAGATTTCCACAGTGGGCACAATTGAGCTGGATCTCCAAAGAGCCTGGCAGAGATATCCTACAAAAAGCCACAACCAAGGAGCATTGGTACCCCTAAGCTAAGGAAATGATGACAGAATATACCATGGTGTTAGCTCTTAAAGCAAAAGGTATATCTATCACAGAAGTTTTTCCTTCCAAGTGGAGTCTGTGATTTTGCCTTACTGCTGAACTACAAGTTAGAGTTCAAAGGGGTATTCTATTGAATATTGTAAAGAGCTTTGAGTAATAAATCTTCTCCACTTAGCTTAGTAATTTTTTTCACCATGCAAAATGCTCTTATAGATGGATCAGGACAATCTAAAGCACTAGGAGAAAGCAAGGTGAGGAAGAGAAGAGAGGCCTTGGCATCATTCAAACTGACAGCCTTTGACCTATATCCTTCACCATGTTTTTCAGGTTGACTTCCTCTCACATGCCCTGGGGCTGATGATGATGTCACTTTCCCTGTTTCTCCCTGTTTTGTAACTCATCCCTGGTTCATTCTGTTTTCAGTGAGATTGAGGGTAATAACTGATGACCCCGTTCTAACCACCCTTCATCTCTGTTACCCCTCCCCTCATGTCACTCTTGTTATTTTCATTACTACTTTTGAACTATTTGTTTCTTGCTTGGTCCCTGGAAGAATCAGCATAAATTAGTGGAATTTGTATGTGGAATTAAAGATTCCTAAATTTTCAGATATTGGTCGGTCTAAACAAAAGTAGAGGGAAGGTAATAAAATGCCTGTTCTTTTAGCTCAGTATTTGAGTCAAACAAATGTCTTCCTGGAAGTATAGCTATTTTCTATACTGAAAATTCTCTGTAAGTAGTAGGTTATTCTTTTATCTCTCAGCCTTACATTTGAAGACAGAACCATTAAATTTACTAAGTTCTTATAGTATGTAAAAGCAATATTGTCCTTATACATTTCATTCCCCTTTATATGGATGTGTAACATTTCTTTGTTTTAAATCATGTATTGAACACTTTCAAATATGTACCTGTGTGAGAAATTTTAACCAAGTATCTGTGATCAAATCCAGAACCATCTAATGAGCTTCTGCTTGGGTTAACTAGAAAGCCATGTTTGTTATGGTAGACATGTGATTGCATCCTCTCCGTGTAATCTACTCTCATCACCGTCTTTTAGCTGTATATGTCTCCATCATGTCTAACTCTTCTCAGAGTCAGTCCACCACTGTTTCCAGAATGCATTTGTGGAGATTTGAACATGTATGGCTGCCATAGACTCAGGTGTGTGAAAGCTTGGTCCATGGGGGGAGAGGCATTATTAGGAGGTATGGCTTTGTTGGAGGAAGTTGCTGTGGGGTTGGGCTTTGAGGCCTCCTATGCTCAAGTTCCACCCATTGTGGAAGCCAGTCTCCCCTTTGCTGCTAGAAAATCAAAGTAGAGCTCTGGGCTCCTTCAGCATCATGTCTTCCTGGACACAATCATGCTTCCCACCCTGATGATAATGGACTTAATCTTTGAAACTGTAAGCCATTTCCAATGAAATGATTTTTGGTATGAATAGTAGGAGTGGCCATGGTGTTTTCTAATAGCAATGGAGACTCTAACAAAGACATCAGACAATATCTTTTCTCTCCTTTTTAGACTTTCGTTTCCCTAAAACTATAAGCTTTGGGTCCAGAAATATTACTAGTAATTTTAGTTGCTATTATGGTTTCTGGTACCCATGAGCAGGTTAATTTTAAGGAAAATATTCAAGATGGGTAAAATATCAAAGACTTGCAGGCTGTAATGGAGGTCACACCCAAAGCAGTAAGGACTATCTGTACATGAAGTAAAAGGAAAGTTCCAGAAGTGTATTAGGACCTTGAGATAGAGCCAAAGTTTCCTGAGTCCCCAAGATATGGGATAGCCTTAGCACACATGCTGCTCAAGTCATAAATAGAGAGTAGATAAAAGGCGTATAGCATCAGTGCACTGATAGTGAAGCCCACTGCTGAGGATCTTACCAATGGAAGAACTTCCATGCCCCTCCTTAAACCAGCAGAGTCAGTAATTCAAGAATTAAAAAATGATTCTTTGTATTTAGTTGTTGCTCAAGGTGCACACTTCACCTTCCCACCCCCAAAGAACTTAATTGAACACAATGAAAAGCAGGACTTCAGCCTTGAATACATTACTCACTAATGATAGAGGATGAAATGTAAGTCACTGTATTTAGAAACACGAGGGGGCTGAAGGTGTTCAATATCCATATATAGAAGGTCAGTGTGTGGAAAATGAGCATGCACCAGGACTTCACAACTCGCTACCAGCTGTTTGGATGAAATTAGAATAACATGTGTCTCAATTGTGGAGAGCTTTTGGGGCCTCTTGGCAGGAATCTGACATTGGCCAAGGACAAGGAAATGGGCTCTAGGCAGGAATCTGACATTGGGTCATGACAAGGAAGTAATTTCAGGCAGTAATCTAATTTTAGGCTGAAAGAGGGAAGTAATTTCAGTCAGGAATCTAAATCTTAGGCTAGAACAAAGAAGTAGGCTTCAGGCATGAATATGGGCTTGACTGTGGACTAGGACTGAGAAGTAGGTTCAGATATTTTGGTCCTCCTGACATATGCTTAGAAACAGTGATCACAGGAGTGATCATGGGACTTTGCTTATTGCCTTGCTTGTTCCTTGACTATTTGCGTTTATTGTATTGCTCGTTTCCCAACTTAGAACTGACCTAAATACTTGCATGTAATTAAAATGGTATAAAAGCAGATCTGGGGGAAAAATAAGCCTGCCTCAGCCTCAGAACTGGCTGAGGTCATGCTACAAGGTTGTCTAATTGTCTCTTTTTTTTTTTTAAATCCTCCCTCCTGCGGTGGAGAACCTGTTGACTGACTGGGCTGGCCTTGTCACTCAATAATAACTTCTATTTAGCTATGAATTTATAAATATATCAGAGTGTTAATAAGAGATACCTGGAATGTATATGATAATATAGAATTACATATATTAGAAGAAGCCAGTTTTCCGATTGTTTTCAGGCCCTTCTGAAGGGCTCATAGTGAATGAGACCACATTGAATGTGTTTGTCACCATAAGACAGAAATTAAAAGCACGTATTCAGATAAGGACAAAATGAGTCATGAGTAATAAATGCCCAAACTCAGTACAATATAAAAACATATAAGCTCAAACATGAAAAAGGAACCTAGGAAGGAACTGTAATCACTTTTTAACCTAAGTACAATTCCATTTTTCAAGAGCATAATGTGAGGTAATGAATAGCACTCCCATCAAAGGGAGAAAAATGCAACTCATTAGTCTCTTCACACCAGTGCATATTATTGATGTATCCCCCCCTCTCCAACCCCAACACTGTCAGGTTATCAAATGTATTTTAGTGTCAGCTGCCTCTACCATCAATCCTTTTAACACATAGTTCAGTACCCTAGGAAATCGCCAGGACTTTCTTAGCTCTGGGAAATTTCTATCAAGGGGCCATAAACTGCTCTTTCATTATGCCTCTCACTGTGGCAAATTAGAGCCACACATGAGTGGGTCTGAATACACGGACTTCATAATAAACACCACTTAACCCTGCCCTGCTTTTCCTGTGACTCACTAGTAAATGATGTTGTGCAGAAAATGTCACAGACGGTTTTATCTTTGGACTGAAGGAATTAGCTCCAGGGGAAGCTGGACCACATAACTTAATACACATGAGCTCCAGCGTGTTTGCATCAAGGAGTATACAAAAACTACTAAGGATGCAAATCATGATAGAAATCAATCATCCCCCAAAGACTGAAAGAACCTGAACCTTAATAATTGTATATGCCAGTGCCTCTCCACCTTCCTAACACTGAGATCCATTAATTCAGTTCCTGAAGTTGTAGTGACCCACCCACCCATATAACTAATATTTTAAATGGGTAACTGTAATTTTGCTATGGTTATGAATCATAATATAAATCTCTTATATTTCCAGTGGTCCCTGTGAAAGAGTTGTTCGATCCCCAAAGGTTGAGATTTACTGGTATATTGCATCATTCACTGAATATACATAAGTATAAACCTGCAAAATATGTTTGATGTCAAGCACTACTTCATAGAAAGGAAAGTGATTTTTTTTTTAAATGATAGTGTCATTGTTTAAAATGCAAACAGAAAGAAAAAAAACATTACAGATAGAGGATTGGTAGAGAATGTAATACAACACTAAGGAATTCATTCATTTAGCGAATACTCTTGATTCATCCACGTACTTGGCAGAATGTTTTCAAAGGAAAAGATGACTCAGTGTTTGAGCAAATGCTCCAGGCTTAGATTATGTGGTTCCAGAATTCAAAATGAAAAAAAAAAAAAGAAAAAAGAAAGAAAGAAAGAAAGAAAGAAAGAAAATGAAAAAACCTTTAAAAAATCCTTCAGTTGCTATTGGTCAAATATGAAAACAGCACAATCTCTGAGCCTTCAGGGTACATCACAGAATTATTTCAGCTTTTAAGTGGATCATTATTCACTTCTCAGGAAATATTTTCAACATATTTTGTATTAATAGTAGCATACATGTTCTTCTTTGAATCTACCCTTCTTCCATGCACTTAGTGCTTAAATAGTTATCCTTTGATCTCTACTATTGCCCCCAAGTGTTTCCAAGCTCATCTCAATGCATTCTTTCCCTACATGAAGATGCCCTTTGAAAGCAACACACTTCTATGAGTTCGCCTACATGAGGTGGTGGGAGAGTTGTAGGGGTGAATATCAGAAGACTCAGAAGATGAGCACCGCAAAGAAACCAGTCAGTCAATGACAGACAGGATTTAGTAGATAGTTATCCCAGCTCGTTCACATCTCTGTTGACACAACACTGAGGTGTGTCATGCACAGCTCCCTGTGAATTAAAATCTTGACTGAGTCCAGTTGTTCATAGTAGCTTCCTATTTAATGCACTTTCTCATAGTTTGTCTCTCATCATCGTCTAGTGTCGAGCTCTTCCATTTGCATTTGCCGGGATTACTTTCTTAAATCAGCTGCTTACTGTCACCTTTATGACCCATCCCCATCTTTGAAAAGACTCAGCCTAAGTCATACAGTAAAAAGGTCAGGTAGTGCTACACTCAAATTAAACATGAAACACACAGCCATGGGGAAATAAAATAACTTGATCGAGACCACAAATATTATTAGAGGTAGAAGTACAATTCCTAACTGTTATCTTTGAAGAAATAGACCATATTTATTCACCCATTATCTCTAGGCTAAGAGTAACATGTATGGAATTTTCACTATAGTCCTAGGAACATGTGACATTTTTTTATTAAATCATGATCATGGTGAGATGAGATCTGGTAGTTCTTTTGTTTTACTTTGTCTTTTTGTTGCTCCTTTTGATTTTGGAGTTTATCATATAATTATTTCCATTCCTCCTTCCATTTCCCCTCCAAACTCTCCTGTGTACTTTTCCTTTCTCCTTTTTATATTCATGACATCTTCTATGAATTGTTGTTGCTTGATAGTTTGGAGATATTTCTATATAAAAATGATCATATTCCTTCAAAGTTCTCAAGAGTGAAGCCTTCAAGAAATGATCCACATGAGCTCACGATCACTGCAAGGGCAGGGCTGAACTGTGATCTATACTTTTGGCATACTTCTAAATATAAATCAAAACCAGAGTTTATGTTTTCACAAAGAAGAGGTGGAGTATCTTCAGGGTCACAAAGGCTCTGCTTGGAAGGTCAAGTGTGGAAGAACTGTGGACATGGCAAAGAAGACTTTTCTAATCAGAGACACAGAAAAATCTCCAACTTCGCTTCCAAGTAATGTTTTTTTTAAACTAGAGTAATAATAGAAACATATCTGTTCTTCTCACATTCTGAATTACCGATGCAGAAAAAAATAAAACGGATTAGATTCAAGGATACTAAGCCGCAGATTAACTGTACGTTTTAGCACATATCATTTAGTGAGTGATAAGGAAATAATTTATATATGATGGCAAATTCTCAAATAGGCACATTTGTACAAAGAGACAAATAAGTGTACTTCAGCAATAAATAATATACACGGGAGCAGAATAGGTGTATAAGTAGAGAATTTTATTAATTCTAGACATTATATGTCACATATAACAGTTCAGGGCTTGGTATTCCAGAGGAAGCAAGATAAGATCCATTCTTATCATGCGGGTTCAACCATATTCATAGTTCCAATCATAGTCCCTACCACTGCATTACATAGCAGCCAGTATATAGATGCGCCAATGTAGGCAACTGCTATATTATCCTATTCATCTGAAGTTACATAAATAGCAGCACTTATTTTGAAAGGACATAATTGCACTGCCAGATAAAACTCAAAGGCTTATGAAAACATAAGAGATATTTATAATAGATCAATTGGCAATTATGAGACTTCTCATAGTACATCTGTAGCCCCTTTAGTAGTTTACCTGCTAGGCATACAACATAACCAGTAGTGCTGAGGTTTGGACACAACCAACTATCATTGCAAGCATTGTTATATGCTGAGGAGATCCCTGGATCCTCTCCTGTAACTCATTCTACTTAGATTCTGAAACACAAAAGTAGTTGCTGCTCATAATACATTTATTTATTTATTTATTGAGTGGGATTTTAGACCTTACTATCAAAATGCTCATCTTTTTGCTCGGGGAGAATCTATTTTTAAGTAACTGTAGAAGAACAGATAAATCTGCACTACATTTTGTTAACTGAGTAAATATGCAATCTTTTTAAAACTAATTTTATTGGATATTTAATATATTCACATTACAAGTGCTATCTCCTTTCCCTGTTTCTCCTTTGAAAACCTCTACCCCCTCCCCCCTCCCCCTTGCTTCTATGAGGGTGATGACCCATTCACCCATGCACTCCTGCCTCACTGCCTTAGCTTTCCCCTACACCGAGGCATCAAGCTTACACAGGACCAATCGCCTGCCCTCCCATTGATATCAGATAAGGCCCTCCTCTGCTAAATATGCAGCTGGAGCCATGGGTCCTCTTTGGTTGGTGGTTTAGTCCCTGGGAGCTCTGAGGGGTCTGGTTGATTGATATTGTTGTTCTTTCTATGGGGTTGCAGTCTTATACATCTGTAAGTCCTACTGAGACTGGCTTCTTCCATTTCTTCTATATAAGTTTTATTGATATGAGATTGAAAATGAGGAGTTGACTGTAGGATCCCTGCTGCTCAGGTGCAGGCCACACCGCTCAGCAGAACAGGTGAGTGACCCTTCTGGCAGCTAAACTGCCCCATTTCTTGAACTTGTTCCCAAAGACTTATTCTACTGCCTCCACACACATATCACTGACTGTCCTGTGACATTGTCACTACCCCTAATTTATCCAATTCCTGCTACTCTTGTGCAGACCATACCAGTCAGAAGAACAGACATCCCTTGCTGCACCAAAAGCCAAGCTAGTTGCCAGAAGTCCCTAACTTGGCCAGAGACTTCTTACTGGATTAGAGGTCATGCCATTTGTGGGACAGTAAAACATGCCTGGAAGCTTGGTGGGTAGAGCAGGTTGAGACTTGGAGCCTTAGTGGGTACACACCTGAGATCTAAGTGACTCCCAGCTCCCTACCGGATTTCTGGCCTGGAACAGAGACCACTAGACTGACGAGAAAACAGAAACCAAAGAACAAAACACCTGCCCAACAAGAACAACAAAACACCCAGTAAATCAGAACTTAGGCCCATAATTATCCAAAATCCAGATTCCTAAAAGGCACTGCAAGAACACAATTAATAACAGCTAAGGCAATCTTGCACTAATTGAACCCAGCTGTCTTAGGATAGCAAGATCTAAATATTTCAATGCAGCTGAAACGGAAGGAAAGAACCTTAAAACCAACTTTATGAAGATGATAGAGGTACTTACAGAAGAAAATTTAAAAGATCCTTAAAAAAATTGAGAAGTAGATAAAAAAAAATGAAGGAAATCAGTATATCTTTAAAAAAAAAAATAAGCCAAGAAAATACAAACAGGTGAAGTAAACTGTTCAAGACGCGAAAGTGAAAGCAGAAGCAATAAAAACACAAACTGAGAAATTCTGGAAATAGAAAAATCTAGGTGAATGAACAGGAACTACAGAAACAAGCATCAACAACAGAATGCAAGAAATGGAAGAGAGAACCCACGGCATTGAAGATACAATAGAAGAAATAGATTCATTGGTCAAAGAAAATATTACATCCAAAAACATTCCTAACACCAACATCCAGGAAATTTGTCGTACTATGAAATGATCAAACCCAAGAATATTGGAATGGAAAATCTCATCTCAAAAACCCAGAAAATATATTTAACAAAAATCGTAGAATAAAACTGTCTTAACCTAAAGAAATACATGCCTATAAATCCACAAGAAACTTACAGAACACCAAATAGATTGGACCAGAAAACAAAGTCCTTCTACCATGTAATAATCAAAACACCAAACATTTAGAAGAAAGAACTATTAAAGACTACAAGGTGAACACGGCAAGTAACCTATAAAATCAGACCTATTAGAATTACAGATCATTTCTCAATGGAGACTATAAAAGCCAAAAGGGCCTAGACAGATGTCTTGCAGACTTTAAGAGGCCATGGAAGCCAGCACAGACTACTACACTCAGCCAAACTTTCAATCACCGTATATGGAGAAAGCAAGATACTTCATGACAATGTTGAATTTAAACAATATATACCAATATATCCAGGCCTAAAGAAAGTATTAGAGGGAAATCACCAACCCAAGGAGGTGAACTACACTCACAGAAACACAAGCAATAAATAATCTCACAGCAGCAATACCCAAAGAAACAGACACACACACACACATACACACACACACATACACACACACACACACACACACACACACACACACACACACACACATACTACTACTACTACTACTACTACTACTACTACTACTACTACCACCACTAACAACTATATAATGAAATTAACAATTATTGGTCATTACTATCTCTCAACATCAATGGAATCAATTGATGTTTGGAAGAGACATTCTCAGTCACTCCCTTTGCTTAGCTCCTGATTTGGTTTGTTGAGATTAGCAGTAGACTTTTCCAACACACAAGTATATTCTCAGTGTCTCTCACAGTAGGTCATCCATGCAACTTTCACACTATCCTCAGAACAGAATGTAGATTTCATTATTGCTTTTTTTTTGGGGTGTGAGCCACAGAAAATCCCAATAAGGAGTATAACATAGCAGCATAAAACTCCAGCAGGAACCGATGGATTTCAACAAGGTCTCCCTGACACTAAAGCTTGTATCCAAAATATAATTCTAATACTTACAAGGCAAACAGCACTATAGCCATGAGTCCCACCAAAACTGCAACATTCAAAGAGAAAAATCCTTCCTGGTAAATACTTTTTAAGGATAGACCATAGCAGAGAATGGTCGTGCTTAAACAGTGGAAATCAGTGACTTTGCCTGGGGTCAGGTTTGTGAGCTTATGGCTCCTGTGTGTGATTTCCTGGGGTGGAGGGAGACATGAAGTGCTATAAAATTGACCATTTTATCCTTTCTGATATTTATTTATTTAGGGAGAATGTTGTCCCTGAAAGGTGTTAATCTTCATTGCTTGTCATTTACAATCAATTTATGATGCCGGGGTGTGCGACGTGGACTGTTAAATCAATGCCAATTATGACTGAGTGCCTGTAAAGAGGTTCAATTGTCCGGAATACTGGGCTATCCTCAGGTGATTGCTTCACTGCCAGGAAAAAAAAGTCTGAAAATCTCTTTCAACGCTGTCGCCCTTAATTCTAATCTTGCAGAGGCATTAGATATAACGGTGCCCATGTCTTTCAAACTAAATTGTTGAATACAACACAGCTCTGTTAGCTTTTATAGGCCCCAGGCACAAGCATCAGCCAACTACAAAGACAGTAGGCTCAGACAAACTGTGCTCCCTGCATGCTTGGCAGAAAAGCTGTGTCCTATTTTCTGGGGAAATGGAGGTACCATTAGCCCTGCACTCATTCATTATAAAGACTCTCCTTGACTGTGAGAGAAAAGGCAGAATCCTCAAATTTTAGTAAATACTGCTGGTGCTGAGGGACCTATGGCTATTTTACAGGGATATGAAGATTTGATTTTGGTTTTGTTTCACTTTGTTTTGACTTATTTTTCTCAGGATGGAGCAGTAATTCTTCTCAAAGTCCTTTTAGGAGAGAGTTTTCTTTCCAGAAGATTGTTTTGAATGTCCTACTTCTCAAAGTGCACTGTTCCTCTGATAGAGAGAAAATAGATACATTTTCCTATAGAAATAGCTTCTGATCCCTTGTCTTTCTTTCAGAACCATTCCAGCACAGGGCTCCTGAGCTGTCCTCCCTCCTTGATTACTGTCTTAGTTGAGATTTTCATTGCTGCAATAAAACACTAGGGCAAGGATGGGGGTGGGAGGGGGGAACAACTTGGGGAAAAATGCTTATTTCAGGTATACTTATCAAATATTGTTCATCATTGGAGGAAGTCAGGACAGAAACTAAAACAGGGCAGGAACCTAGAGACTGGAACTGATAATGTAGAGGCCATAAAAGAGTGCTGTTTCCTGGCTTATTTCACATGGCTTGCTCAGCCTGCTTTATTATTGAGCCCAGGACCATGGGGGCAGGGGTGACTCCACCCACAATGGGTTAGGCCCTTTCTCATTAATCACAAATAGAGAAAATATCCTACAGGTTTGCGTACAGTCAGGTCATCTGGAGGCATTTACTTAATTGAGGTCCTTTCCTTTCAGATGACTTTTGCTTGTGTCAAGTTGATGTAAAGTTGTCCTGTTATTAAATCCAGGATCCTGTCAAAGAACTGGAGGAAGCATGAGCATTTTTCTGTAGAATTCACAGTGCAAAGGTGACTTCAAGGAAGTGATAATCTAAGGAAGAAGAAAAATTAGTGAAGTTTCAAAGGAGACAGGTGTAAATGACTTTCATTTAGTCTCTTTAGATGAAAAAGCCCACATTTGTGGGAAAACACGTTTATGAGACAGTTGAGCAGGAGCTTTAAATGCAAGAAGGTCTATAAATTAATATAAACAAGTATTCTTATAGATTGTTTTCTTTCCTCTTTGCTAGATTGGTGGGTTTTATGATGCATGCTTGGACCTCATAGTACTTAGATATGTTCTACTCTAGTTAAAAAAAGAAAAACAAAAGGTTCTACATTGTGATTTTGTAGAGAACACCAAGAGATGGATGAACCTAAGTTTCTTTCTGTACAATAAGGACAAGAGTCACCGGGAATAGGGGAAGGAATCCACAGGAAATGAGACATTGATGTAAATTTTGGTTTCTTTTCAATACCCCAGGAAGCCTCTGAAGGCTCCAAAATAAAGGGTCATTTTCAGGTTGACAGTGATGCAAAGCCAGCCTCTGTAATCAAGTGCATGAAACCTTATATTTTTCCTAACTTTTGACATCTACAGTACATTTGTGAGACTCAAATCTCATTTCATTCTGAATATTCCACATGCTAAATATGAACCTTTGGATTTGCTGCTCAAGCTGCTGTCACCAGTTGCTCATACGGCTATTGATAAGTATCTCCACTGATGAAATTCAGGCCAAAGTAAAGTATAGAGATGGCTTGTTGGGATGCAGCTCTTGGAAGTTCACTGGTCCCAGGAAAGGAGGCCAGAAAAGTCAGCATGTGGAGAGAGGCAGGGGAGGAGGAAGAGAGAGAGTGTGTATGCATGTAAGGAGAGAGAAAAATGCAGATAAAGGTAAAGATTGGGGAAGACCAAAATTTCTGGATTATATAGTGAAGAACTTCTGGCTTAGGGGAAGCCCACTCTCAGCTATAAAGTTCAAGGCAGAAGGCAAGTTATTCTAGTCATGCTCTGTAACGGGTAGGAACTATAAGATGCTGGAAGAATCTGGAGCCAAGATCTAGTTTGGTATGTAATATACGCATCTCAGCCATTTTTCTTGGGTCTGAATCCCAACAGTTATGTCTCAATATGCCTTGGGAGATTAATTAGTCATTGGGCTGTTGACAGAGTTGTATACGTTGCCAATAACCAATTAGATTATCTGGACTTCTATTTTATTTTGTCCAAATTCAAGAAAGTACTCGTTATTTAAAGAACTAAATACCTATCTCTTCCATATTCCAATATCTCCTAAATTTCATCCTTGAAGTATGTTTATAAACATATTTTGAAATATCATAATACTTTAGAGTGAATGTTCTTTAGTAGATGTCTTATAAGTGTTGCAACTGAGTAGGACTATTAGTAAATTGCCTTAATAAAGAGTTGTGGAGCCCAATCCTAATGAATACATTTACAATACAACTCCTGAACTTAAGACTCAGGATTCATTGTGGGAGATGGGACAGAATGTAAGAACCAGAGAAGCAGGAAGTTTGCGGTTAAATTGTGTCTCTTAGAAATGCCAGATACAATACAATATCCATGAAAAATTACCAAAATGACTGCCTAAATATGATCAAAACAAAGACAGCAAAAATAGACATGAAAGTTTAGTAGATTTGACCTTAATCCTACACAAAGAATTAGAGGTAGATAATAAATGGTGAAAGAAGAAACATAGTTTTACTCAAGAGGGAACATATCAATTAGTATCTAATAATAATTGCTCAGCTCAGAATATATATATTAATATATACATATAAATAAATGTTACAAGTATCATTTACTATAATGAAACTTATATTTAGTATAATGAGATATAAATCTCCTTATATATAAGATTATATATTATATATGTCATATATAGGAATATATGATATTATGTATGATATAATACAATATATATATAAAATGTGGACTTGTACGTATGTAACAACAATTAGTGAAAATGGAGGCTATGAATTAGAAAATCAAGGAGTACATGGCTGGTAGAGAGAGGAATGGGGAGAGGAAAGTTATGTAATCTATTCACCAAAAGTTATTAACTCAGGAAAGAATAGACCATCATATCTTAAAAATAGCTGGTTTTTTATTTATTATGAAAATTTTAGAATAAAATATTGTCTACTAAAGTGAAGTATTTTTAACACTGAATTTTTTTAAAGATAAAGTAATCTATCACAATAATTGCAAGAATTTTGAAACATTTCAACTGTAATATATTTTAATAAGATGTATGGTTGATAGTTAAATATGTGAGCAAAATACAAAACCATTAAAGAGGAATTTGATTTTCTTTTATCTTTTTCTCATGAAATATTTTTTCTCACATAATATATCCTGATTATTGTTAGGTCCAAAGGAAACTCGATCAGCCCAAATTAAACAAGTCAGAATTGCTCAGAAACTTGTGAAGCTGGTTCCTTTCTACCAAAAGAGCCATTTCTCTTATCACTGGCAGAAGGGATATATGGTTATCTGTTGTATCTATCAGCATATTAAAGTGCATGCTGGCCTCCAGGCTCCCTCAGTATTACAAGTTCCTGTTACACATTTCAAGTTCATACTGATATCCTGGCTCTTCTCAGCTCTTCCTGTTTCCTCCCTTACAGTAAATTCTCCACTCATGGGCTTCCCTCTCCACAGCTGCCCATTTTTCCTTATAACTCTGCTATTTTAGCTATGCTTTCTTTCTTGCCCTTTCTTTGCCCATATTCTCTTTGCATTTATCTCTTACTCTACCACTCTTTCTAACCCTCTTTTTTCTCTTTGCCCTGCTCCTGCTTTTCTCATGGCCAGGTCCAGTCTGCCTCCTATGTCCAGTCTACTGACCATATTCAGTCCACTACTTTCTTTCTCTGCTCTGGACTTGTTCAAATGCTTCTGGCAGTAATTTCCCTCTTACCTCCAATAAAGCCCTTCCCCTTAACCACACCATGGAGTGGTAATATCACTTGTTGTAGAATTATGGTTTCCTTTCTCTCTATTCCTCCCACCTCCTCCCCACCTTTCTTCCCATACAGATCCACCACCAACCCTTTCCATCACTCATAAGAAAACAAACAGGTCTTTTGTGGTAATAATATAATATAATAAGACAGAGGAAGAACTAAACCATTAGAATTGAAGAAAACAACAAAACAGATAAGAGCCCAAGAAAAGACATAAGAAACTGAGACCCATTGGTACACACAGTCAAGAATCCCATAAGAACACTAAACTTGAAGCCATAAGAGATACACAAATATCTGTAGAGTCAGAAGAGACAAGAAAAAAATATGAAGTAAAATAAATGTTTAAAATAATACAAATTTAATTCAAAGAAAATAAAGAAAGAGCCCTGATACAACATTATGTGATAAGAAATATCCAAAGATCCTGTTAAGTTCATTTTCGGTTGGCCTTCTATTGATGGACATACAACCAACACTTTAGAGTTGTTTGTTTCCTAAGTATGACTCTATTGGATTAAAACAAATTTAATTTGCACTGGAGATTGTTTCTATGTTATGAATAGGGGAAGGTGTTCACTTCTTCTTTCAGTTCTAGGACTCCGACTTGTACAGACCCAATCATGCATCTATCATGTTGTTTCTGAAAGCCTTGTTTTCTTGCTGTCTTCCTTTTCCTCTGGCTCTTACACACTTTGTACCTTCCCTTCTATAGTGTTTTCTGAGCTCTTAGGGGAAGAATTGGCTAGAGATCTGCCACTTACAGCTGAGCAATCCAAGGTCCCTCTCATTCTCTACATAATGTCTGGCTGTGTGTCTCTATTTATTTCCATCAGGTGTAGTGAGACCCTTTGCTAATGATGGCCTAGAAAGACACAGATTTGCTTCTCTCATTGGGGTGGCCACAGATTTTGATTTTTAGATAATTTCTATATTGCAAGTTTATATTTTTCAATCAAAAACAATTTTTTGCTGTAATGCTTAACAAAAATCATTCACTTGTTTAATCAACGGGTCTAGAGAGCTGTCAGTGTTTCTATTGAACTCTAGATCTGTGTTTATTTTTCTGAAGGAGCTAAAAGTAATTGAGTTAAAATTTCTTCCTGCTTAATGATATCAGGATAAAAACCTCATGATCAACAGAAAGTCACCAGCATAGACTCCCAATTAAATTCTATGTATGACCTCTTATAAAGATAAAATTGGGGAAAAGAAAGGAAAACATTATTTATTCATTATTTGAAACATTAAATTAAAAAATATCCCTTTAAATTATTTTGTATAAATTTTTTACTATGTGAACCTTTGCCTATCCTGTGCTAGAGTTACAGATGCACATATTCCATCAGGAATTTCTGCTTAAAATGCTGATCTGTATAGAATAATAGTATTTCTGATAGTCTTGTATTTCAAAAAGAGAGAGCAAAAGGAAAGCATAGCTTAAATAGTAGGGTTATAAGGAGAGGCCTATTCAACACCCGTGATATGTTGGCTGCATTCAGAGTGAGCATCTTTATAGAGGCAATCAGATCCATGAAAATATTAGAGAACATGTTTACTCAAAGTGACAACAGCCTACAAGATAGGTGTCCATATGGATATGGTTGTGTTCAAATGTACTAAATAGGGAGAAGATAGCCACCCATAAATCATGAGAAGAGCAGAATAGATGCCTCCATACAGAGCTCAGAAGAAAGGCACTTCTAGTCATAACTGTAAAAGTCCAATTTTCAGAAACATTAGAAGGTGCATGTTTATCAATCAGGATACCCAGTGCTTAGTTTTGGCAACCCTGAGAAAACATGGCAATCATCAAGTGGCACAAATATAATACAGAGTTTTAAATGTACATGTGTTTCATCTCTTCTCATATCTCATTTCTTCATTAGGAAAGTATGTTAGCTATATGGGCGCGTGCATATATTTGTCTCTCTCTCTCCCTCTGTGTGTGTGTGTGTGTGTGTATTATTCAGTAATTGTCACTGTCATTTTTGAAATTAGACAACTTGCTTCATATAAAGTTTATTTCCAAGCAAGTAAATTCTTCAAAATGCAACTGAAATCAACCAATGTACCACACCATAAAACCACTAGCATATAGCTATACTTTGATTTTGTTTTCTCCATGTGTTAGTATTCTGTTCCATGTATATTTCCACTTCTGTATGTATACACAAATTCTTCAATTCTCCTAGTATTTTCAGTGAAAATATCTGCTTATGTGCAAGGATATGGATATCTAATTTGTACCAGCTCAATAAGTCCCCAGATAGGAAAACAAAACTCCTGGAGTGAGATCCCCAGATAAACCCAGATTCTTTTCTTTGCCTTGTAATTTGACAAGGTAAGATACATGGCTAATCTTTCATGTTTATCTTTAGAGGGGCAGGAAGTTGCTGTGAGAGTCAGATGTACCATATTGTAGGCATGTTCACTGAATGAAGGACAAGTTCCTGTCATTTGTTTATAGTACAATAGTGTCTCAGACTGACCAATACTGTTCTTTGCTTGTTTGCCTTGTACCAAAGATTGATATCATGAATATTTTCTGTGTTCCAAAGAAATTTTGCAAATGCTGAATTACATAAGTAGATGTTTCCCAGTCCTTTTCTTCACAGGCTTATAAAACATTAGACAGAGACTCAATACATTGTTGCAGTCAGTAAATGATCAAACTCACATGACAATGAATTCACAAGCTTGGCAAGTTCTTTACTTCTCAGTTTTGAAGTACTACTATTCTATACAGAACAGTATTTTAAGCAGAAATTCCTTGTGCAATATGTCCATCTGTAACTCTAGCACTTGGTAGGCCAAGGTTTACATGCTAAAAAATTTATACAAAATAATTTTAAGCGATATTTTCTAATTTAATGTTTCAAATAATGTAGAAATAATAGTTTTTCGTTTGCTTTAGAAATTTCTTTTTTTTTGTATCTCCATGTATCTGTTTCTCTCTCTCTTTCTCTCTCTCTCTCTCTCTCTCTCTCTCTCTCTCTCTCTCTGTGTGTGTGTGTGTGTGTGTGTGTGTGTGTGTGTGTGTAGCTGTGTACCTAACACATGTATGCAGATATGCACAGTAAGCAGAAAACAGTACTTGATCCTCTGGAATTGGAAGTACAAAAGTTGTAAGCCACCTGAAATGGGTGCTAGGAACTGAACTTGAGTTCCTCTGAGAGAACACTGATCTTTTTAAATTGTGGAGCCATCTCTGCAGCCCCAGAACAATACTGTTAATTCTATGTGTTGTTTATCAGTGTATAAAGCACTCAAGTCATAATATCCAAGCTCTAAACTGAAATAAACCTCTACAATTGATGAGTAGAGAGGAGAAAATTCAATGTAGCCATTCACTTGACATCCTGATTTTTATGGAAAATTACTTCTTTGAGTAGGCAGGTGTAAGACTCTGAGGAACCTTAGCTTACTGGGGACTCTCTGAGTGAACAAAGCTGAGCCAGGAATTGATACAAAAGCAAAAGGAATTTTATTGTTTTAGCATGCTGGGGTCATCCTGCATCCAAAAGGAGAGGCAGTGACCCAGGGCAGCCCATTTGGTCAGGTTGTATACAATTTTTAGGGGTAGACTAGAGAAACAGTGACTAGCCACAATATGACTGGCAGAACAGTGTGACTTTCAAACTAATTGGTCTTTTATTGAATGAGGTGACAAAGTCTTACCTTGTCTGTGGGTGGCCAACATTTTGTCCTGTGGAATGTGTCCATGTGCTCTGGGCCTCCCCCCCCCACAGGTCTGTCCCCATTCCCTGTGGTGTGAGGAATGTGAATTAGCCTCTTACTTCTGGATTGACAAGTGTTCTAAAGTTTCTGAGCTGACCTCTTCACAGGTTTTGTGAAAATTAAGGCAGTATCATCTGACCACTCTTAGGATGCATCTGTAGGAGCTAGAACATATGTTGCCTTTGTCTTAAGGCTTTTGGCAATTATGATTAAAGTAACTGAACTCTTTGATAAGTGCATTCTTCATTTTGGTTGTCTGTTTATTCCATCCATTTTATTGTATCATCCATTCTAATATCTATTATCCATTCAACTTTAAATAAGCTTTGTATCAAATACTGTCTTGAGATTTTGATTTTATAAATGTAACTATACTGCATAATCTGTGTTCCCAAAGGCTTCTGAGTCTCATGGCAGACTATCACATGTTCATAAAAATATAATGTTCACAACAGCAGGAAGTATTAGTGAACACATAAAGTAAGTAGGGGCTGGAAAGATGGCTCAGTATGTGAAAGCCTTTCTGATGCAACAATGAAGACCTAGATACTAAGTGAATCTGGGTGAACTTGCATAGATTTTTATAACTTTGGTTCTGTGATGAGATATAAAGCAGAGATAGGAGAATCTCTAGAATCATGTATGACAGCTAGCCTGGTGTACGAAGCATTGAACAGCAAAAGGAAGGACATTGTGTCTAGCAATAATAAAGGTAAGACAAGGACAGACACTCAATGTTGTCCTTGTACATGTACACTGTAGCTTATGCATATTGGTAGCCATACATTCAGTCACACACACACACACACACACACACACACACACACACACGTAGTGCATAAACAAACACAGAGATGAATAAGTAAATAAATAATACATAAATAACTATAAAAATACAACATAAGAAAGGAGAAAAGTGAAGTGGAAGCTTGATTATTATTAAATGAACTGGACACAGAGGAGTTACACTGATCTTGAATTCAGCAAGCAGAAAAGTATCATCAAAGGATTAAAGTGGGCATGTAGCATGGAACAAGATTATGCATGTTACAGACAACAGAAATACAAAGTGCATTGCCTGATAATGAAATGGAAGGAACCATGCCCTTGGGTAGGGGACTGACAGCTCAATCATCCTGAGGTTGAAAAATCCTTAGGAAGAGATTCTAAGAAATCATTCTACAGAAGAACAATTTATTCAGAAGAGAAAATCTGATTATGCTGAACAGCGATTTTTTTGAAAGATGAGATCTAAAGGATGAACTAAGTACCAGTATGTCTGTGGAAACACAGAGACAAAGAATCACATTGTTGTTTAAATGTGTCATTGATGGCATAATGCATTCTCCATTCCTTTAGGGGCATGAGCTTTGAAAAGAGTCCTTGGAGATACAGCCTTAGATACACATGCCTGTGGGTTTATGGAAGATAAGTCCTGTGAATGTAGTATGTTGAAGTTGTGGAAAACCTTGAGGCAACTGACCAATAGAGAGATTCTCAAGTAACTCTGCAGTAATGTTTAGACCTATACCTCCTCTATTAATTATGCACCACATTACATTTCAAAAGGCATCAACAACTCTTTGTTGAGAGAGGCTGGATCTCAACACCCCCATTTGTGAGAGTCCTAGAGATGATTGAAGAGAATTCACTTGTAAGCTATACATAGATGGTGTAATTTTCAGTAATCAACAAATGTCAGAAGGCAAACTTCATTTTTTTTTTTTGCCATACCACATGTTATCTATTTACCCAGCCACATGACTTGCCTTTCCATAGTTTCTGAATTATTTATAGCGTGGAAATAATAACCAGTTCCACATTTTCATTAGAAACAACTTATGATAGAGGCTGAAAAAGTACAATTTTTCTAATACAACTGTATTTTAATATCTATTAATGTTTTCTCTATAATCTTGATCAAGATATGTATAAACTGTCCTATGAATTGATTACCTGCAATATAATTCTTATTTTTAACCCATTATTTACTGGAAAAATTCAAAGAAATAGTGTAAATCTATCAGTTTGTTCCAAAGCGGTTGAGAGCTGTAAATTGGAGAGATTGATTCAGTCAAGAGTGTCTCACTAAACAAGGAGTAACTGGGACCCACTGAGACCCAGGAATTCACTCCTGACCCAGGGCACTAGTTCCTTCTGGTCTGTGCCCAAGCATTGAGCAGTTAGATTTCAGGCTTCAGCTCTAATCCCAGCAGCAACATCCACTCCAAACAGTTCTGACACAACCAAGATAATAGGAAAGATAGCCTCCAGTTGGAGACAGTGCAGGTAGCAATAAGGAGATCCAAATGGAGAAAGGCAAGATCAAGAACAGAAACATCAGCAACCCAGGGTACTTGGCATCACTAGAACCTAGTTCTCGCACAATAGAAAGTTCTGAATTCCACATATCACCAGAAAAGCAAGATTCAGATTTAAAATCACTTCTAATGATGATGATAGAGGACTTTAAGAAGGACATAAATAATACTCTCAAAGAAATTGAGGAGAACACAGGTAAACAGGTAGAAGCTCTTAAAGAGGAAACACAAAAATCCCTTAAAGAATTACAAAAAATACCCCAAAAAACAAACAAACCCACAACCAAACAGGTGAAGGAATTGAACCAAACTATCCAGGACATAAAAATGAAAGTAGAAACAATAACGAAATTACAAAGGGAGACTACCCTGGAGATAGAAGCCTAAGAAAGAAATCAGGAGTCATAGATACAAGCATCACCAACAGAATACAAGGGATAGAAGATAGAATATCAGGTACAGAAGATACCATAGAAAATATTAACACAACTGTCAAAGAAAATACAAAATGCAAAAAGTTCTTAACCCAAAATATCCAGGAAATCCAGGACACAATGAGAAGACCAAACCTAAGGATAATAGGTATAGATGAGAGTGAATATTCCCAACTTAAAGGACTAATAATTATCTTCAATAAAATTATAAAAGAAAACTTTCCTAACCTAAAGAATGACATGCCTATAAACATACAGGAAACCTACAGAATGCCAAATAGACTAGACCAGAAAAAAAATATCTTCTGTCACATAAAAATCAAAACACCAAATACACAAAACAAAGAAAGAATATTAAAAGCAGTAAGGGGAAAAGGTCAAGTAACATATAAAGGCAGACCTATCAGAATTACACCTGATTTCTCACCAGAGACTATAAAAGCCAGAAGATCCTGGACAGATGTCATACAGACTCTAAAAGATCACAAATGCCAGCCCAGGCTACTACTACATCCAGCAAAACTCTCAATTACCATAGATGGAGAAACCAAGATATTCCATGACAAAACCAAATTTGCACAATATGTTTCCACAAACACAGCACTAAAAAGAATAATAGAGGGAAAGCTCCAAAACAAGGATAGAAATTATACCATAGAAAGAGCAAGAAAGTAATTGTCTTCTAACAAATTCAAAAGAAAATAGCCTCACAAACAATGCTACCGCTAATAACAAAAATAACAGAAAGCAACAATCTCCTCTCCTTAATATTTCTTAACATTAATGGACATAATTCCCCAATAAAAGGACATAGACTAATGGACTGGATATGTAAACAGGACCCAGCATTTTGCTGCATACAGGAAGAGCACCTCAGTGACAAAGACAGAAACTACCTTAAAGTAAAAGGCTGGAAAACATTTTTTCAAGCAAACGGTCCTAAGAAACAAGCTGGAGTAGACATTTTAATATTCAATAAAATCAACTTTCAACTTAAGCTATCAAAAAAGATAAGGAAGGACATTTCATACTTGTCAAAGGAAAAGTCAACCAACATGAACTCTTAATTCTTGAATATCTATGCATCAAATGCAAGAGCACCCACTTTCATAAAAAACTTACTAAAGCTGAAAGCACACATTGCACCTCACACAATAATAGTGGGAGACTTCAACACCCCACTCTCAGCAACGGACAGATCAAGGAAACAGAAACTAAACAGAGATACGGTGAAATTAACAGAAGTTATGAACCAAATGGACTTAATAGATATCTATAAAACATTTCATCCTAATACAAAAGAATATACCTTTTTCTCAGCACCTCATGGTACCTTCTCCAAAAATAGACCATATAATTAGTCACAAAATAGGCCTCAGCAGATATAAGAAAATTGAAATAATCCTATGTATCCTATCAGATCACCATGTATTAAGGCTGGTCTTCAATAACGTCATAAACAATAGAAAGCCCACATTCATGTGGAAACTGAACAACACTCTACTCAATGATAATGTGGTCAGGGAAGAAATAAAGAAATTAAAGACTTTTTTAAAGAATTTAATGAAAATGAGGACACATCATACCAAAACTTATGGGAATCCATGAAAGCAGTGCTGGGAGGAAAACGTATAGCTCTAAGTGCTTACTGAAAGAAATTGGAGAGATCTTACACTAGCAGCTTGACAACACACCTGAAAGCTCTAGAATAAAAAGAAGCAACTATACCCAAGAGGAGCTGACAGCAGGAAATAATCAAACTCAGGGCTGAAATCAACCAAGTAGAAACAAAAAGAACTATACTAAGAATCAGTAAAACCAGGAGCTGTTTCTTTGAGAAAATCAAGATAGATAAGCCCTCAGCCAGACTAACCAAAAGGCACAAAGACGGTATCCAAATTAATAAAAATCAGAACAGAAAAGTGTGACATAACAACAGAAACCAAGATTCAAAAAATCATCAGATCCTGCTACACAGGCCTATACTCAACAAAATTGGAAAATCTGGATGCAATGGACAATTTTCTAGACAAATACCAGTTAACAAAGTTAAATCAGGCCCAGATAAACCATCTAAATAGTCCCGTAACCCTGAAAGAAATAGAAGCAGTCATTAAAAGTCTTTCCACCAAAAAAAGCCCAGGAATAGACAGTTTTAGTGCAGAGTTCTATCAGACCTTCAAAGAAGACTTAATACCAATTCTTCATAAACTGTTCCACAAAATAGAAACAGAAGGAACAGTACCCAATTCATTCTATGAAGCCACAATTACACTCATACCTAAACAACACAAAGAGCCAACAAAGAAAGAGATCTTCAGACCAATCTCCCTTATGAATATCAATGCAAAAATACTCAATAAAATTCTCAAAAATCGAATCCAAGAACACATCAAAACAATTATCCATCATGATCAAGTAGGCTTTATCCCAGGAATGCAGGGATAGTTCATTATACAGAAATCTATCAATGTAATCCATTAAATAAATAAACTCAAAGAAAAAAACCACATGATCATATTACTAGATGCTGAGAAAGCATTTGACAAAATTCAACACCCTTCATAATAAAAGTCTTTGAAGATCAGGAATTCAAGATCCATTCCTAAACATAGCAAAAGCAATATACAGCAAACCAGTAGCCAACATCAAACTAAATGTAGAGAAACTTGAAGCAATCCCACTAAAATCAGAGACTAGACAAAGCTGCTCACTCTTACTGGAAGTTCTAGCCAGAGCAATTAGGCAACAAAAGGAGGTCAAAGGGATACAAATTGGAAAGGAAGAAGTCAAAATTTCACTGTTTGCAGATGATATGATAATATACTTAAGTGACCCCAAAACTTCCACCAGAGAACTCCTAAACCTGATAAACAACTTTAACAAAGTGACTGGATATAAAATTAACTCAAACAAATCAGTAGCCTTCCTCTACTCAAAAGATAAACAGGCTGAGAAAGAAATTAGGGAAATGACATTTTTCACAATAGTCACAAATAATGTATAATACCTTGGTGTGAATCTAACCAAGCAAGTAAAAATCTGTATGACAAGAACTTCAAGTCCCTGTAGAAAGAAATCAAAGCAGATCTCGGAAGATGGAAAGATCTCCCATGCACATGGATTGGTAGGATTAATTTAGTAAAAATGGCTATTTTGCCAAGAGTTATCTACAGATTTAATGCAATTCCCATCAAAATTTCCAGTCATTTTTTTTTTTTACAGAAATAGAAAGCGCAATTCTCAAAGTCATTTGTAATAACAAAAATCTCAGGATAACGAAAACTGTTCTCAGAAATAAAAGAACTTCTGGGGAATCACCATCTCTGACTTCAAGCTATACTACAAAGCAATAGTGATACAAACTGCATGATATTGGTACAGAGACAGGCAGCAGGATCAATGGAATAAAATAGAAGACCCAGAAATGAACCCCCATCCCTATGGTCACTTGATCTTTGACAAAGGAGCTAAAACCATCCAGTAAAAAAAAGACAGCATTTTCAACAAATGGTGCTGGTTCCACTGAAGGTCAGCATGTAGAAGAATGCAAATTGATCCATACTTATCTCTTTGTACAACGCTCAAATCCAAGTGGATCAAAGACCTACACATAAAACTAGCTACACTGAAACTAATAGAAGAGAAAGTGGGAAAAAGCCTCAAACACATGGGCACAGGGGAAAAATTCCTGAACAGAACATCAATGGCTTATGCTGTAAAATCAAGAATTGACAAATGGGACCTCATAAAACTGCAAAGCTTCTGTAAAGCAAAGACAACATCAATAGGACAAAGAGGCAACCAAGGGAATGGGAAAAGATCTTTACCAATACTACATCTGATAGAGGGCTAATATCCAAGGTATACAAAGAACTGAAGAAAATAGACAATCAAATAACCCTATTAAAAAGTGTGGTATAGAGCTAAACAAAGAATTCTCAACTGAGGAAACTCGAATGGCTGAGAAGCACCTAAAGAAGTGTTCAACATCCTTAGACATCAGGGAAATGCAAATCAAAACTCTGAGATTCCACTTTACATCAGTCAGAATGGCTAAGATAAAAACTCAGGTGACAGCAGATGCTGGCACAGATGTGGAGAAAGAGGAACACTCCTCCAATGTTGGTGGGATTGTAAGATGATACAACCACTATGGAAAACAGTCCGTGGTTTCCTCAGAAAATTGAACATATATTACTTGAGGACCCCGCTATACCATTTCTGAGCATATACACAAAGGATGTTTCAACATATGACAGGGACACATGCTCCATTATGTTCATAGCAGCCTCAGTTATAATATCCAGAAGCTGGAAAGGACCCAGATGTACCTCAAAAGAGGAATGGATACAGACAATGTTGTACTTTTACACAATGGAGTATTACTCAGCTGTTAAAAACAATGAGTTCATGAAATTCCTAGGCAAATGGATGGAACTGGAAAATATCAGCCTGAGTGAGGTAACCCAATCACAAAAGAACACATATGGTATGTACTCACTGATAAGTGGATATTAGCCCAAAAGCTGGGAATACCTAAGATACTATGCATAGACCACATGAAGCTCAAGAGGAAGAAAGAAGACCAAAATGTGAGTGCTTTGGTCCTTCTTAGAAGGTGTATCAAAATTCTCAACCATAGCTCCCAGAGTCAAACCTCCAGTCTGGGAACACATAGGGAGGGACTCATGGCTCCACCTATATAGGTAGTTGAGGATGGCCTTGTCAGGCATCAGTGGAAGAGAAGGGCCTTGGTCTCTGAATGTTTGGATTCCCTAGTTTTGGGAAATTTGAGAGCAGGGAGGCAGAAATGGGTGGATGGTGGAGGCACACACTCATAGAAGTAGAAGAAGGGGAGATGGCATAGGGGTTTTGGGGGGCATGGGGGAGTGGATAATATTGAAAAGTAAATAAAATATCTAATTAAAAAACAGATAATGGGTCTGGCAATTGTAGTCGAGGAGTTGAGTCTTTTTGTCAACAATTTATTATGGGGATTTCATATAATCCTCAAGGACAAAGTATTGTGGAAGAGGCCTGTGGAACTTTAAAAAGATTTGTGAGACATACTGTTGCTGAGACAAAGAATGATACTAACCTGTGAGCTTGCTGAGTGCCCTGACAAGGGTGACTGGAGAGCTGTATTGGACTTATGTTCCTGAACCAAAATTGCTTGACTATATCGCAGGTGGGACAAGCTGCCTTTCTTCAAGTTTTAAGACCTTGTGTGATAGAGAATCAAAAAGAGAGATTATAGTGTCTCTTGTATTTGTCTTAAAGATGACCAACTATTAGTACTCAATCATGTACTGGTCTAGAAATCAATCCAATATTGGAAATAACAGAATACTTTTGGAAGGCTGGATCTGGACATTTTCAGAGACATATTTGGAAGCTAGCTGTAGTTCACTATGATGTTATGATAGCAAGAGATAAAGATGGGGCAGGATCTAGATTTCAAGCAAGGGTTAGTGAATGTTTTAAGGCTCTTTTAATTATCAAGCTAAAATTTGTTTTGTCTCTTCTACAGAATTTATTGTAAGTTGCATTAACTGTTTAATTTCCAATTGCATTAGTATGTTAAAACCTGGCATGCCTGTTATGGGGGTCTATCAGCCTGCTTTTGTCTTACTGCCCTGAGTATTAGAAAACCTTGATTCTCTGAAAAAAGCTTGAAAGTGCTGGAAGAAGTAAGTTATGCTTTAAGCAGAAGCAAGAGAGTAGTGAGCTTAATTATTGCTGGCATAACAGCTTTAATTTCATTAATTGCTAGCACTACTGCTTATGCAATAGCACTGACACAAGGAGTCAAGACAACTATTTTTGTTTACCATCTAGCAAAAAATGTTACTAATTTATTGACTATACAAAATGATTTATATAGGTATCTGGAACAATGGATAATGTTCTATAATGTATTCAGATTATCTGAAGGAGGTTCAGGCTTCAAGAGTTAGGAGCCATCCAAGTGTTATGACAAACATTATTGGACTATTGCTACTTCCTAATTTACAATAATTGTCATTATAATTAAAAAAAAGTTTAAAGATGCCTGTAGGATACTTGGCATAATCCTAACATCTCTCTGGGTTTGTTAACTTTGCATAGTGAGATTATGAATTCAAAGAATGCTGCTCTGTTGATCTTTGATGCTGCAGATAATGCTGATAAAATTATCCATGGTCTGAGGTCAGTATTTCCACTTTGGACAAACCTCAAGAATGGCATATATAGCTTGATCAAGCTAGCCCTTCTTGTCCCGGGAATACTTGTATTTCGGCCCATTGTGTTGAAGCTTGTCTCTAACCACCTAAGACAGTCTTGTTAATGAAATAAAAAAAGGGGAGAGGTAGAGAGCCTTTGGGGCTGCTTCGAGAGAATCTAACATGGGCCAAGGACAAGGAAAGGGGCTGCTTGGCAGGAATATGACATTGGCCAAGGACAAGGAAGTAGGCTTCAGGCAGGAATCTGACATTAGGCTAGAACAAAGAAGTAATTTCAGGTAGAAATCTAAATCTTAGACTACAACAAAGAAGTAATTTCAGGCAAAAATCTAAATACTAGGCTAGAACAAAGAAGTAATTTCAGACAGAAATCTAAATTTTAGGCTAGAACAGGGAAGCAGGCTTCAGAAATGAAAATGGCCTTGGGCTAGGACAGGGAAGTAGGCTCAGATACTTCGGTCATCCTGATAAGCCTTTAGAAACAGTGATTACAGAAGTGTTCATGTAATTGGGTTTAATGCTTTGCTTTTTCTTTGACAATTTGTGATTATTATTTTGCTTGTTCCTCGACTATCTGCATCTATTGTATTGCTAGACCGTCAATCTAGAACTGACCTTAATACACGGATGTAATTAAAATGGTATAAAAGCATAAAGGAAGAGGGGGTATAGGATAGCGGGTTCTAGAGAAGGAAAATGGGGAAAGGAGGTGACATCTGTATTGTAAATAAATAAAATATTCAACTAAAAAAAGACAAAAAAATTTCTCATTAACATCAAGCTGAGGTACTGCTACTGCAAAAAAAAAGTTAAAAAAAAAACAAAACAAGTAGTGCTACAAACAAATCTTTGTTGAGTATTATAATGTGTTATATTGTGCCCTCTTCTGCTTAGTGATTTAAAGGAGGAACAAAGTGTATATAAGAGATCATTATCAAGGGGAACTATAGCCCCAAAACAAATCACACTGAAGTATTCTCTACCATGGTAACTGTAAAGGTTAAATGCCATAGTGTGTAGGATACACTGAAGAACCAAGTAATCCTGACCAGAAAGCCTGAGTAAGAAGAATTACTGGAGCAGAGAACACTGAGCTGTGCTCTTGGGATGGGAAAGCACACCACCAGATATACAAATGAGGTTGTTAGGAATTGAGAAATGAATTTTTCACAGGAAGAAGTTATGAATTGTAGATATGTTTTTACCTGACCTCTTACAACTAAACTCTATTGATTGGGTGACTTAAACAATGGAAGTTTATGTTCTCACTGTCCTGGAAACCAAATTTCCAAAATAAAAGTTCTGACAAATTATTTCATTTCTGGTGAGTATTTCCTTTCTGACTTGTAGATGAATATCCTTTTACTATGCACTCAAAATGTCTTCGTGTGGAGAGACAGAGAGATGGAGGTTTATTTCTGGAATCTTCTTCTTATGGGTATTCTATTCCAATGGTATTAATGCCCACTGATTGCCTCATTTATTTTTAAAGACCTAGACTTCTGATACAATCACATTAGATACTGAGGTTTAACATATGAACTTGAAGGGAAGAAGATACAGTCTGTAGCAGATGCCTGAGTATGGAAGACGGAACAAAAGTCAGGATTTGCATAACCAGAGGCCACAGCTAATTTAGTCTTTTGCCAAGATCAGAGAAAGCCCCAGTAGAAATGAATCCTCTCTTATTGGATATGTTATGGATTGCCTGTACCTGCCTGGGGCCTATGCCCATGGCCCGGAAGCAGAACAGAGCCTGAGGGTTCTATTGCTATCCATCAAAATTCAAAAAAAAAAAAAAAAAAAAAAAGCAGAGACAAATAAGCAAGGATGTTCAGATAGCCCACAGGGCAATAGAGAATGCCCTAGGCACAATATGTGTGAAACAGACTCTGGGAAGTTAGAAACATGCATAGCAACTGCACATTAATTACCCTCTCCCTGACTCAAGGCTAAATATGATTATATGATTCCCACTGAGACTGGGTTAGTAATGGTTTGGAAGAATTCTGCCCTCTAAGGACGGAATGTTGAATATCACCTAGACGCTTCTCGCAAGAGGATGTGTTGTAGGTGTATGGTGTCAAAAATGCCCTTGACTTTAGTCAATTTTTTAAAGTTACAAGAAAAAAAAATAGAATTAAAAAGTCTGTCCAAGTACTGAACAGGCTTAGTTTTAAAAATGCACAGAAATTGTATATCCCAGATGCTATAGAGTTAGTATTATTTTGGAAGCAGAAAAATGAAATGGAACATAAAAACTTTCTCTAGATATAGTTCTCCCAAGCTTTCCTCTATCTCTACAGAGCTTCACAATTACTTTACCTATAAAATGGAAATACAAGTGGCCTGTGAACTCTGTGATGTGATGCAAACCACATCTACTACAACGCACCAAGTGACACTATAAAGTAAGTGGCATAGCCAGCTCCTCCTAAATAAATACAATGGACTTCCAACTAGCTGAAGAGGAATAAGGATTCTGACCTGTGGGGCAGAATGCTTTGTTGTGTAAACAAATGTGCTCATAAAATCACATTCTGCATTCAATTCTTATTCTTTTTTTTATAGTGATATGATGTAGCATTTTATTTAATATCACTGAACCTTTCTCCACTTAGCATGCTGTTAGGGTCTAATGGTCACTGTTCCTCCAGAATTTATAGAAGGAAACCTAAGATGTTGTTCATAGAAGATTAAACTTTTTGGGCATGACTTGTTCATAAGGATACGGTCCTCCTGAGGGGTATTTATGTCTTCATAAACAAGGCTTGGAGAAGTGTGTCGGACCCTTTTACCTTCTACAATATAATCATACGTGTAAATTCCCATCCCTGAAGACCAAATCCTCATTAGAGACTGAACCTGCTGTTTTGTATTTTGGGCTTAACTTCCTGACCATACATAACATATGTGTTTTTAAAAATTCATGGGTATTCCAGGGATAGGGATATAATTCAATGCAAGACCATGGGACTAGCATGGCCAAGATTCTGGATCCAATCTCAGCATTGCAGATAAGTTGTAAGGAATTAATTTGCTCAGTACAGTATAAATTGTTATAACTGTGTAACAGATATTTTTCACATGATAACTTAGAGGTGACATTCTTTAGATGTGATGAGGTTTATATTGAGCTATGCACAGCATGCAGTGTTAGTTTACCGGGTTTTCAGGAAATGCCAGTTTGGTTTTTCATTGCCTTGTATATAGGAAACTCCTACTATGGTACACAGTATTCAATATTCTATTAATCATATCTTTCAGTTATTCACAGGACTGAGGATTCAAACGGACTTGTAACTAGTGGTGAACACTACTATACTTGCATGTACCTTAGGACAGCTCTATTATCAATGGTGGTACCAGGTTTATTTTCTATTACATAACTTTAATCTGTGCCTCTTGAGCAATTTTTACATGTGTTGCCATTCACCCTTTTTGGTAATTAGCTGAAATAGAAAAAGTAAAGTGTCAAGAACAGACGTCAAGTCAACATGACAGACATCAAAGAAATCTGGTTACTCTGCATTTGACTGCACTGTTTGGAAAGATGTCACCTCTCTGGAGGCATCAGTGTCATTATTTGAGGGCCTTACAATGCTCTGAGTCCCCAGTGTCTTCTTCCCAGAGAATCTATTTTAATCCCTTAGTCTTCTATTTTAATAGCCAGGGTCAGAGTAGATCAGGAGAAAAGCCAGCCATAATGTCTCATGCTTAAGTGCAGAGGGTTAGAATCAGAAGATAAGTTAGGGTGGAACAACCCAGTACAGTTTCTACAAATGTTGTATATGAAAGAGAAAAGCTTCAGTCAGAAGTCCTGAAGATCTGTTTCTGAGAGTTTTGCAAGTAAAGTGTGAGGAACTCACAGTGTTCCAGATAGTGGGAATTCAGCATCCTTTTATGAAAGAATCGCATGATATTTCTTGTATAAGAATCAACAAATTCCACCCTTTGGTGGTAGGACAGCAGAAATTCATATAGAGAAACCTAACACTGGTGAAGAAGTCTGTTTGCTCTGCTAGAAACAGCCTGCCTGGGAATTGGAAGCAGACTGCGGAAGTTCTGCAGTCCTACCAAAGCATTAGCTATTGAGGTGTCAACCATTGTTTTGACACTACACCATATGCTTTTCATTCCAATGGCACATTTGGCTGTGATGTGCGTCTGAGAGGGTCAGACACCATTCTGCCTGTCTTGTGTGTGGACTACATGCCTATGACTGAACGCATTTTCCTCATAATACTTCCAAAAGATGGGGTCTCAATGTTTCTTTCATTCATTTTTATTATGATTGGGAGCTAAAGGGGGGCTCTTTAAATAAGTAGCAAAGAAGAAAAGCATGCATTTGTCTTTTAAGCCTTTATTAATCATGTCTTGTAGCTTTGGAAGAGATGTCAGATAGGCAGTTAGCTAATGATTTATGGTCATGGGGATTAATCTGGTCTTTTCCTTATTCCCTGATTTTGTCTCTTTGTCTGATGTGAAAAATCATCCAGTTACATTCATACCTGTGTACATTTAAATATACATGTAAGCCACATATATATTATTTAATTTGAAAATATCTGTTGAGTAGTTGCTGTGGATGAGTAATTGTGCTAGTCCTAATATATATATATGTGTGTGTGTGTGTGTGTGTGTAAGTGTGAGTGTGTGTGTGTATGTATACAAAGTGACTAGTTCTAAATATTAAGGTTTATTTTGAAAGCATTCGTGCAGATGGTATAAGCAGTACAAAATATATTTACTAAAACATTCTCTGATAAAATAAACTAAGCTTAAAGAACATTTCTACATCAAGTGGGCACTCTCACATAAAGCAACCTACTTGGATCAGGGCCTTCATCATTCTCTATCTCCCGCCTGTTTCTACTTTTGCCATATCTACTCTCATATGCCCTTATTATATGCCTTAAACCATAGCAGAAACCCAAATGCAAATTCAAAATTTGTTTTTCACTTTGAAGACTTGAAGGGCAGAAGAGAGAAGATAAGATTTTAAACCAGAGCAAAATTTGGATGAAAATCACGCGGTAATGCTTTCTCAGGGCACACAGAAGGATGGACTACAAATCCAGAAGTCTGCAGACAAAAGTGGAGTCAGTCAGGAAAAATATAGGCATTTGGAATCAAACTGAAGAACTCCCAGGATTAAGGAAATCACAGAAAATTTTGTGTGTCCTCTGTGAACTTGAGAGTCCATGCTTGAATTTGCATATGTGACTTATGATACAACCATACTGCCCTGGAGCTGTGCCTCCCAAAAGTTACCTTCTAATCTCTCAAGTCTACACCTAATTCTACATCTGTATTTGTCAAATCCCCCTGTGAAGATTAAAAATAAGGGAAACGGAAAGTAGAAGTTCTCTGAGTATTTAGTTTTGATGTACAATTTCTGTCTCTAGAGTTATCTCAGTGCTTAGTAAAATAAGTGTTCTTTGCTTTTGATGGATGGACTTTCATGTAGAGTTTTTTGTTGCTATATTTGACTTGGGGACCAGTTGACTTGGAAAAGCAGGTCGTTCTTCAGTGACAGTGTCCTGAGAAAGAGAGGACCAGAAAATCAGAAGATAAAGTGATAAAAAAGTTTGGGATCAAGAGGTCATATCTAATCTCTGTATTATGCCAAGTAATCTTACTATGCAGTACAGCATCATATATGCTATTTGTGTTTGGGGACATGAGACAAAGTCAGAAGTAAGCTATCATATAATGGGATGAATTCAGAAGAAAGCTAATCAAGCCACACTGCTCAGAGGAATACAGGATATCTTAAGGATGTAACAGACCGAGCATCCACTGACATTGAAATGGAGAACCAGAGCCTCCTGGGGTGGGAAGAGTTGTTTTCAAGGTCAAAACCCACAGCTCTCCCAAGTTGCTGGCCCCAAGAGATTATTGGCTCTGCCAAGAATGTTCCTGGTTTAGAGAATGAGAAATGTTCCATCTCCACACATGGAAGTCTCAGGGGAAACCTTTGATCACCCTAGCCCTCAACAGCTGTCATTGCTCTTTGTCTTTTTCACCTTGTGGTAATGAAAATAGTACCAAAGGCTCATTGTTTGTTAAGCAAGTGTTCTAGCACTGCATGAATATCCAATCCCAAGAGTGTTTTTTAACAGATAGGGAAACTCTGATGGACTTTTATTCATACACAAAAGTTTTCTTGTAGTCTGTTCCAGTACCAGGACCCATAAAGGGAGGTGCTGGACACTGAAGGCAGAGACAGAATCATGGTGCAGGATAAAGGTCTAGGACATGCACTGATCTTGCTCAGCTAAAGAAGAGGATTTGTTTCCTTTGTTTGATGTTTTCTTTCGGAGGACTCTTTAGTTTTGTTTGTTTATTTTAATGCAAAACTGAGAATGGGGATCAAAGTATTTGTTTCATTTACATAAGGGAAGGCACATTGAGTGGCAAGGCTTCTGGTGAATTTAAAGCAAACATGCAGTGAAACTGCCTGCCCACAAAGACAACAAATAAAGAGATACGTGGCAAACATTAGTTAAAAACCCTTTTATAGAACACAACTTAATTGAAGCATTCAGATCAAACAAACAATAGTGAAATAGTTTGGGTACTGAAATTGATGAGTTAAAAAATGACTTGACAAGATTTTCAACAGGTTTTAGAAGCCATCTTTAGATGTAGCATTGGAGAATGTTTTCAGTTCTCAGGACTGAGAATTAAAGCAATTGGAATGCAATTAGCTGTGTATATATCAGAATGGTGTTTAGTGCAGGCTGTATCATTGATTATAATATAATATGTCTGTAAGGATGGCTGTGGATTTGAGTCAAGTGGGTTTGTAGACCTCAGTATTTGTTTATCAGGAATATCTGATCACAGATATGGGAAGGTGGCTCTAATTACCAGAGCACAAGTAGACAGTGTACACATGGAGAGCTTATAAGCCACCACTACGGAGAATGGTATATATAATGTTTTCTTTTCTATGAGATAACATATTGAGATTGTATCCAATAACAGTGTAACTGTGAAGCTGATGTTGACACTTTTGCTCATGAAGGACTCTTACTGGTAAGCCAGAAAACATATTCAGTAGAGACATGTAGAGAGCACTTCTTGAATTCTATAGCAGGGACCAGATAGGCAGAACTCTTCTTGAATTCTACAGAAGTTGACAAAAGGTGATGCTTTTTGGTAGCCAAATGAGAAGAGACATGACCCTTTCAGATCAGCTTACTATGGTGACACAAACAGCCAGCAGTATAATGGGTGTTACTGAGGTGTTTACAATGCATTGCCAAAGCAGCAAATATGGATATGACCAAGAACTACTGGAAAACTTGTGATTTCTAAATTAAAATTACAATCTCAAAAAGAAACTACAAACTAAAACATTGTATAAGTATCCAAGGAACAGTAAACTGCAGGGGACTCCAGTACATAGTAGAAGCCATGCATCTGTTGATGTGAGTGGAATGGTGTGGACATCTAGCATTTTCTAGCATGAGTGGTTGGTGAGTAATGTCATTCATTGGTTGTGATCTGTGAGTTTTGGACAAAATTTTTTTTTTCAAAGAAAACAAGCCATTCAGTTTAATGATTTCTGCAGTACAGCCTTGTGGTTTGTGCTTACTTTGTAAGTCAACGCTGGGATCACTTTATAGACTTACAGGACAATAATTTTTTAATACAGCAGTCCCTTATTATGTAACAGCAAAGCTGAGTGAGCTATCACTATTAAACAGTTTGGTGGCTTTGTTGGTAGTTATATTGCAGCATGTACTTAAGCAGTAAGAAAACTTAAATCCAAGTGGTAGAATTACTTAAATGTTATTCAGTTAATTTTCTTATCTCCTTTTTATTATTTCTTTAAGAATTTTGTATTTCAGTCATATTCACTCTTTACTTCAACTTCTCCTTATTTCAGGCCCACTTTCCTACAGACCCAATTTTCTGTCTTTAACTTATCAAATAGTTTGTCCCACCCACATACTCTTGTATGTGTGGCTTTTTACTGCAGTATGGCTGACCTGTATGGGAAAGATTCTTAAGAAAATCTGGTATCGCCGGGCGGTGGTGGCGCATGCCTTTAATCCCAGAACTTGGGAGGCAGAGGCAGGCGGATTTCTGAGTTTGAGGCCAGCCTGGTCTACAGAGTGAGTTCCAGGACAGTCAGGACTACACAGAGAAACCCTGTCTCGGAAAAAAAAAAA
>JANHMN010000012.1:31210861-31264763 GCA_030674055.1 Rhabdomys pumilio
ATATATCGAAAAAGAAAAAAAAGAAAAAGAAAAACTGATATCTCCTAACAGTTAGCATTTGCCTAGAGCTCCTTACCAACAGGTGGAACTTCCTGCCAATCTACCCCTCTTCATGCAAAGATTTTATCGAGCTTTAGCTGTCCAAGTCTTGTGGTCACTCCTGCTTTGAGTTCACATATGCAACTGCTTTGTCGTGTCTGGTAAACACTGGTTTCTTAGCCACATACTGTCTTTGATTCTTACAGTCTTACCATTCCTCTACTTCAGTGATCTCTGAGTCTTGGGAGGAAGGATTTTATGTAGATATCCCATTTAGGGCTGGACATTACACAGTTTACTGTTCTCTGTACATTGACCAATTGTGGAACTCTGTGTTAATCCCAATCTACTAAAGATTCTTTGATGAAGACTAAGAAGTGCATTAAGCTAAAAGTATCTTTATAAGACACTAGAAATCCATTTAACTTTGTGCCGTTTAGTCAAGTAATAACAGAAAGTTTCCCTGTAGGGCCTATAACTTGGCTAGTCATAGGATATTGGTCCCAATGATACTAGGTATGATTTTATCTTTTAGAGTAGGACTAAAAGACAACTGAAAAGTGATTATTCACACCACTGTTGCAATAGTGTGGTTCTTTTGCCAGGCTGATCGTCCTTGTAGCTATGGAAGTTCACAGCTGGGTATGATTGATGATCATTTCCCTTCTTTGATTGGATGATAGTGAACTAGAAGTAAGGGTGACTCTAAGTAAGTACAAACTTCATTTATTTATTTTCTACAACTCAAGTATATGGATTCCTAGTTGTAGGGTTTTATTATCAAGTTCTAGAGGGTAGCAAAAAGCAATAGTCTATAGCATAGCAGTAGTCTGCAATGTTTGTAAGTCCGTGAGACCTCAAATGCCCACAACTAAAGCAACAAAAAACCACTAAATTTTTGTTATTCTGTGACATCTTCTAAGGGATTTTTTCCCCCAAAAGGTAAATTCATTTAAATTATTTTTATATATGTGTATGTGTATAGTTTCAGAAGATTTTAGATGAATTTTTCTAATTGTATTTAGCATTATTTATTCCTCTCCATATTCCCCATGCTAACCTGTCCTCCTATTTCTTACTTTAACTAAATCTGCCTAAACCCATATTTCCCTTTCATTACTATATCTTCTTTATATATTCACATAGGCTTTACTAATTTTTCTGGTCTTTATTAATATTCTATTCAAAATATACACATTTGAAGATTCAAAACTACAATGTAGAAATGAGAGAAAACATGCAGGATGTGTCTTTCTGAATTTGAGTTAATTCATTCAGAGTGACCGTTTCCTGCTATATCCATTTATCTGCAAATTCTTGAATTTAGTTTTTTAATGGCTGAATAATATTTTACTGTGTAAGTGTACCACATTTTTATGTCTCATTCTTCAGTAGGTGGACGTCTAAATTATTCTATATCCTATCTACAATGAATCAAAGAGCATGAATGACTTGCTATCTATATAGTAGGCTACATGGTCCTTTTAAGGAGGTTATAGTAGGTTACATGGTATATCCTCAAAAGGGATAGAGTTGAGTCATGCATTAGGTTTGTTTCTAAATATTTGAGATACATCCACATTGATTTCTGAAAGTGTCTACAGTATTTTCAACTCTCAACAGGAGTAAATAAATGTCTCTGTCTCCCTACATCCAAGTAAGCATTTGTTCTTTTTTTATTCCTTAGCTAGTCAGACTGAAATAAGGTAAAATGTCAAACTAGATTTACCCATCCCCCTTTCTGCATTTTAGTCAATACAATTGTTGGAAAGAAAAAGGATGAAAATAAAAAATAATTATTGTTGTCTGCAGAGTATGTAATCTTGTATGTAAAAGACCTTAAAGACTATTCTAGATAACTTTCAGTCTTATAAACAAACACAATTTAAAAAGTAGTAACATAAAAGAATCAATATTTAAAATGTGGTAACGCTTCTATATAACAATACATAATATGATTAAAAAACATGAACAAATCAATTTATAATAGAATAAAAATTGAAATAAAAATAATCATTAAAGGGAATCATTTATGCAGTAAAAAAAATTTAACAATGGAGAAATAAATTGAAGAAACCACCAGATGATAGGAAGGTCTTTCATTTAAATGAGGTGGAAGAATTAATGTAGTAGAAATGGCTACATTAATGAACATGTAGGGTAAATAAATGAGGATAAATGCAATCTTCATCTGTCTTAGTTACTGTTTTATTGCTGTATAGAAACAACGTGGGCAAAGCAATTTATAAAATAAATAATTTAATTGGAGGCTTAAAGTTTCTGAAGGTGAGTCCACTTGCATCACTTTAGGGAGCACAGCAGTAGGTATGCAGCCGTAGAACATTAAATGCAGCTGTAGAACATTAGCTAAGAGTTTAAATCCTGATCTCTGAATTGGAGGCAGGGAGTAACAAAAAAAGATGGTGGAGGAGATAAGAGAGAGAGAGAGAGAGAGAGAGAGAGAGAGAGAGAGAGAGAGAGGAAGAACAAGGAAGGGAAGAAGAAGGAGAAGGAGAAGGAGAAGGAGAAGGAGAAGGAGAAGGAGAAGGAGAAGGAGAAGGAGAAGGAGAAGGAGAAGGAGAAGGAGAAGGAGAAGGAGGAAGAAAAGAGAGGTAATGAATGACTGGGTCTGAGCAAAGCCCATGCCAGTGAAACATGTGTTCTAATAAAGCCATAATCCTATCCATGGAACCCATAAACCCTCCATATTCCAGACTCCAAACCCCCACCCCCCAGACTTCATGCTAGTGCAAAGGAAGCTTGTTCAAGGACAACAAGTAGGTTGAAGGGTAGACCCACATCTCTCCCACTGCCCAACTGCTCAAGGGATACAATCCCCTTAGTCTTATCATCAGTTCTGTAGCTGGAAATCTGCTATTGTATTGAAGAATTCAGCTCAGGAACTTCGGAAAATTCCACCAGATCCCTCTCCTCCTGGATGAGAAAGGTCATAGAACACTTAGGCACTCCTCTCCAGACCGCAGAGGGTAGGAACTGACCTTTGGGTGGGGGAAGGCCCAGAGCACAAAGACACATTCCTCAGGACAGACCAACCCTTACCACCTACAGACAAGGAAAGTTCTTGCCACCTCATTCACTAAAGACCAATCAATTTAAAAAGTCACACTGTTTTGCCAATCACATTGTGTCTAATGGCTGCTGCCCTAAAAACTATAAAAACTGGCCAAACAGGCTGTCAGGAGTTGCCACTCCATCTTCGGTGTAGGACAACCCCGACCTCAAAGTGTTGGAACATTAAGTTCTTCTTGCTTTTTGCAGAAATTCATGTCTCAGAGTGGTTCACTCAGGGGGTCCCTGATAAGCTAAGACTCCCTAGAGTCCTACAGTATCCCTTTCTTCTCTGATCCTATCCACAATAAATCACAATGACCTTTTCTTCATCCTTTCTTTCCAGAAATTATCCCAGTTACTTAGCTTCCAACACCAGCAGGCAATTACTGTGAAAACACCAGCTGAACAGTCCAGGAAAGCAAGCAACACACCACTGCTATCACACTATCTAAAATTTCAGAAAGAAAACAGAAACCGAGATGGAAAAAGAAAAAAACAAACAAACAAAAATCCACAGACACCTACCCAATAGCCAGAAATCTAAAAATCATCACCTAGAACTTTAATCATTTTGAAGCCAGATCCCTAGGTGGTATCATAAAAAATACAATCAATAATGTCCAGGGCAGTATTTCTCCATTAGAACCCAGGTGTCCTAACAAAGTAGGCCCTGAGTATTCTAACATACCTGATGCAAAGAAAAAAAATTGAAAGCCAGCTATATGAAGATGACAAAGGTCCTTAACCAGGAAAGTAATAAATCTTTTAAAGGAATCCAAGAAAATATAAACAGTTGAAAGAAATGAATAAAATTATTCAAGATCTAAAAATGGAAATAGAAGCACTTTGCACTGAGTAAATTATAAAATAAAAGAATTAGTGATTTGAACAGGAATGTCAGAAACACATTTTATCAACAGAATAAAAGAAAAGAAAGAAAATCTCAGACTTTGAAGGTACAATAAAAAAAAGATGAACTCATCAAAGAAAATGATAAATTTAACATTTTTCTGGCACACAGCATCCAGAAAATCTGGAAAACTAAAATGAGATCAAAAATCAGAATAATAGAAGAAGAAAAAAATTCCAGTTCAAAGGCCCAGAAACTGTTTTCAACAAAATCTTAGAAGAAAAGTTTTCCAACCAAAAGAAAGCAATCCCTATAAAAATACAAAAAGAATGTGAAGACCAAATAGATTGTACCAGATAAGAAAATCCCCTTGCCTCATATTAATCAAAACACTAAACATACAGAACAAAGAAAGAGTATTAAAAGCAGCAAGGGAAAAAGACCAAGTTACATGAGAATTATACCTGATTTCTCAACTGAGACTTTAATAGCCAGAAGTATCTGGAAAGATTGTTGCAGATTATTAGAGACCACAGATGTCAGCTCAGAGTACTATATTAACACAACACTAAGTCACCATAGGTGGAGAAAATAGTACATTCCATGACAAAATCAACTGAAAAATTATTTATAAAAACAGCCTGAAAGAAGTCTTAAGAAAGGTGCTAGAAAGAAAGCTCCAACCTACAGAGATTCAAGTATGCAGTAAAGAAAGAACTAAATAATCTCACTCCAGAAAAATCAAAAAGAAAAAAATAAGCACACACATTTATGTAAGTGCATGCATGAGTGCGCACACACACTATAACCACCACCGCCAACAACAAGTATATGACTGGAATCAGCAGTCATTAGTCATTGATATCAATGGTCTCAATTAACCAATAAAAAAGACACAGACTAACAGAACGAATGGGAAAACAGGATCCACTTTTCTGCTGTATCCAAGAAACATACTTCAGCATCAAGGGTAAACAGGGTAAAAATGTGAAAAATAGATATTCCAAGTATATAGACCTAAGAAGGAAGCAGGTATAAAAATTTTTATATTCAACAAAAAGACTTCAAACCAAAATTAATAATAAAAAACAAGATAGGGAAGGATACCGCATATTCATTTCAAAAATATCCATGGAGAGGATGTGGTAATTCTTAATATTTATGCTCCAAACACAAGGGCATCCACGTTTGTAAAACAAAAACTAAACAGAACAAACAAGCAAGATAACAAAGACTACAACCTAAATCACATATTGACTCTCACAACCTGATAGTGGGAGACTTCGATATCCCTCTCTGACAAATGGACATGTCACCTGGTAAAAACTAAAGAGAGAAATGCTGGAGTTAACAGGTGCTGTAAACCAAATAGACTTAGTGAATTCTTACAGTACAATAACAACACACAACTTAAAAACTCATAGAAACTAAAGAACCATTGAAAGAAAAATAGGTCAAGACATAAATAAAAAAGAAAACTCAAGACTTTCTGGAATTGAATGAAAATTAAAGCACAGCATACCCAAATGTATGGTACACAATGAAAGCAGTATTTAAATGAAAATTTATAGCAATAAGTGCCTACATACAAATTTGTAAAACTCTTGTACTAGCAACTTAACAACACTTCTGAAAACTCTGGAATCTTGGCTTTAAATCTATGGGTCTTGACTATGGTTCTGAGATCTGATTTCTCCTTCCAAGTGTTCAGACATAGCTTCAAACTCAACTGGAAGGATGAAGTGGAGGTTCTGGAATGGGTGGAGTCCTTGGCATCTCAACTAGAAGTTGGGAGGGAACAGGGTTAGGGTAGAAGGCCTTCTCCAAAGATTTTAGTGTTACAATTCTTTTAGATGGTACTCAGTAGACCAGCTCTCTTAGCAGATCTTCAAGAAGACATCTTGTGTGCACACACTTTTTTAGTGGTGACAAGGGCTACATATGAGGGTAGAATGAAGTTTTCAGGGTGAATGTAAATCATTGGCTGGATTTTAAAGTACTGGAATGTCTCAAATGCATTCCAGAAAATCTCAGGTATTTGCTGGACAGGTTCTTATCAGGAAACAGGAAATTAAAATTGTAGGTTTGCCAAAGACTATGTAACTTTCCTCAAGTTGAGGGTGTCAGGGTCATGCTCCCCAGATAAGTTCAGGCAGAGAAGAGGAAGCCCTGTGGTGGTGCAGGGTGGGGGGAGCGGGGAGGAGAGTGGAGATAGGAGTCCTCCAGTTTGAACCAAGCTCAGATGAGCTATCCAGACATGGTAGATTCCAACCTTACACAGCAGGGTTTCCCACATACAACCTCTTTGGTGAATATCTATCTCAAAAACGTACATTATACCTGTCATTCATAACAGTAGTAAAATTACAGTTATGAAGTACCAACAAAAATAAGTATATTGACTTATAGTTACATGAGGAACAATATTAAAGGGTTGCTGCAATAGGAAGACTGATGAACTTTAATCTAGAAACATGGGGAAAAATCATACAAAAGAAGAGTAGATAGTAAGATATAATCAAATTGAAGAGTGAAATCAATTAAATAGAAACAAAAAGAACAATACAATGAATCAATAAAACAAAAAGTTTTTTTGAGAAATTCAACATATAAACAAAGTCTTATTCGAACTAACTAAAAGGCAGAGAGAGAGAATATCCAAATCAGTAAAATCAGAAGCAAAAATTTTTAGTAAAATCATAAGCAACAGTATGAACACAACAACAGACACCAAGAAAATCTAGAGAATCATAAGGACATAAAGACATACATTAGAATTTTTACCCCATAAAATTGAAAAAAATCTATCAGAAATGGATAATATTCTTAATAGCTACCACTTATCAAAGTTAACTCAAGATCAGATAAACAATTGAATCATCCTATAAGCCCTAATGTAATAGAAGCAGTCCTTAAAATTCTCCAAACAAAACAAAATAAAACATAAAAACCCAGTGCTAGATAGTTGAGCACAAAATTCTGCCAATACTTCAAAGAAGACCTACAGCCAATACTCCTCAAATCACTTCACAAAATAGAAACATAAGTAACATTGTCCTATTCTTATTATGAAGCTAGAGTTTACCTGATACCAAAACCTCATAAAAAAATCAACAAAGAAAGGGAATTACAGAACACCTTTTCTTGAGAACATAGACACAAAAATACGCAATAAGGTACTTACAAACCAGACATCCTGAACCTAATAGAAGAGAAAGTGGGAAATAACTATGAAGAATGCATTGGTACTGAAAGGGTTAAAAATTTTCAGAAACTCTTAGCAGACTGAGCAGAACCAAGACTACAGGTCAGCTTGGTCATGAGCTCTGTGTTTCAGGAACCTGGCTGGCCAAAAGATAGATGGTTGATTATGAATAGGCTCTTTGAGAATAGTCTATACAAAATGTTCCCCATGACTATTCCTTGGACCCTGTCACAAACTGAATAATAGGCTGAGACTTTCCACAGGTACTCTCCAATAACCCCCCTTCACTCCCCCTGGGTTGTGGTTTCCCCTCTGGGTTGTGGTTTTGGCCTTTAAATTTTCTGTGCCTCCAAAGCCCGGGGGTCAGACCCCACTACCCCTGTGTGGATTATGGGTCCTGACCTCAACATTTTGATTGAAATATACCTCTTGCTGTTGCATCAAGTTTGGCATTTTGTGAGTTACTGGGTGACTATGAATTCCTGAGGCTTGGGTGAGGTCCTCCCTTTTTGGGAGCCTTATAGTATAATACAAGACTTTCTGAAGAGAACACTGATAATGGAGCCACATCAACAGTTCATAAATGGGACTTCATAAAACCAAAAACTTCTGTAAGGAAAATGACACTATCAAGAGGAATGGCAGCACAGAGTATGAGAAAGGATCTTCACCGATTGCATAACTGACATAATATCCAAAATATATAAAGAACTCAATAAACTAGACACCAACAAACCAAATAATCCAGTTAAAATAGAATAAAGATCTAAACAGAGAGCTCTCAACAATGGAATCTCAGATGATTGAGAACAACTTAAACATATGTTCATTCTTAGCCATCAGGGAAATGCAAATCAAAACTACTTTGAGATTCTGTCAGAATGCCTAAGATCAAATAATGTGTTGGAGAGGATGTGGAACAAGGGCAACATTCCTCATTTGCTGGTGTAAGTGAAAACTTGTACAGATACTATGGAAGTCAATATGATGGTATCTCAGAAGCTTGGAAATTGATTTACTTCAAGACCCAGCTATATCACTCCTGGGTATATACCCAAAGGATACCTGATCCTACCCCAAGAATATTTGTTCAACTCTGTTCTTTGAGGTTTTATTCATAATATCCAGAAACTGGAAAGAACCTAGATGTCCCTCAACTGAAGAATGGATTAAAGACAATGTAGTATGTTTGCACAATGGAATTGTACTCAGCTATTTAAGCATGGATTGCTTAGGGAGATGTGTAGAGTTAGAAAAACTAATTATCCTGAGTGAAGGAAATCAGGATACATAAATAGGATATGTGTTCACTTATAAGGGGATATTAACTTTTAAGTAAATGATATCCAAATTACATTCTGTAGACCCAGAGAGTTTAGGTAAAGAGGAGAGATGCAGTGGGGCCACAGCAATCTCCCTAGGAAGAGAAAATAGAATAGATTTTAAGGGCAGACTGGGGATGGATGGGAAGAAGATCAGAGGTGCAAGGAATTAGGTTGAGGTGAGATGAGGTGAAAGGACAGAGTGGGAGAAGAGGTGAATTGGACATACATTTTGGAGGTGGTGTTGAAACCTAGAGCAGTGGAAACTTCCTGGAATCAGTGAAGTTGATCCTAATGAGGATTATTAGTCATTGGGGATACAGAGACTCAACTGGTCATTTCTTGTAGTCAGCAATGCTTCCAGTGGTGGAAGTGAAATATATTATTTAAGTTAGTGGTCAAGGAAACGGAAATCTCCAAACAACCAAAGCTGTTGCTAAGACCAAAAGATGTTCTCTGCAAACTGGCATTAGGGACCCATCATTGAGGATAGCACCAGTCCAACTTATTAAACATGAAGAAGTTGAACTTGTCCCTATATGGAACCCTTGCCTGTATGTTCAAGTCTTTGGTGCAAGAATTAAAACAGAAATGTGAACACAAACCCTTTGATCTATATTCTCTTCTGCCTGCAAAATGTGCTCGGGCAATGGTGGCATCAAATTTATGGAAGAAACCAAACAATTTCTGATTTTATTTAAGGGCTACTTCATGAAAAGAAAAGTACCAACATCAAACACTGCCACTGCTTGTGTAACCAAAAGCCAGAGAGTTTTTATAGCTTAAAAATTTAAGGTAAAACTAGACACTATGGGCCTGTAAAACAAAACGAAGAAACAAACAGTAAAATAATTTGTAATGATTTTCTGCTATATTCATAAATCAGTGCCTTACCTACTCATCATAAAGGAGGCTTCCCCTGGCAACAGATGCAAACAGATGCAGAGACCCATGGCTGTGCATTATGCTTAGAGTGAGTAGAAATTAGAGGTCTATAGTAAATATCTCCACTCATAGCTCAGAGAATAGCAGAGAAAAGGTGGAATGAGTGGATGAAGAGGATGGAGGACAAGAGAACAAATCCCTCTGAATCAACTTTGCAAGACATGCATGCTCTACAAAGAGTGAGAGAGCAAGCACAGGGCCTACATGGGTCTATCTCAGGCCCTCTGTGTATATGTTATAATTATTAGCTTAGTATTTTTATGGGACTCCTGACTGTGAGGATGAGTGTGTTTCTGACTCTTGTGCCTGTACTTGGGACTCTGCTTACCATGTTGAGTTGCTGTACCCAACTTAGTTATGATAAATTTTGTTTTTTCCTAGTAATTTTATTTTATCATGTTTCTTTATTTTCTGTTCATTACTAATGAGAGGCAGAAAAATATTTAATTAAGAGGGGAAGGAAACTGGCAGGAACTAGAAAGAGTAAAAGAAAGGGGAAATATAATCAGATATATTGTATGTTAAAAGAATCTATTTTCAACATAAAAGAAAAAGGAAAAATCAAAATGAAACAAGAACCAAAAACAAACAAAAAACCAACCAACCAAACAAACAAAAATTCCCTCAACTCTATGAAACTCCAACAGTAAATCCTAATGTAAATACTTTGATAACAAAATGAATAAATACAATCAGGTTTATATATAATATTGTAACTGTAAGCCTTATTTCCTTCCCTGAGGGCAAATATCTTCTTGAATACTAGAGACTGTAGTTCAATGCTTTCACCGAGCCTTTGCCAACGTTTTTATTTATATGTTCTAAATACTAATGTCTATCCAGTGTAAATCTGTTAATTTCTTTGCAATTCTGTAGATTATCTGGTATGATAATATTGTTTTCTGCATAGATGCTTTCTAGTTTCATAAAGTCCCATTTATTAATTGCTGGTCTTAATTACTACACTATTGCAGTCATTTTCAGGACATTCTATCTGTGACATTGAGTTCAAGAGTATAGCCTTCTTTCTCCTTTAGCAGATTCATGATATCAGGTATTATGTTGAGGTCCTCAGATGATATAGGGTTGAGTTTTGTCCATGGTCAGTGATAATGATCTCTTTTCACTTCTTTATAGGTGACTATTCAGTTTGATCAGCACTTGTTGAAGATGCTATGATATCTTTTGCCAATGTGTATTGTTGGCTTCTTTGCCAAAATCAGGTTATTTTTAATAGTGTGGGCATATATGTTAGTTCATGATTTCATCCCATTGATCAATGTATTTTTGTTCACATCAGTACCATGATTTTATTACTATAATTCTGTAGAATATATCAAAATTTTGAATGTTGATAGTATTGTGATTGATAAAGAGAGAGAGAGAAGAGAGAGAGAGAAAGAGAGAGGGGGGCAGGATATGTTTGATAGTGCCAAGTATGGTGAGATTTGGAAAGTGGTGCCACAGCAAGCCCAAGTTGAGGCATCCCTTCCCCTGATGTACCAGCCATACAATGAATATATTATAGAATAGAGGGAGGAGGGAGGAGAGAGGAGGGAGGATGGGGAGAGAGGAGGGAGGAGAGAAGAGGGAGATGGAGGAGGGAGGTGTGAGGAGAGAGGAGAGGGGAGGGAGAATGGAAGAGGGAGAGAGAGGAGGGAAAGGTAATAGGAGGAGAAAGGAGGGAGGAGAGGGAGAGGATGAGAGAAGAGTTCAGCCATGAACACAAGAAGAAAGGGGGGACAAACAAGAGGAGAAAGGGAGAAAGGAGTCAGGGAGAAAAGGGAGTCAGAGAAAAAAAAGAGAGTGAGGAGAGAGCAAAAAGCCCATTTTATAGTAAGCCAGGCCTACCTGGTTGTTGCTAGGTAACTGCTGGGCGGAGTTTAGACTTAATGCTAACAGATACTGTAAGCACATATTTTACTGCTCTGGATTGTGGCTATTTTGTGTCTTTATTATCCTTGGTTAGATTTATTATAATCTACTTTTGATCATACTGCAAATATCATTGTTTCCCCAGTCTTATTTATTTTACTATTACTGGAGCCTAGCAGAGAGCTTGACTCAGATACATTCAAAATTGCCATTGATTAATTTTTCTCCCTAGCCCAATTTTCCAATAACAGGGACAGACTCCAGGTTATTAAAATTTCACAAAGTCAGACTTTTACATCTGGAGATTTCTGGAACTTCTTCAGTCATGGCCACAGTTTCATAGCAGAACTACATATCAGAATATAGAACAGCATATCAGAAATGAGAAACAGTAAAGACTGGATGCCAGACTTTCAGAAATGCAGAGGGAATTTGTACTTATTCTTCTTCCCAAAGAACATTGTTGTATCTTAGTGTGCTTCTCTCTGTATCTTGATAGAGAGGGTAATAAGAACAATAGGATCAAAGAGAAGTTTCTGGGTACTTAACAACCAGTATCTGCCAAAAGGTTCTCACAGACCAAAGCGTGGGACCACCTTAAGGAATGAGAGCTGCAGATTCTTGCCTTCAATCAGAAAGGGCTTGGTAGAGTATTGTACTGGATACTTTTCTTGCAACTTGATACAAGCTAAAGTAATATGAGAGGAAAAAACTTCAATTAAGAAAATGCCCCCATAATATGGGGTTATCCACATGTCTATAGATTTCTTAACTAGTGATTGATGGGGAAGGGCCTATCCCATTGTGGGTAGTGCCATCTCTGGACTGTTCTTCCTCGGTTCTGTAAGAAAGCAGATTGAGTCTGTCTTAGGTCATTCTGACAAGAATGCTTTCCAGGCTCATTCTTGTTTATGAAATAAAAAAGGGGAGAGGAGAGCTTTTGGGACTGCTTGGCATTAATCTGACATGGGCCAAGGACAAGGAAATGGGTTTCAGGCAGGAATCTGACATTAGGCTAGAACAAAGAAGTCATTTCAGGCAGGAATCTAAATATTAGGCTAAAACAAAGAAGTAATTTCAGGCAAGAATCTAAATTGTAGGTTAGAACAAGGAAGTAGGCTTCAGACATGAAAATGACTTTGTGCTAAGACAGGGAAGTTGGCTCAGATATTTTGGTCATCCTGATAAGCTCCTAGAAACAGTGATTGTGGGAGTGGTCACAGAATTTTGTTTATTGTCATGCTTGTTTTTTTTTTTTTTTTTGACTATTTGTGTTTATTTTCTTGCTTGTTCTTTGAATATTTGTTTTTATTTTTTTGCTTGTTCTTTGACTATTTACATCTATTGTATTGTTAGCTCATCAAACTAGAACTGACCTTAATACTTTCATGTAATTAAAGTGATATAAAAGCAAAAAGAAGGGGGGGATAGGATAGAGGGTTCTAGGGAGGGGAAATGGGGAAAAATGATGGCATCTGAAATGTAAATAAATAAAATATCCAATAAAAAAAGAAAAAGAAAGAAAAATAAAAGAAAGCAGGCTGAACAAGCCATAGGCAGCAAGTCAGTAAGCAGCATTCTTCTATGGCCTCTGCATCAGATTCCTCCTTAGTCTTCTGGTCTTGGTGAGTTTCTGGCCTCTGTTTTTGTATGATGAACTCTTATGAGGAACTGTGAGTGAAATAAACCCTTCTCTTCCATTGTGATTTTGGTCATGATATTTTATTACAGTATAGTTACCCTAAGAAAGAGATGTAAAATGCTAAAGAATTAGGAAGAAGCATAGGGAGAAGAAGCTGCTTGTGATAATTGTCGTAACCATGACTACACACTAAGGAACTGTGCAACGACTCTGTCTCCTTGCAACTCAGAATCAACTAGGCTTCACTGTCTCCATCCTTCTCCAGGTTGGTGTCCAAAGTTTGCTTTTTCTACTTAGTTAAAAATCATTCTCATCTGTACCCACCCCCCACTCATACTCATATGTCTTATCTGTCTATAGAGAATTGCCTATGATTCTTTCTCAGATAAAATTCTAAAGAATACTTTTTTATAGAAAGTCCAATAAAAGTATAAAACCTTCAACATGCAATGGGAAATGTTTAAAAGCAAGAAGCCAATAGAGTAAAAAATAAAAAAGAGAAAACAGCTTTAACAACCACAAACACACCAATAAAGCACTTGCAGGAGATCTCATGATGAAAGCAGTGCTGTCTCCATGGAGGAAAACGTGCTTCTGAGGCTGTCCTTTGTGGCTTCAAGAAGGAGAGAAGAAAGGTGGTTTTTGATGTAATCACACATGGCAGGGGAAATGTAGATGCTGAGAGGATGCTGATGGACTGGAAAATAAAACTAAATTGAGTACTTGAAGAATGCCAGGCAGTCTGTTTTCCTTCTTCAGCTGGTGGGAGGCTGCAGACAAACTTGTCAGAAACAAAACCATTATAAATAATTTCTCTATTTCAGCATATACTGATCACAAATGTGTGTGTTTGTTTGTTTGTTTGTGTGTGTGTGTGTGTGTGTGTGTGTGTATCATATATATGGTATATAATAAATCTATATATGTATGTAGTGATTATTAATTGAACATCCAAGGAGCAAAATATGATAAATGTCATTCATCTGACTGTTTCTGTAAGTATGTAGAGAACTAGAAGAAAACACATGAATCTTACCAACATAAACTCTTGTGAAGAGTCCCAGCTCTTACTCTGTGTGACTTTAGGCAAGTAATTTTCTACTGGTGTAATTCTGTTTTCTTCTCTGTAAATCAATACACTGTAATGAAAAAAATAGCTGATGTAATTCTTCTAAAACTATATATATAATAGATGACATAAGATAATTTCCATACCGAGTTGTTATAAAAAGAGAATACAAATGGATAATCATTATCAAGAGAAAAAGGGGTTTTAAGATTTGCCACAGGATCAGAACATGTTGCAGAATACAGACTTCATAGAGAATTGCAGGATAAAGCTGACAGACAGTATTCTGGCTCTAAAAGTACTTGATTAATTTCCTTTATCATATTTGTTCACATATGCATTCTTCAACAGGTATGTCTAGCTAGTCTCTTAATTTTGACACATTTGAAAATGTTATCTTTAGTGGCAGTACCCACATACCCCAAAGCATGTGTACTATCTAATCCCACAATCTGAGTGCTGCTTGCTAGCTTATCTTTAATTGTCCATGTTATCAGTGATACAGTTACTTGTACTGGAGAGCAATCATGAGTACTTTGTTACCATATTACTGCCATTGAACTCGTATCTTCCTTCCACTCCTGTGAACCTGCTTCTTTATGCCAAATAGGCACTATTTCCATATTAGTTTGTTTTCCCCTGTAGGTCTTCTGTAGATAAACACAGTTATTATGGTTACCTTGATATCTTACTCATTGTTGCATTGCTATGGAGACACCATGAGCAAGACGACTCTTATAAAAGAAAGCATTTTATTGGTGACTTAGTTACAGTTTCAGAGGTTAGTCTATTTTCAATATGGAAGCAGCAATAATTGTGGAATGAAGGCAGATATAGTACCGGAGAAACAGCTGGGGGCTACATCCTATCCTCAGGCCGTGTCTGGAGTCTCTGGGCCTGACATGGGCTTTTGAAACCTCTAAGCCTCAAAGTCTACCCCAAGTGACATATTTCCTTCAGCAACATCTCTCGATCCTTCTAATCCTTTGAGATAGTGCCATTTTAAGCATTCAATGTATGAGCTGTGAGGGCCTTTCTTATTGAAGCCAGCACACTTAATCATGGAAAACCCAGGAGAATGAGTTTCATAGAACCTCTCTCTATCCTCAAGTTCTTACTATCATTTCCCCAATCCCTTTTGTATGATGTTCCCTGAGTCTTGAGTGGGATAATATTTAATGTTATACTAATTGTTTAAACTTAACAGTTACTTACCCTCAGCTCTCTGACCAGATATGAGTCTCTCTATTATATGTTGACCACTGCAGAAATATGCTTTCCTAGCAAATGTTAAGATCATGGCTTATTATAATTTTATTGAGACTCTGATCATCTGGGGTCTAATAATGCAACATATGTAGGCACAACTTCCCTTGTGGGTTCATCTTGTACAGATAACAAATTTTGAGAATTTTTCCTTTAGGAGGCTGGTAGAATGCACTGTCAGGAATAGTTTATTCTGTGAGATGAACTAAGAATCAATATTTCCTCTTTTACATCATACACAAATGACAGTATTATTCTGAAGCCACGCATGTGTGAATTACAAGTAAGCACACAAGACAATGGAAAGCATTTGTTCCTGGAAAAAAATTCTACATTCTACAATTTGAAGGAATCGGCAGACATTAGACTTTGGGAGTTATGCCAGCAAAAGATAAAAATGGTTCTGATTTTCTGTTGTAATTTCCTTAGAGATGTGAAATACTTCAGAATGGAGAATAGTTGCTATCAGAGGCTATGGAGAGGAAAGAAAGTAGTCCTATTGTTTACTATGTACAAACTCTCAGTTGTACAAGATGAAACATTCTAGAGGTAGATATTCCTCTCTCTCTCTCTCCCTCTGCCTCCCTTCTCCTTCCATTTCATCCCCCTACACATGTTTGTGTTTTGTCTACTTTTATGTTAACTTGATATAAACTGGAGTTTTCTGAAAGGAGAGAACATAAACTGAGAGAAAATGCTTCCATAACATCTAGCTGTAGGGCATTTTCATAATTAGTAACTGATGGGGAGAGCCGAAACTGTGGGTGGTGCCTTCCTGGGCAGGGGGTCTTGTGTTCTATAATACAACCGCCTGAGCAAGCCATGAGGACCAGACTAGTAACCAGCACCCTCCATAGCATGTGTACCAGTTCATGCCTCTAGGTTTCTGCCGTGCTTGAGTGCTTGAGTTCCTCTCCTAGCTTCCTTCAATGATGAAATATTGGATATAGAAATATAAGACAAATAAACCCTTTCTTCTCCAAATTGCTTTTTGGTCATGCAAAATTTGGCAATTTTAACTGGGTTCATTTTGTCATGTTTCTTTGCAGTGTTCTCTCTAAAGACATTAAATGACAATATTACCTGTAAATATATATATATATGTATTATATATATATATGTATTATATATGTATATATAATTATATACATATATAATATATAATATATAATATATAATATATAATATATAATATATATACATATATACATATATACATATATACATATATACATATATATACATATATACATATATATAATACATATATATATACAAGTGGACATACATTATATATTTGCAAATATATATGTATATACAAACACGCATAATATATATTATGATATATATCACAATATATAATATATATATTATGATAGATATATCAGTTCTGAAAACTGAAGAGTATAGTTTCTAATGTCATCAGCTCTAAAAGCTTCTGCCTCCTTATCAGTAACCAAAGATACAAAATCATGAAATATACCAGAAAAACCCAAGAAACCACTAAAGAGCTCAGCAGGAAACAGTACCTTGGAGTCATCACTAAAATTCTGGTCCAAGCTTTAGATAAAAAGTGAGGCTATCCATTTATCCAATTTGTACTCTATGAATGTGCCTCTGATGAAAAAGTTCTAGATATTTCTGTTCTAGACAACCAAGTTTGCTTTTTGTCTCTGCTTTTTTCTCATTTCTCCTTTTCCAATTATATTGTCTGATGCTTTCCTAATGTTTTTATCAAACCAATTTCTAAACATTTATTAAGTTCATTTGTATTTTCTGGCTATATTTTTCATTTTATCATTAAACTTCTAATTTTCTACAATACTGACTTTGCAGGCAGAAGATGTCCTGCAATGTAACAGAAGCAAGGCTATTAATGAGGTAACTAAGCACTCTTCTGACTGGAAGGATGCCTTCTTCATAGGCCAATAATGTATGATTAGGAAAATCACTGACCCTTAGAGTGTTATTTTTCTAACCTGTCATATTTTTAGAACTGTTTTCTAAATATGTATATTTATACCCATACATTTGTGCTGTTTTTAACCTTGGTCAAAGAAGCAGTGGACATGTAAAGTACATGCAGACATGTACTTTTCAAATTTCTGAGAATAAGCAACTAAATACTCAGCCATAGATGAGACATCTGTATCACATGTCTCTGTACTAAGGCTTAGGCAACATCCTGGTAGAGTGGACAAAAATGAATGTAGGTGTTAGAGAACATGGAATGATGCTGTAAAATACTGTTGTCTGGAATTATTATGGCTTCTTTACACAGGAACTCACAGGCACTATAGCTGCCTGAACAAGACTTGGACAAGATTAAGCTACTCAATATTTTCATCATGGGTGAAGGAAGTAGTTCTAAGTTCTCAATGCTTTTCCCTGCATTTTTTGTTTGTTTAGAAAAACTAACACTTCAGCCCGAGTTATTTCCTACTTGATCACTTCTGAAATCATACTTATCACTGTGGTTAGCTTTGTCATGGATGCTGGAGATTCCAATTAAGATGTACATGCTTGTTCAGCAGATATTTACCAATTGAGCCATCTCTCAAGCCCTGAAAAATCATCAAAAATGTCAACACTTCACAAATGCTGCTATACCAGAAGTACTGTCTTATAGTTAGAACCCACATATGCCTATCCCATACGCAGCAGATGAGACAAATCTCTCCATCTGGTGGCTTAGAACCAGAACTTAGATGTTTGAGATTCATTGTGGGCATAGCTGATAAGAAGTGCAAGTAGGCTTCTCAGTGGCTTCTTCTCAGAGTGTGCTGTCCATTGTCTCACACTGACTCTTTAATCTTTCTGTATTCTGGTTTTTTTTTTTTTGTTTGTTTGTTTTTTTGTGCTCTACAATATAGAACAATTTCCCTCTGAACCTTCCACAGATGTTCTGTCTTTAGAATGGAAAGGAGACATAAACCTCCATGGCTGCCATTGGCACTCTGCCAATGTTTTAGACAGCTAATCTGTGAGTATGCACTACCCAGAGCCATAGCAACAAGAAGAGGGAAAATTCATAAACGAATGTATTGTACAAATGTGATTTTATCAATCCCACTTTTAGCACCTGGAACTGCTGGTTCTTCTTAGATTTGTGGCACCACAGAATGTGTTCAGAGAAAGCAGTTGATTGATAAGGACAAAAAAATGGTCAGATTCATTACTTAAAAATCCTTAAAAAAACGTTGTATGAATATTTATAGATACAGAAGACAGATTCAAAGAAGGAAGGTGTGTGAATTTAAAGCTAGATAGAGCAAAGGACTAAATAAGCAACAGCCAGCTAATTATATATTCACTCTTATTTTTGAAATCACATTTACCCACTTCATTTGAGAACATCTGTAAGTTTGTTCCTTTAAGCCTCAAAGCCCATTTATATAAGTACAGGGATGAAGGTAAAATGGCTTCCATTCACGCAACAAGCCTCTAAAAATAATTGGATCCTTGAAGTGGACTGTTTCATTTTTCTTTCTGTTTATAACAGACATCTCGAACAAGATGAAATTGGTACTCAGGTGGCTTTAGTTCCAGGAGTAGGTTTTTGCACATTAATTGGAAGAAATCAGTAAGGCTTAGTGACTCTAAATAAAACTAGGTTTGATGAAAAATTAAAAACATCTTTTTAAAAAAATGATCTATTTATGAATTCGTGTTTCTTTAATACTAATCTGGCCTTTATTGCAAGCTATATATATATTTTTTAAATGCAGCTTTACACTGTTGCTGTAGAATGACATCATATTTATATACAAAGGATAAGTAATTTGTGCATCAGGGCATAGATTGAAAGAGAACAAAGACACTTGATTTCATTCTCAATTATTGTGCTAATGTCATCATTAGTGTGGCTTAAGCATCTGAGTTCCAGTATTCTATAAGGGACAAAAGATACAACTGAGATCTGGAATCTAGAAATGTTCTGCTGTTTGTCAGTGATGTTTTCTGGCTTCTTGTTTCTTCTTCCTTGTGTTTTTATTTTCCTTGTAAAGATGGTAAGATAATGTTTTTTCTTCATCTAGCCCTTCTGCATTGTGTCTTTCACTGACAATTCAGCAGTGAGTTTCCAAGCCTTAATTATGAGCACATTCATTCTATTGTTTCTATGTGGTACAGGACAAGGAAACACAATTAGCAGAATATTGTAATTAACCTTCTTGGTCTGTGTGAGCCTCTAGATCTGAAGCACTGGCTGGAGACCATAAAATCTTTTGTATTACAAGGAGTGAGTCCTGGGATTCATCACCATCAATAATCAAGGTAATTTATTCTGACAAAGGAGACACATCACTTTCCGCATCTGATGACACAGATAGGAATTGAAATCTGACACATAAACCACAGACAAGCTGTGCTTACTTCTTATACCCTGTCTTCCTTCTTGCCTGCCTCTAGTTTTTATTTGTATTTATTCCTTGTTTCTTTCTTCTCAATCTCCCGGCCATCTAGTTTTATGGTAGATAGATACTATATCAATCAATTTAAAGCTACCCAGTATTTTCATTTTATGAAAATGATTAATTTTGTGGCAGACATACACAAAGTTGAAATCACAACTCTTTTCATTGTTCACAATATCTATTTTTAAAGCCCTTATAGAATACACTTCTATAAAGAAATGCACTCCTTAATTTTATAGTCTAAATAGGCTTTACCAATAACCTAATATAGAGCTATGGTAACAGAGAAAGCAGAATTGAAAATTCTGACAAGAAGGCTACAAATGCATAAATACTTCAAAAGTACTTGCTATGCTGGAAATGCCTCGATGTGATTGTTTCTTCATTTGTTCAATGAGTTTGTAACCTTAGTCACAGAACCTTAGTAAAAATAAGGCTGGTTTAGAGCAATGCATAATGGCTGATAGAAATAATTTCTTGAGAGTCAAGAAATTATCTCAGTGCAGTGTGCTCTTCACAAGTCTGACTCCTGTTCTCTGTGGACTGTAGAGCTATGTGTTTATTTAGAAGCCAGAGAACTAGTCATGAGACTCCATCAGTTAGAGATAAGTATGCGATTCAACTCATGGTTTACAGTAAAAGAAAGCCTCAATATCTTATGTTGAAAAGCAAAGAAAAAAACCTTCCCCGGACCCTGGTGGACTGATCAGCCAGACAGCTGATCTGCTACCCCTTGGAAACTGCATCTGGAGGCATCCTAGCCAGCTCAGGGACCACAGAGTTGCAGGTAGGAACAGCCTCTCAGTGCCCTAGGCCCCAGAAGCACAACTGGCAGTAGGGAGATCCCAGAGTGCACCTGGCACCCAGAACCGGCTCCGGCGGGAAACCACTCCCCTTCCTCCCCTTGCTTGGACCCCAGTGGACTGAACAGCCCCACAGCTGATCTGCTCCTCTGAGGAAACTGCATCCGAAGGCATCCTAGCCAGGTCAAGAACCGCAGAACTGCAGAGCAAGGGACACCATATCCTGAATCAGCCTAGAGGAGCAACTATACTCAGAGCAGCAAACACCTAACTGGTCTACTGCCTTGGAGACACCATATCCCGAGATAACCTAGAGGAGCCACTGTACACAGAACAGCTGGAGCTCAGGATCATAGAGACATCTGGACCCCAGGAGTTCTGACACAACCAAGATAACTAGAAAGGCTGACGCCAGTCAGAACCAGTGAGTGTGAGTAGCACTACAGTTAACCAAATGTCAAAAGGCAAGCGTAAGAATGTAAACAACCGAAACCAAAGTTACTTGGCATCACCAGAACCCAGTTCTCCCACCATAGCAAGTCTGGAACACCACATCACACTGGAAAAGCAGGACTCGGAATTAAAATCACTTTTTATGATGATGATGGAGGAATTTAAAAAGGACATAAACAACACTCTCAAAGAATTTGAGGAGAACGCAGGTAAACAGATAGAAGCCCTTAAAGAAATACAAGAAAACACAACCAAACAGGTGAAGAAATTACACAAAACCGTCCAGGATCTAAAAATGGTAGTAGAAACAATAAAAAAATCCCAAAGGGAGACTACCTTAGAGATAGAAAACCTAGGAAAAAGATCAGGAGTTATAGACACAAGCATCACCAACAGAATACAAGAGATAGAAGAGAGAATCTGAGGCGCGGAAGATACCATGGAAAACATAGACACAACGGTCAAAGAAAATGTGAAATGCAAAAAGCTCCTAACACAAAACATCCAGGAAATCCAGGACACAATGAGGAGACCAAACCTAAGAATAATAGGTATAGATGAGAGTGAAGACTCTCAACTTAAAGGACCAGTAAATATCTTCAACAAAATTATAGAGGAAAACTTCCCTAACCTAAAGAAAGAGATGTCCTTAAATATACAAGAAGCCTACAGAACCCCAAATAGAGTAGACCAAAAAAGAAATACCTCCCGTCACATAAAAATCAAAACATCAAATATACAAAACAAAGAGAAGATACGAAAAGCAGTAAGGGAAAAAGGCAAAGTAACATATAAAGGCAGACATATCAGAATTACACAAGATTTCTCACCAGAAACTATAAAAGCCAGAAGATCCTGGACTGATATCATACAGGCCCTAAGAGAACACAAATGCCAGCCCAAACTACTATACCCAGCAAAACTCTCAATCAATATTGATGGGGAAACCAAAGTATTCCATGACAAATCCAAATTTACACAATATCTTACCACAAATCCAGCACTTCAAAGGATAATTGGAGGAAAACTCCAACATAAGGAGGGAAACTGCAACCTAGAAAAAACAAGAAAGTAATCCTCCAACAACCCAAAAGAAGGTAGCTATACAAACATAACTCCACTGCCAATAACAAAAATAACAGGAAACAACATTCATCTTTCCTTAATATCTCTTAATATCAATGGACTCAATTCTCCAATAAAAAGACATAGACTATCAGACTGGATACATAAACAGAACCCAACAATCTGCTGCATACAAAAAACACACCTTTGTGAAAAAGACAGATACTATCTCAGAGTAAAAGGTTAGAAAACAATCTTCCAAGCAAATGGTCCTTGAAACAAGCCGGAGTAGCCATTCTAATATCAAATAAAATCAATTTTCAACCAAAATTGACAAAGAAGGTCACTTCATACTTATCAAAGGAAAAATGTACCAAGAGGAACTTGCAATTCTGAACATCTATGCCCCAAATGCAAGGGCACCCACATACATAAAAGAAATTTACTAAAGCTTAAAGCATACATTGCACCTCACACAATAATAGTGGGAGATTTCAACACCCCACTCTCAGCTATGGACAGATCGTGGAAACAGAAACTAAACAGTGACACAATAAAACTAACAGAAGTTATGAACCAATTGGACTTAACTGACATCTATAGAACATTTCATCCTAAAACAAAAGAATATACCTTTTTCTCAGCACCTCATGGTACCTTCTCCAAAATAGACCATATAATTGGTCACAAAACAGGTACAAAAAGATTGAAATGATCCCTTGTACCCTATCAGACCACCATGGATAAAGACTCATCTTTAACATAAACAAAAACAATGGAAAGCCCACATACACGTGGAAACTGAACAATGCTCTACTCAATGATAACTTGGTCAAGGAAGAAATAATGAAAGAAATTAAAGACTTTTTAGATTTAAATGAAAATGAGGACACTTCATATCAAAATTTGTAGGACTCCATGAAAGCAGTACTGAGAGGAATAATCATAGCTCTAAGTGCCCACAAAAAGAAAATAGACAGAGCATACATTAACAACTTGACAGCATACCTGAAAGAGTTAGAACAAAAACAAGCTAATATACCCAAGAGGAATAGACAGCAGGAAACAATCAAACTCAGGACTGAAATCAACCAAATTGAAACAAAAAGAACTATACAAAAGATCAACAAAACCAGGAGCTGGTTCTTTGAGAAAATCAACAAGATAGACAAACCCTTAGCAGACTAACCAAAGGGCACAGAGACAGCACTCAAATCAATAAAATTAGAACTGAAAAGGGAGATATAACAACAGAAACAGAGAAAATTAAAAAAATCATTAGATCCTACTACAAATGCCTATACTCAACAAAATTCGAAAATCTGGATGAAATGAACAGCTTTCTAGATAGATACCAGGTACCAAAGTTAAACGAGGAGCAGATAAACCATCTAAACAGTCGCATTACCCCTAAAGAAATAGAAGCAATCATTAAAAATCTCCCCACCAAAAAAAGTCCGGGGCCAGATGGTTTTAGTGCAGAATTCTACCAGACCATCCAGGAAGACCTAATACCAATTCTCTTCAAACTATTCCACAGAATAGAAACAGAAGGAACAATACCCAATTCATTCTATGAAGCAACAATTACACTCATACCTAAGCCTTGCAAAGACCCAACAAAGAAAGAGAACTACAGACCAATCTCTCTTATGAATATTGATGCAAAAATACTCAATAAAATTCTCGCAAACCGAATCCAAGAACACATCAAAGCAATCATCCATCATGATCAAGTAGGCTTTATCCCAGGAATGCAGGGTTGGTTCAATATTTGAAAATCCATCAATGTAATCAACTACATAAATAAACTCAAAGAAAAAAAAACACATGATCATCTCACTAGATGCAGAGAAAGCATTTGACAAAATTCAACATCCCTTCATGTTAAAAGTCCTGGAAAGAGCAGGAATTCAAGGTTCATAACAAAACATAGTAAAAGCAATATATGGCAAGCCAGTAGCAAACATCAAACTAAATAGAGAGAAAGTTGAAGCAATCCCACTAAGATCAGGGACTAGACAAGGCTGTCCACTCTCACCCTACCTATTCAATATAGTACTGGAAGTCCTAGCTAGCGCGATTAGACAACAAAAGGAAGTCAAAGGGATACAAATAGGAAAGGAAGAAGTCACAATTTCTCTATTTGCAAATGATAAGATAGTATACTTAAGTGACCCTAAAATTTCCACCAGAGAACTCCTAAACCTGATAAACGATTTCAGTAAAGTGGCTGGATATAAAATCAACTCAAACAAATCAGTAGCCTTCCTATACTCAAAAGATAAACAGGCTGAGAAAGAAATTAAGGTAATGACACCCTTCACAATAGTCACAAACAATATAAAATATCTTGGAGTGAACCTAACCAAGCAAGTGAAAGATCTGTATGACAAGAACTTCAAGTCTCTGAAGAAAGAAATAGAAGAAGACCTCAGAAGACGGAAATATCGCCCATGCTCCTGGATTGGCAGGATTAAGGTAATAAAAATGGCCATCTTACCAAAAGCAATCTATAGATTGAATGCAATCTCCATCAAAATTTCAAATCAATACTTCATAGAGATATAAAGAGCAATTTGCAAATTTATTTGGAACAACAAAAAACCCAGGATAGCGAGAACTATTCTCAACAACAAAAGAACTTCGGGGGGAATCACCATCCCTGACCTCAAATTGTACTACAGGGCAAAAGTAATAAAAACTGCATGGTATTGGTACAGAGACAGGCAGAAAGATCAATGGAATAGAATTGAAGATCCAGAAATAAACCCACATACCTATTGTCACTCGAACTTTGACAAAGGAGCTAAAAGTATCCAGTGGAAAAAGGACAGCATTTTCAGCAAATGGTGCTGGTTCAACTGGAGGTCAACATGTAGAAAAATGTAAATCGATCATCTCATATCCCCTTGTACAAAGCTCAAATCCAAGTGGATAAAAGACCTTCACTTAAAACCAGATACACTGAAACTAATAGAAAAGAAGGTGGGGAAGACCCTCGAATACCTAGGCACAGGGGAAAAGTTTCTGAACAGAACACCAATGGCTTATGCTCTAAGATCAAGAATTGACAAATGGGGCCTCATAAAATTGCAAAGCTTCTGTAAGGCAAAGGACATTGTCAATAAGACAAAATGGCAACCAACAGAGTGGGAAAAGATCTTAACCAATCCCACATCCGATAGAGGGCTAATATCCAAGATTTACAAAGAACTCAAGAAATTATACTTCAGAAAACCATACAACCCTATTAAAAATGGGGAACAGAGCTAAACAAAGAATTCTCAACAGAGGAAATTCGAATGGCTGAGAAGCACCTTAAGAAATGCTCAACATCCTTAGTCATCAGGGAAATGCAAGTCAAAACAACCCTGAGATACCATCTCACACCAGTCAGAATGGCTAAGATCAAAAATTCAGGAGATAGTAGATGCTGGCGAAGATGCTGAGAAAGAGGAACACTCCTCCATTGTTGGTGGGATTGCAAACTGGTACAACCACTCTGGAAATCAGTCTGGCGGTTCCTCAGAAAACTGGACATAGCATTACCTGAAGATCCAGCTATACCACTCCTGGGCATATACCCAGAAGACGCTCCAACATATAATAAGGACATATGCTCCACTATGTTCATAGCAACCTTATTTATAATAGCCAGAAGCTGGAAAGAACCAAGATGTCCATCAACAGAGAAATGGATATAAAAAATGTGGTACATCTACATAATGGAGTATTACTCAGCTATTAAAAATAATGAATTCGAGAAATTTATAGTTAAATGGATGGATCTAGAAATTATCATCCTGAGTGAGTTAACCCAATCACAAAAGAACACACATGGTATTTACTCACCGTTAAGCGGATGTTAGCCCAAAACCTTAGAATAGCGAAGACTCAACCCACAGACCACATGAAGCTTATGAAGAAGAAAGACCAAGAAGGAACGCCTCAGTTCTACTTAGAACCAGTAACAAAAATACTCAAGAGAGCAATTATGGAAACAAAACATGGGACAGAAACTGAAGGAGGAGCCATCAGGAGACCATTCCAACTGGGCATCCATCCCATGTACTTTCACCTAAGCTAGACACTGATGTCAATGGCTGGAAATGAATGCTGTCAAGAACATGATATAGCTGTCTCCTTAGAGATCTGCTAGAGACTGACACACTCAGAGGACAATGCTCACAGCTAACCACTGATAAGATCAAAAATTTCCCAATGGAGAACTTAGAAGACTGAAGGAGTAGGAAGGGTTTGTGACCCCAAGAGGAAAGCAACAATACCAAACAACCAGAGCCCCCCAGAGTTTAATCCACCAGCCTGGGAGCACATAGGGAGGGAACTATGACTCTAGCGGTATATGTAGGGGAGGATGGCCTTGTTGGGCATGGGTGGGAGAGGATATTCTTGGTCCCATGCAAAACGAACACAGAATGGGGGGAATGTGAGGGTGAGGAGGGAGTAATGGGGGTGCGGGATAGGTGCGGGCACAGCCTCATAGAAGGGATATAAGGAGGGAGGATGGGATAAGGAGTTCCTGGGTGGTGGGGGAAATGGGATAAGAGGATAAAACTTGAAATGTAAATATTATAACCAACTACGTAAAAGGGGGAAAAAGTTGTTAGAACCAACATCTTTAAAAAAAAAAATGTCAGCCCTCTAGGAAAAAAAGAATTGTTTTCTTGATACTAAAACTTGTCCAGAGAATTGTATATTGTAGAATACACAGCCTTGGTGTATCTACTCATCAAGCAAAACGAGCAGACCTATTCAAACCTCCAGTGTCTGGGAATTCCATCTGGATGCAGTGAAGACACAGCGTCAGAAGTTTTATCAATTTACTCTTCCCCTCCACCCCACTTCTAATATCTCAACACCCGTAATCAGCTTGAAGAAGGTAAAGAAGAGTCAGCGTCCCTATTCCCTGGGCTTGGGGACTAAGGTGGTTATTATTGGGCTGTCTCTCTGGGAAAAAGAAGTGGTTTTGTTGCAACAGGGAGGAGTAGCTAGGATTTATGGCATAGCCATAACCTATTGGTAGAAATCTGCATAATTTAGTATCAAGATGAAGTTATAATTTCTTAAATGGTAGAAAATTCACTTGGATTTCGAATTTAAGGTTTTCATTGGTATAAGCTTCTTATTGATATGAAAGTGAAATGAATATTGATACTCTCCCGGACATTGTGCCTGTATAACACATTTAGAAATACAAGGTTTAGACCCAGTCCTTCTTTAACTTTTTTAACTGATTTGGGATGATTAGCCTGTGAGTTAAGGGACTATAGCAAATTCATGACTTTGAGTTTATTTTTAGGGTGTTTTCTATATTTTATTTAGAAATAGCTGAGAGGAGTTAACAGACAACAGTTCAGGTTACCTTACATGGATAGTTGGATTTCAAAACATCAGAAATCCACAGAATTGACATCACAAGTATTTCTATATTAATGTTCATCTTGATTAGAGACCTGTCTGCTCCTGACAGCTTCCTGTCTTGGATTCTAAGAAGAAATTGAGCATCCTTGGAGTTACTCCTGTTATGGTGAGATAGCCACTAGGCAAGAATTACCTCTCTCCATCTACAGACAAATTACTGTCCAGAAAAGGACACACTTGCAGAATAGTCAACTGATTATATCTGCCTAGACAGAGTAACCAGCCCTTAATAATTCTGCAGCACTAAAGTCTGTAAGATGAGTTTGGGCCAAAAGGCTGATGATTTGATGCTCCAACGTGCCGTAGTATAGGGGCTGTCCAGGTGTTCAGTGGTCTCAACAAATTGGCTAAGTTTTAGAAGCTATGCTTAGTGCTTCCCATAACTTCAGTTAATCTAGTCACTCTGGATGTCTGATGGCATTGAAGACCTATAGACTCATAGCCAATCCTGGCTATTTACCTTGAGAGAAAAGATCTGAGTGGATGGTTTTCAGCTGACATTCATCCTAAAGCCAAGAAAAAGCCAGGTTCAAAATTAAGTGTTTTAGTCAAGAGAGACAACAGAGATTCTGGTTAGTCAAAAAGAGGAGGGACTGGGTGTTAAGACTATCTTGTACCTCACTGGTACAAATAGGAATAATTATGCTCTAATTGTATTTTGAAAAAAGTTTTAATTTAACAGAAGGGTAATATGTAGGAGGAGCTAAGGAGGAAGGAGCACCGAGAGGAAAAGATGGAGTAAGGAGAGGAGAAGATGAAGTAGATGAGAAGCTAGGTAATGAGAAAGAAAAAGAGAGAGAAAGAGAGAGGGAGCATGGAGGCAGAAGTTCACATGTCTCCACCAGTCAAAGATAGTTTACATAGCTAGGTTGGGTATTAGGTTACACTTCTGATTGAGCATTACCATACTTATAAAGCCTTTGATTAACATTTAAAAAAATTTGTATAAAAGCAAAATGGAAAAGGGGGCACTGGATAGGGGTTTTCTAGGGAGGGGAAAAGGGAACAGGGGTTGGCATCTGAAATGTAAATAAAATATCCAATAAAAAAAGAAAGAAAAGCAAAAAAAAAAAAATGTATGCTCTAATCTGTTCTGCTGTAGTGAAATAGCCATGATCATAAAATGACTACTATGTGTAAAATATGTGTTCAAAACCACACAACTTTTTAGAAAATATAGATTTGGGGAGAAGATACTAAAAACTGTTATCAGTGATTCATCACAATATTAAACAAATAGGATTCAAAGAAAACAGTAAAATGTTTATGTGTTCTGAATGATTAAGAGGCATGGTTGCATTACAATAATGACTCATTGCATGGGAAAATATATGGCACTTTTATTCTTGAAATTTAGAGGTTTCTAGACGCGTGTTACTGTCAAGTAGTGGGAACAGTTTACTGGAAATTAGCAGGATATTATACCACCACACGTGGATGAGTTTGGTCTGTAACAAAGTGTTAGAAAAGTAGCTTACAATGATTGACATATTTATATTTTACATACTATACATAATGCTATAACTTGGCTTAGCATTTTGTCTAACAGACAAGCATCATGTATTGGAATATTGGAATATTTTAAGGTTTTCGTTTTACAGCAAGTAGTTTGACTGAACTAGCCATGAGTCTCATAAAATACTAATAGTGAAGCCAATGTTTTCAAGCTACAGAAGAACTGTATTGCAGGATAATATGTTCCTCTACATCAAAACCCTGAGCAAAAGGATAACTCTTAAAGAACAATGAGATTGTAGGATAATCCAGAAGTGTCTTTGAAAAACAAGACTATGGTCATCTACATCATTGGAAGAAAAAAGAATGTTCTATAATACAAACTAACTTCAGGTGAGAAGTAAAGTGTTGCATATCCACCTCTCCCAATACTACTCTGATGCTAAAATTTTAAATGAGTACCTTTTGTAACAATACTGTTTCTATTACATCATAGTTTGTAAGAATCTGCTTTAGTCCCAGATGAGATAAAAGCCTCATCTGTAAAAGATACCTGAAATTCATTTTCAATGATAAAGAACCTGAAATAGACAATGAATGTTAAATGAATGTGTTAGTTCATTGATTTGTTGACAGCGGGAGTGGAAAATGTGAATGAATGTCTAACTACAATTGTAAAGGCAGAGTTTGGCCTGAGTTGTGAGGGTCAAACATAGGGAGAAGGCAGAGTTCTGGGATTCCCTGACATAAGCTACTCTAATTGCTTGCTCAACAGTAGTTCTGAGTAAATCCAAGCTTAAGGATAAGAAAACCACCTTGAGCAGAGGCAATGTGACATGTGGTGGCATCTACAAAACCTAACACATATTTTAATAAAACATGCAATGTGTTTTAGGAGATCCCTGACAGTGTCTACCTCCCTCCTCCTGAAAGTCTTACACTCATTGGCATGATGCACAGAACGTTGATATTGCCAAAGATCATGTTTCTATTCTTATTGTTTTTCATGTGGGATGAAATTTAGTATGTGATTGCAACTAGAATCCATGTTGTCACCATTGCTTTATGTCCACCTAGCACTTTTTTTTTGTATCTGCGATATTTACTCTGTCATAGAAACCATGATGAAGTATTCTTTTTGTTTCATGACACCTACCATTACCTAAGACCCTAGGTGATAGATCTCTTTATTATATTCTAGTCTTTATTTTCCTTCAAAACATTTGGAACCAACTAATAATGTTATCTGGCTGTGGTTTGTAGATTCAGTCACTTACTGTTTCAAAACACAGAGTAAACTACTTTCCTTGGAGTCAAAAAAAAAAATCTTATCACTGGTATATAAATTAGGAATAGGCATCTGGTATATGAAGTGGAAAGTCAGTCAGTACTTTCCCTTGTCAAGCCCATCAAGAAAGTGTTCTTTGTTCTAAGAAAATTCTGCCTCACATGACTCCATTCCAGTCTCAACATCAATCTAAGTCTTTTGAGGGATGAACGCTTTTGGCATTGGAATCTTAAGGTGTTTGGGGAAAAGTATGGAGAACAAAAGGATAGGGGTGGGACCATGGAAGAAATCATACAGTTTTAAGTATTTGAGGTTCAAAGGCTTACAAATGTCATTTTAGTGGTCACAAGCTGAAGACAGCTCACTAATACACTTTTCTTACATGTTGTTCCTATAGATAAGGAAGATCAGAACTAGAGAATTTTGGGAACTATGAGTCAGAAAGATAAGTTAAAAGCCAATTATTTGTGATTGCAGGTGCTTTGCTGAGCTTAGTGATAAGAGATGCACACATTTGTGACTACTACACTGGTGGATGAGGGATTTTCACCAGTACTGATTGGGAATCCTTTCCCTATGATAAGGCCCACCAGTTCTCTTCAATGATTTTTACGATAAGAACCTCATAACTTAGAATTATCACTCTGCCACCTAACCACACAACTAGGAATACTGGGATTTCTGTCTTTCTTTTGGGGAATGTTTTTTTTCCTATGGTATCACAATATGCCAATTTTAACAATCTGCTTTCTCTTGCTGTATGTTACATTTGTTAAACTCAGTCATTTACTTTTCAGACAACTAAATTTGTTCCTACCCACAGACACACACAACTTTAGCAATCTATTTACTAAAATATACATTCATTTTACTAGATATTTATATTCTCAGCATATGGGAATATTGCAATTTATATAAAATGAGTCTTGTGCATATGTTCTGGGTTAAACATTGATGAATATGGTTTTGGAAAATGTACCTACCAGGTAATAGAACTTCCCTTCTATCGATCTTCACTCTGATGACACATCAGCTTAGCCTCCATATCAGTGGAACCAAGGGCATCTCCTCCCATACCATATAAGCATCCTTTGCATCTTCATCTTGTTTTTACTCGGTAGCTTAGGTCTTCTTACTTGTTGCGTTTTTTTCATTAACTATATGTATTGTTTTACAATGTATTCAAAACTGTCAATGTTTATATTTAGTGTTTTATATGGTTTACCTATCATTGGCATACTTAGAGCAGTGGAAGAAATTCACTATTTTCATATAGAAGTTTATTCATTTTTTCCACATTTCTGTTTTCAGTGTAATTGGAAAATAATTTATATTATAGAAATGGGTAGAGGCCAATTTAAAATTGTTGCCATGTATTCATGATGACTCTTTTTCTAGACATACTTATTGAAAACATTTATTTATGATTGTTCTCAAGTAACATGGTATCTATTGTGAAAACATACTTGACTTTCTACCAGAGTGTCTTCTGCATTTTCTATTCTCAGTATTAATCTTAGTACAGATAGCATGTTCACTGTGTCTTGCTTTTATACTAAGTAGTAATTATTGGGAGAGCAAGAATATTTACAATCTTTTCCAAAAATAATTTTACTGTTTTCTATTATGTTTGAGAGTTTTAAAAGCATCAATTTTAGGGACTGAAGAGTTGACTGTGTAGTTAAAACACTGGGTGATCTGATCATTCAGAGGATCCATGGTTCAAGTACCAATGTCTACACAGTATCTAACAATTGTCTATAACTCTGGCTTCAGGAGATCTGATGCCCTCTTTTTTCCTCCAATAGCACCAGGTATACAGGTAGTACATGGACATAATACATGCAAGCAAAACATCCATGTACATAAAATAAATGAAAAGAATTTCAAAAGATTATTTAAAAAGAACATTTTAAAATTTCTTAGAAGTATATTGAGATGTTAATGTTTTGTTGTAACTTAATTTATCTTACCAATAAAATCAGGAGAAACAGAACCTTTAACCAATTTAACCTTTTTAAATATAAATCTGCATTCAATCTCATATATATACTATGTATATTTCAGTTTACTTTAGAAACAATACTTTTGTGAATCATATTCATACACTTTTGATATATATATCATTCAGAATATATATGTATACTACATAAGTATTTCTTTAAATTTAATATTTAAAAATGCTATTTTATGTGCATGTCTATACAGGTATATGCCACATATGCTGGTGCCTGTGAAGCAGGACTGTGTTGGAGACCCTGGAGCTGGGGTGACAGTAGTTAAGATATACTTGATATCTCAGTTAGAGTTACTATTGACTACAGCAACTTGGAGAAGAAATGTTTTATTTGGCTTACGCTTCAACATCACTGTTTATCATCAAAGGAAATCAGGACGCGAATTCAAACAGGGACTTGGAGGTACGAGTTGATTCAAAGGACATGGAGGGGTACTGCTTACTGGATTGCTCATCATGACTTGCTCAGCCTGCTTTCCTATAGAACCCAGGACCAACTGCTGAGGGATAGGAACAACCACAATAAGCTGGACTCTCCTCCATCAATCACTAATTAATAAAAATAACTTGCCTACAGCCCAATATTACAGAGGCATGTTTTGTAATTGAGGTTCTCACCTCTCAGATGTGTCAAGTTGTGTCTAGTAGCCAGCACACTTCATACATGTGCTGGAACCAGAACTCAGGTCCTCTAGAAGAACAGGCCACTTCCTTAAGTTCAAAACCATCACATCCAGCTCTTATAATTGACATTTTGCTTCGACAGTAACTAGATATTTCTCCTGAATTTCTATTTATGGCCGTGTGTCTTAGTTAAGGTTTTACTGCTGTGAGCAAACCATGACCAAGGCAACTCTTATATGGACAGGATTTAATTGAGGCTGGCTCACAGGTTCAGAAGTTAGCAGTGTCCAGACAGGCATGGTGAAGGCAGAGCTGAGAGTTCTACATCTTCATCTGAATGCTGCTAAGAAGACTGGCCTCCAGGCAGCTAGGATGAGGGTATTAAAGCCCACGTCCACAGTGACAACCTACTCCATCCAACAAGGCCACACCTCCTAATAGTGCAACTCCCTGGGCCAAGCATATACAAACCATTACACTGTGCTAGAGTAGGTCTACACAAATTTAATTAATTTTTTTGTATTTTCATTTCTTATCCCTAAATTCTGCAATATTTTTCTTTGTTTCATGTGAAGAAACTCATGTGCTTTCTCTTTATATAATCTGTTTCTAACACATTTATTCTTTCTCTGAAACATAAATTTTAATCAATTTCTTTTACTATCTTACTTCTTAGATTTTTCAGTAGAAAATTGTATAGAAATCATGATAATGCTCATGTTTTTCCATATTTTCCCATCAAGGAAGCCATGTATAATTTTCAGACTCAGGAAACTCATCTAAACTAAATTTAAACATGTTTAGTTTACTAAGATATTTTTATATTGAATGTGCTTGATGAATTTTTATCTAATAGCACATTATGAGTATTTTAATACCATCAAATGATTTCATCTGTTATTTTTCAATGTGATAGAGAGGCTTATCAAATGTTAATCTTAAATTCTCAGAATAAACTCAATGGGACCATGGTATAATTTAGAAAAAGAGACAGAGAAGTATTATTTCTTCTATGTTTAAATGAACTTGCACCTGTTGGTTTTATTTCTTTTAAAATCTTTCCCGATTACTCTGTTGGTGTTAAGACAGCTAGATAAAACTACTGGGATATGTCTTTTATTTTGTACTTCACATACATCTTCTATACTTTTTAAAATTTTGCACACAAGTTTGTTTGCATTGTTATAGTAATATAGGTGTACTTTAGAAAACGAATATGAATTTTATGATAGTCAAAGCAATATGGCTGTAGTAATATCAGGTGTCTAGTTGGATTTTGACCATGTACTTTTGACAGCAGATGAGCTATAGATGAAGATGCAGTCAATCATACGTAGTTGACAAAATCGCTTGTAAGTTTGCTGACCCAGACAGACAAAGCTGTTCTGCAAAGAAAAGACAGCAGAAGCACCAGCTATTTACTCTTTATACCAAGACAGTTTGCAAGAAAGCAGCACTCTATTCTGAAGTAATTTGGTCTCTCCTTTCCAACTTGAAAACAAACTTAACATACTTCTCTTATATCCACTTGTATTTTTCCTGTTTTCTTTCTAGATTAGGTAGTGTAGAGTCTGTCTACAGACTGTCATAAACTAAAATACTAAAGATAAAAACAGGGGTTGCTAATCCAGTTAATCATATTCACAAAAACAAATTAACATAGCCCTTGGCACATGATTCTGGTAATGTGTTATCCTCTATTTGAAACTGAAAAATATAAGGCACCATCTCCTGATCTGATATATAAGATCATTCTACTCTCTTACTACAGATTTTTACTATTGAGGTAGGAGTCTTGATTGAGTATCCTTTCTACAGAATGTGTCACTGATATGCTTTGTTAAATATTCACACTAATTAAAGCTGACAAAAGAAAACAAAAGAAACTTAGATCACTTGCAAATATACATAGTATGTTAGGATGGCAATTGTTACTCTCACCAAACCTTGCTAGCATATACAACTTAAAGAAGAAAGCTTTAGTCTGGCTCCTGATTTTAGAAGATTCAATCCATATACAGTTAGTTTTGCCATTTTTAGGCTTAATTGAAACCTTATAGTGGAAAAGCATGGCATAGTTGAGCTGTTCACTTCACAGAAGCCAGAAATGGGCAAGAACAAGATGTTTCTCTGAGAGCATGCCTCCAGTCACACCCTCCTTCAAGCTTGACCACATCACCAAAGTTTTCACCATCTCCATATATATCATCAAATTAATACAGGAAATTCATTCACTAATGATGTTGAATGCTTACTATCCAATGACTTCCCCAAAATATCATTTATGAACTTACTGTATCAATAACCAAACCATTCACATATAAATCTTTTAAGAAAAAACTAAATTTCTAAGAGACTTAGAATTTTCAATGAGTAGTAAGTCACATAAAAATTCAATGGCATTCACTTCACTGAAGACTGTAGGAGCCCAGTGTCTTAGAAGATGAGGTACATTCATTCAGAAGTAAAAGGAAACTCTATGCAATGCCCCACATTTGATTAAATGACAGACCAGTTTCTTGAGTAGGGATCTAGAAGCTCATTGAGTCAATTTTGTCCTAAGTTGCTCTTCATGTTGAAAGTTTCTAATAAGCTAAAGAAGAAAATGTAACTAAAAAGATCCTGGCAGAAATGGAAGTAATGCCTCTTTTATAGCCTGATAGTGTGGCTTCCCACATTTATTGATATTCAAAGTGTATTTTCATAGAGATGTTTTTCATATATTATAGCCTAAAAATCAACATATAATGCTGTAAGAACAAACTCTGTTTAATCATTCCTTTTTTGGAGAATAAATAAAATAAAACAAATCTGATGTCATTGCACCTCAAAGAGAGAGTATTTGAACAGGAAACATTAGTGGTTATGTAATCTGACCCATACTTCTTCGGGTGAGTTCCTTGTGAACATTTAAACATCTAGATATGTTTAGCAGCAATCACTCATCAACTGTTATAAATGAGAGGTTATAGTTTAGTCTGTTTAGCGGTCAAAGTTCAGTTTTATGAAGAGTTGCCTCATATCATGGCAATTTCTATGCTGTTACTTTGTTTCCTCACCTTCAATTTACACTTATGATATCATAACACACTAAAAATAACAACAAGCAGCCAAGCCAATACTCTGTCACTCCAGCCTTCCAGATGGTTCTGTAATGTGCGGACACCTACAAATTAGACCTTCACACCTTACAGCCGCAGTTAGGAGTGTCCTTGAGATATTGTGTGGTAAGGCATGCTTTCAGGAGACAATATTGCACAACATGAGTCTCTACTTTGTTAGAAACATGGCAGATGGTAGGTCCTTATTGACTTCTCAGTAGTGGAAAAGTATGCGTAGTGATCTGTGAACCTGTACATGGTATATCAGAATCCTTGCAGTTTAGTTGAGTTATGTACAAGTATCTCAGCATGCTCCAGTTTTCACAAGCTGTTATCTATTCTGGTATGTGACTTTGGAGATGCAGCTCTCTTTACTTCATTTCTGTTCCTACAAGTAATCCTCAGCCATTTTACCACAAGTAACTCCAACAAAATTCATTGGTTAACAGAAGCAACAGCAACAACAACAAATCACCTTGAATCAAGTAGACTTGACCACACTGTGTATATGAGTATTAGAGTAGACAGAATAAACCAAGAGATATATTGATATGGTCATTTGTCCATTATTGATCAGTTGTGGAAGGTGGAATGTTGTGAATATCAGTCAGCTTGTTTCCTACCCATCATTGTGTTTGGTTATTAGGGATTCACAAAAAGTGGCAATGGTGGCATATTCACTAGCCATAGGCTTAGTAAAACAAAATTTCAATTTCTTTGATTGTACTCCAGTGTACCAGAAAGGTGCACTGGTAGTTATTCATCACAGGTAATAAATAAAACATTTCCTAGTAACTTTGTGTTACTTAGAACCATCTTCATCATAACAAAGGGAAAAATTTCCTTAGACAAAAATTCTTTATATGTGTATCTGTATCCCTGCTTTCAATATTCCTGCTAAGACCAGTAATGTGTTGACTTAGACATAGTGAGAAATATTATTATAATTACATTTATGTAATGATGCTAGTCAGGAAAACATTAATTAAAGTTTATCTTGTGGTAAACATATTAATTAACTGAAAGTTATTAAGTAACCTCCAAAAGAATTAGAATAAAGAAAGATATAATTTTGAATAAGTGATTTCAATCTGAAAATCATTGTCTGTTTCTTGTGATTATAGAACTTTCTAAGACTGAAAATATTTTGTTCATGACAATCCCAAAAATTTAGAAATGATAAATGAATTATGATTAAATTGCATAGTGTTGTTAACTATTTAAGAAATATTAGGGAATCTGAACATCTTATTGGCAAATGATAGGCATTGATTAAGAATGTGAGATGATCCTGGTTCATATTATTAAGTTCAGAATCTGTGGCTGAGACTATTTACAAACCACACTATGTCTATATTCTCACATGGGCACAAATGACAGTAATTCTTTCCAAAATCTTGACAGTGGAAGAAATGCTGGGTGAAAAGAAAATACAATATTCCTTGTATTTTACAAAAGTCAGAAAACCTCTGGCCTATTTATGGGTCTGTTTTTATTGTTTACCATAAATTTCCATTGTTTTTTATGTCTTTAGTAATCTGACAATAATTGTATCACCGTCATTATTTTCCAGGTATGCATTAGCCTGTAAATGCATAACAAAGTTACTAAAGCACGGTTGCCTTTTAAAATAATTTAAAATCAACTTTGCAATTGCATACAGATTTAATTAATGTGATAAGCTTTTATCTCCCCCCAAAGAAACATGTGACATTTCATTGATCACTTAGAACTTGCAGTTAAGAATGGTAGAATGTGAGAGAAGGTGTGTGAGAAGGGTACCATGATCTTTCAATATCTAATAATTGCCCTCATTTATGTGAGACACTTCATATTCCAAACACCCATTAAGCCTCAAACATCTCACAAAATGTGAAATATTTATTTCAGATATTGCAGATAGAGGAGCCTCATTTCAAAAAATCAATGAACTTTTATCCACGTTGCAGAGTTTGTGCAATTACTCTGATGGCATTTGCAATGGTTTATTTGTTGTGGATAGTTTTAGTTCTAGGATCTTGAGCACTGTTTATAACCAGATAGTATTTTTCTTCAGTATTTCAAGTAAATGAATTTCTGGGAAAAGTAAAGATTGGCATGTAAACATAACCACCTTTTTTACCTTCTAGCAATATCTTAACATTTCCCTGGCAAGAATAAATGCTTCTATTACATAAATATTGTAAGTTGGAAAGATTGATCTGGAAGGATGTTCATATTGTTTCAATATTAGATATGTCTTATGGCAAGATACTGACTTTAATTCTAAATGTCTTTATTGGAATGTCTCCATGAGAAGACCCTGATGTCTCAAGATCTCCTGCCTATTGGAGTATGTTCTTTTTCCAATCAATCGTGTCAGTCTGTATGCAATACTTAATTCTCAAAGACAATGACTCTCTGACTGAAAGTTGATAATGATTAGGAATAGCATGTCTCTCCTCCAAGCTTTGAAGCATCATAGGGACATTTTATGCCTTTCAGAATTGAAACCATTAAGTTAATTTTCATGCTCATAAAGAAAGTTTTGAGAGTCAGCATTTTAACTTAGTTGTTTAGGATATCTTAAGTTAATGAATGGAAAATCATTTACAAGTATTTATGCAAAAACATTCTTATTGGAATGCCATTATATTCCATTTAAAGCTTGTCTCTTGTTGCCTTTGTGTTACAATGAAATGTGCATTTGGAAGAAAGTATGTAACCACAAAATCTAAAATAGGTGCAATGTTACCTTGTATAGGAAGGGTATCTATTTTATATTTTTTCTTTTTTCTTTTTTTTTTTTTTTTTGTATTGGATATTTTATTTATTTACATTTCAGATACCTTCACCTTTCTCTATTTCCCCTCCTTAGAACCCCATTCCATCTCCCTCCTTCTTTTAACTTTTATACCATTTTAATTACATGCAAGTATTAAGGCCAGTTCTAGGTTGAGAAATTACTAAAACAATAGATGCAAATAGTCAAGGAACAAGCAAGACAATAAACACAAATAGTCAAAGAACAAGAAAGGCAATAAACAAAATTCTGTGAACACTCCCATGATCACTCTTTCTAGGGGCTTATCAGGATGACCAAAATGTCTGAGCCAACTTTCCTGTCCTAGTCCAACGTCATTTTCTTGTCTGAAGCTTATTTCCTTGCTCTAACCTAAAATTTAGATTCTTGCCTGAAATCACTTCTTTGTTTTAGCCTAAGATTTAGATTCCTGCCTAAAATTACTTCTTTTTTCTAGCCTAATGTCAGATTCCTGCCTGAAGCCCAATTCCTTGTCTTTGGCCAATGTCAGATTTTTGGCAAGCAGCCCTAAAAGCTTTCCACATCTGCCACTTTTTTATTTCATAAACATGACTGAGCCTATCTTAGGTTGTTGTGACAAGAATGCCTTTCTTACCTGGCATGAAATATGCATTATCAAAAGCAGTGCTCTTCTGTCTTAGGTTGGTAAGGCTCTGTTCTTGTCCTTGGGTTTTCAGCCTGTTAATTTAATAACTCTGTCTGGTGGTCCATTTTCAGTTTCAAGTCATGTATTTGACTGTCAAAATGTTGATGTTGTTAAAGACAAGCTTTAACATGATGGGCAGGAATAAAAATATTCTCAGGACAAAAAAGGCTAGCATGATCAAACTATATATGCCATTCTTAAAGGTTGACCAACATAGAATTACTGACCTCAGGCCATGGGTAATTTTATCATCAGTATCTGCTACTTTAATGCTCAGCAGATCAGCCTTCTTTAAATTCATGAGCTCATTATGCAAAGCTAAAACATCCAGAGAGGTGTTAGAAATATGCCAAATACACTGCAAGTGTCTTTAAACTTTTTCCTAATTATAATGACTACCATTGTAAATTTTAGAGCTAACATGAATCTAATGATACTTGGCATGACACTTGAGATGGCTCCTTAATCTTAAACTCTGATCCTCCTTCTTATAATTTGAATAGGATAAAGCACATCAATCCGTTCTTCCAGATGCCTATCTAAATCCTCTTATATGTTCAACACATTAGTAATATTTTTTTGCAAAATGATTAACAAAAGTATTTGTCTTAACTTCTTGTGTCAAATCAATTGCAGAAAGCAGTAGTGCTAGCAATTAATGTAATTAAAGCTGTTGTACCAGCAATAATCAAGCCCACTTACCCTCTTACTTCTGCTTAAAGCCTGACTCGCTTCTTCTAGTACTTGCAAGCTTTTTTTCAGAAGACCAAGGTTCTGTGATACTCAGGGCAATAAAACAAAAGCTGGTTGATAGACCTGGTTGATAGATCTCTGTAACTGACATGCCAGATTTCAACACACTAACACTATTAGAAACTGTATAATCAATTCAACTTACATTAAATACTGTAGAAGAAACAAAAGTAATTTTAACTTGACAATTAAGAGCCTTAACACATGTACTAACACGTCTTTGAAATCCAGATCCTACCCCAACTTTATCTCTTGCTAACATAACATCATAGAATACTGCAGCTAACTTCCAAATATGTCTCTGAAAATGTCCAGAACCAGACTTCCAAATGAACACTATTACTTCTAATATTGGATTGATTAATTTCTAGACCAGTACATGATTGAGTCCGAATAACTGGTCACATTTAAGAAAAATACAAGAGTCATTATAGCTTCTCTTTTTGATTCTCTGTTCCACAACATCTAAAAATTTGAGGCAAGGAAGCTTGTCCCATCAGGGATATAAGAAGCAAAGGTGGGTCGGGAACATATGTCCAATACAGCTTCTCAGTCACCATTTTCAGTGCACTCAGCAAGCTCACAGGTCAGCACCATTAATTGTCTGGTCATCAGTATGTCTCACTCATTGCTCTGGCAGCCACAATACTCCTTCAGCATCCTGCAGATAAAACACAAATATGCTCTTTTCCCCATATTAAGTACCTGATTCTGATCATGCCATATGCCAGAAGGTGGATCCTTCCCTTTCACCTATGCATAAGTATGCCTAGTTGTAGAGTGCCATAGACAGTCAGCAGAAAGTTCTTTGGTATCCAAATTCTTTAAAAGTTTTAAAATAAAAATAATATGATTTAAATAAATTTGTGGTATATGGTGATATACCTCCCCCTTTTATATTTTATCAAGGTATTGTTTTATAAAGATAAGTTTCATGAGCCCCTTCCAGAGTTCCTTATCCTTGACAACTATAAGGAATACCAGTAATAAAGGTAATATTAAATTGCTCTCAAAAAGTCTCAAATGCTCGACTGTAATAGCCAGTTCCATTATCTGGTTTTTTTTTTCTGTTTGTTTTTCTTTTTTTCTTTTCTATTATTGAATACTTTATCTACATTTCAGATGTTATCCCCTTTTCCCATCCCTCCCCCCAAGAAACCCTTATCCCATCATCCCTCCTCTTGTTTCTATGAGGGTGTGCCCCCACCCATCCACCCACTCCTACCTGGTATTTCTCTTCACTGGGGGATCCAGCCTTCAAGGGACCAAAGCCCTTCTTTCCCACTGATGCCCAACAAGGCCATTCTCCACTACATATAGAGCTGGAACCACGGGTCCCTCCATGTGTGTTCCCAGGCTAGCTGTTTAGATCCTGGGAGCTCCGGTTGGTTGGTATTGTCATGCTTTCCATGGGGCCACAAGCCCCTTCAACTACTTCAGTCTATTCTATAACTCCTCCATTGGGGACCCTGTGATCAGTTTGATGATTAGCTGCAAGCATCTGCCTCTGTATATGTCAGTCTCTGGCAGAGCCTCTCAGGAGACAGCTATATCAGGCTTCTATCAACATGCACTTCCCAACATTTTAGAATTTTAGAATTCAGCTATGTAGGTGTTCTTGGAGATATCAGAACACACCTTGGCTGTAGATTCTAAAACATCACAAACAATAACATCAACTATAGTGATATACACAGATTATGTGTATAGAACAGACTCTATTTCCTTCCGTTCAGCATATGCATTGTACCTCTCAAAGAGCATTAATACAGATGGAATGACATAGACCTAGGTATACGATACCATTAATGATCACATTAGGATTTTTAAACCTTATTATCCTATAGTGTTCTTTTATGAGTTTTAAAATCAAAACTATTCCTCTGTATAGAGATATTTGGTATGTAACAAATTGGTAAATCAGCTACATTAATGGTATTGAACTGTTTAACTGTGGTTTTGTTTTAAGAACAGGCAGAATATCTCAAATTCTATGATGGAGTTCACAATGTGCTATGTACTTTTCTAACTCATTTATTCTTTCCATTGGCACTTATATGGTATTTGCTGATATTGTTTACTTTAAGGATAAGACAATCTTGATTGGACCCTTTCTAAATTTTCTTATAAATTCCTGTTGACCTTCATATAAATTTGATTTACAAGCTGAGTGACCAAAAGGATAAATTTAAACAGTTAAATTTGAGTACTAAGAAAACAACGATCAGAGTGTGAGACACAGACGTTAAATTTGGGCACAAGTGCTTCTTCAAACCTACTATTGACCATTTAGTACCCTGGAAGGTAGCTGGCAAGTTCTTGAAAATGTAACCTTGCACAGTTCCAATCAAATGTCCTGCAGTGGTGACTGCATACATGCTCACTTCCAGCAGCAGAGGGTTCATGTGCTAATATGATACTCTCCTTGAAAAATGATGGGTACCCCATTTCTGAACACCCAGTTTACAATTTTATTTTTATACCCAATCTGAAAATTGAATACATTGCAGCAACTTTCTATGGTAGAAATGAGTATCAGAACTAATGAAAGAGAATTACCTATTCAAGGATCCTCTCAATTTTTATTTTGTATGTGTTTTAGTTGACATTCCTTAATATATCCCGATGTATCCTCTTCATATTTAGCATATTATTGGGTTAACTGGGATCCCATGTCCACTCCACTACAGAGCTTGGGCTGCTCTGGGATACGAGATGTGGGAGTTTTGACTGCGCTTAAATCAGTGCTGGAGGTGGGCCTGTGTCAGGCAATGGGAAGCCACAGAACAGCACTCCAGGGGTGGAGAAACACAGTCTGAGGTCCTAGGGACATACAGAGCTGGCTAGGGAGTACCCAGAAATGCAGTGCTGCCAGGGCCATCTGGTTCTCAGGCTCTTGGACACCCAGGTGTCACTGGGAGCTTCGGAAGAGCTAAGAACAAAGTAGCGGCCCACAATCTGGATCTATCCTGGAGCCAAAGTAGAAAGGGGGAGCATTCCAGCTGGGTTCCTCAGGGAGGAGTCCTTGGCTTGTCCATGGGCTGCTTTGCTTGGTGGAGGCTGTAGATAGGAATGCTGAGCGGCATCCTGCGGAGATTAGATGAGCTCTTTAAGTGAAGGCTTGCTCCATTGCTTCCCGTGGCTGATACTGACGAAAACAGACAGTCATGTTTTTAAGGCATTTATCGTCATGGTGGAAAGTAGATGAGTTAAACTGTACCCCAGTTTCTGAGGGCATGCTTGAAGTTAAATACCTTTTGCAGGGAGGAATGACTGGGAAGGAAAACTTAGCTTGCTATGCCCTTCGGGCCTTTAGGTACATCATTAAAATGGAGATCTCTCTTGAGGCTAAGTGACCACAGGTCAAATCCTCTATCTGCAGATGAGCTTGGGGCTTTACCTTTATGTGACTGATGGCCACAAATCTATTGAGGGCTGTGGCCTTGTGTCAAGAGCCTGGTGTGTCTGGGAGCATGGCAAAACGCCTTCTGTCCCTCAGGGTCACCAGGATTTCCAGCCTATGGTCAACTAGGAACCAGGCTGCCTTTCACAGTCCTACAGCATATTCTTAGTAAATAATAAATAATATCTATATTATTTGTAAAGCTCATCAGATTCTTTGTTTTCTTCACACTAGGAACTGAACCATGAGTCTTCATGTATTTTTGTGCTTGGTAAATGATTCTCAGCACTAGTATAATCAAGATAAAACAAATATTTCCCCTGCTTAAGAAGATTATAGTATAGCTGGACACACAATGGAATTATATGTGTACAATTTTATGTAATGTCATGTTTTTCCATAGAGGCATATAAGGGTTTTAATTATAAGCTTTGACCAGTTGATGGATTTTGGGAAGGAGAGTCAGTTTCTTTTACTGGTATGGCTGAAATTGGATGGCCTCACACCATTTTTTTATATAGGCAACATAAATAGGACTCAAGATCATTGAGAAGGAGGGAGAGAAAGAAAGAAAGACAAAGACAGAGAGACAGAGAGACACACAGAGAGAGATTAGAAGGGATGGAATGCTGGGTATAAAATTTAGGGAGTTAAAGAAAAGAGCAGATGGTAAATATGATTAAAATATAGTGATTTAAATTACCAAATAATTAATTAAAATATTTACTTTTTAAAAGTACTCTGACTGGAGATACCACGAATGGGTATATATTAATGATCTCAAGAATCTATGGGTTATTAAATGAAAATCTAGTGTAAGTTTGTAGGTACTTTTCTAGAGTTGTTGTCCAGGAAGATTCCTGAAGTCCTCAAATTCATACATTATGGCCATTGTCCTTCGTTTTTTTGCCTCCAGAACTGGATGATCAGAACCTATGCTGGCCAGTTTTATGTTAACTTGTCACAATCTAGACTGTCTGGAGAAAAGGGAGCCTCAGTTGAGAAATTGTATTACACCAGGCTGTAGACAAGCGTGTAAGGTGTATTTTTAATTATTGATTGGTGTGGGAGGGCCTGGCCCAGTGTGGGTGGGGCTGCTCTAGTGCAGATGGTTCTGTGTTCTATAAGAAAGAAGGCTGAGGTGACGCACACCTTTAATCCCAGCACTTGGGAGGCAGAGGCAGGCAGATTTCTGAGTTCAAGGACAGTCTGGTCTACAGAGTGAGTTCCAGGACAGCCAGGACTATACAGAGAAACCCTGTCCCAAAAAAACCAAAAAGAAAAAAAAAAGAAAAAAAGAAAAAAAGAAAAAAAGAAAAAAAGAAAAAAAGAAAGAAGGCTGAGAAAGTTTTTGAGGAAGAACCAGTAGGCAATGTTCCTTTATGGCCTCTGTGTTAGCTCTTGCCTTCAGGTTCTTTCTCTGTTTGAGTTCCTGTCTTGACTCACTTCCATGATGTACGGCAGATAAGGCAAATAAATTCTTTCCTCCTCAAGTTGTTTTCGTCATGATGTTTTATCAAAACAACAGTAAGCCTAACTTTGCCAGACCCTATTTTTGAGTACACTGCTCTTTTTGGCTTCATAATATGTTACCATGCTGTAACTGACCTGGAAGCTCCTGTCTGCTGGATAGCATTCATGGTGTTGCTGGAAGTTGCTATGCAGGCATCAGGAAAATCAAAGGTTACCTCTTGTGTTTTCTAGTTGTGGACCTTATACTTTATTATAACATCTTGCTATGCAGGAAATGCTTATTGGTATAAGTGACATGATGGTTATGGTTTAACTAACCAATCTATTACAGATGTATTAAATACATCTATCTATGAGATCTGAAGCCCATTACATATGGGGAGTTCATGGTCTGTGATGGAGACATGGTAAAAGGCTCATAGGTGGTCATAGGATGTAGGGATGAACTTAGTACTTTTGTTTAGCTAAATGGACATGTTGTAAAACTGCTTCTTAACTATTGAATTTCACTCTCATAATGCCATCTGCAGCTTTGATCAAAGTTACTTTTTTTTTGGAGGCTACAATAGCTAACATAGTCTCATAATTGTTCCAGGTAGTGAGTATAAGTGATGCTTGAGTGTTTGGAGTTAAATGGTACACTAATATTCTCCTCTCAAAATCTCAAGGAACATTACAGAAGAGGCAGAAAGAATTAAAAGGCCAAACAAGAGGCATCTATGAAATATTGTCTAATGGGCAAGACATTGATGATACTCATGAACTCATGACTGTGTTGGCCTACCTAAGGGTTGCAGAAAACTGAGGCAGTAAATACTTACTTATAGTAAGTATAAGGTCAGGGCTCATAGTTGCCACCTAGAAATACTAATGACTGTCAAGGACTGCTCAAAAACAGGAAGTCATTGCCTTCAGTGATACCACTAGTGAGTTATTAATGATCCAGTGGAGAACTTACAGTTATGCCCTACACAGTGGTGGACCTAACTAAATGGAGTGAGTTATAGAATAAAATCACAAACAAAATTAAAAGACTGCAAAGTGAGGTATGGACTTGGTGGTAGGAAAGGAGTTTTGTAGGGATAGAAGAAGAGAGGGTAGATAAATGAGCATGACCAGAATATATTGTATGCATGTATGAAATTGTCAAAGAATATATTGATTTAAAACGTTTAGGTAAAATGAAAACCTCTGGAAAGATTGAAGGAGTTACTTAAATGTTTCATGGCCAGTCCATGACCATTATGTACTTGAGTTTCAGTCTATCAGATGTTTTAGTTACAAATGTTTTCATTCACTTTCCTCTTCTCCTGTAGTAAACAAGAGGACATTTATAATTGTGACTCCAAAGATTCTCATTCTCTCTAGATAAAATGTGCTATTTCTAACTGCGTTGAAGAAGAAGGGGAAGAGGAGGCAAATATTTCATCTTAGCCCTCATGGTATGCTTCCACATGTTTATATCAAGAGGAAGTGATATATGCTGAATCTGATGACTATTCTTAAGTGTGGTTTCTCATTACTTCATAATTTCAGTGGAAAGAAGATAGTTACTTAGTGAGCCACACCATCAGACAACATCCATTACACACAAACCACAGTTCTGGTGGAATTATGTGTTTTGGTGTTTGCATAGCCAACCAGTTAACTAGGTAACGAAAACCTGTTAAAAAGTACCAGCATTGACACTATAGCAGTCAGTGTCCTTCATGCTCTGCTGTCTCTATCACGGTGTGGCAAGGTGATTTTCAAATATTATGAATCACTCAGACAACATACATTTTAAAATGTTCCACAGCCAAAATTTTTAAAAAATGTGTTCTTCATTGGGAAAATAAGGACTCTGATTGCAGAAGTAATGAGTATCAATTTAGAACCAATTAACTGCAACTTCACGTTCACTGACTCCATGTGTGTACAATCAGATCTTGACTTTATAAATTCATACTTGCTTTAGTGTTTTATTAATTTTTCTACTACAGCCAGAATTATCCTCCAATAAAATGAAGACAGATACTTTATATAAACCTACCCCAGGGATTAAAAAAAACTGAACATTGCTCTTTTCAATGTCAAAGGGGCATGAACATAATACTGTATTTAGATAGGACTCACGTTGTCTTGTGTAAAAAAATCCAATAAGCCTTCCTCTTTAAAGACAAATTATTTACCGTCAGCTTTTTCCTCGTGGGGACAGGTTTTCTGGTTCTGTGTCAATAATTCTGTGAGGGAAACATGGTGATTACAGCTTGGAAAAAAAAGTGGCAAAGGGGGAAATTAAATCAGATTGGGAGTCAAGGTTTTCTCATTTAGTCTCGGGGATGAAAAATAACTTTATTCTAAAAATGGTCAACCACAAAATGAATTTTCTTCCACGGTGCAATGGTTCCAAGGCAAAAGAAGAAATGCCATACATAAAATGTTGGGCACACAAAAAATGTTTGAAAGCATAATAATCACTATGGGTGTTATTTGAGCATATGCTGTTCATACAGGAAAAAAAGAAAAAATATATACACAGAAGCTCACATATGAAGACTGATAGGTTGATATTGATATAAATAAACACAGACAAAAATGTACACATAATCATATAGTCTCAGACAGAATATAGACATGTTTGATTCCCAACCACTTAAGTCTGTGTAGCCTATCAATATAATGAAAATGTATTATACAGTGGAAATTTTGAATTCTATATTTCTCAGAGATAAGGTCATTTTGCTCGCTTCCAAAAACCACAGAAGTCAGGTAGCATGCCTGACAGGTAATCATTTAGTACACTGTAAAAGTCTAAGATAAGTGTCCTTGCAATGGACAGAGAAGATGTGTTCCATATTGAATAGTACACAATCAAAGAGAAATCATAATGAACAGGAGATAAATAAAAAACACACTTGCTACTCCTAGTGCCCTTCTAGAAGAAAGAAAATCTTTACAAGTCCCCTTTCAATTCGATGGAGTCTCAGAGTAGTAATAATCACCAATAATCTGCAGATGCATATTCCATTCTATTCCACTGATTGTTAGCATCTTCTAATTGTTCAAATCAATATTTTGGCTTCTGTGCCTTTTCTCAATTACATGATCAGTTGATACTGACTTTTTATTGAAATAATATGAAATTGAACAGTGGATCTCATCAAGGAAGGACTGATGGTTAGCATCAGTAGACTGTTAGTGAATAAAAATCCATCTTAACAACAGTCTGAGACATTGCTTAACCTGGGATTTAGACTGGTCCCACAAACAGAGATTCAGTTTTCATATATATATATATATATATATATATATATATATATATATATATGTATATATATATACATATATATATATGAGATAACATACAGTATAATCATAATCACCCCTCCCAGTTCTGTCTCTCATCCCCCTATTCCCACTGAGCCTCTTCTACCTTACAACTAATTCCCCTCCCATGCTTGTGTATTTCTGTTAGTGCAGATTTTATGCAGGTAGCCATCACTGATGATTCTCAGTATAGTAAAACCTATCCACTCCAGCCTTTTGTCAATTTTGGCATTATTTTCCCCCAGATCCAGAGCTCTGTCATCCTAGAACAGTTCCAAGATTTCTACACACTATCTCCTGACACTCATTTCTAATCCATCCTACATAATCACCCTGGGAAGACTGGTATACAATGTCTACTCTCCCATAAGCTGTCAAGCAGTTAAGTGCAGTATGGAAAAGAAGGCCTTCACTGGCCGAATAGTGGCCAGATTTCTACTAGGTCTACTCAGGAGATTTAAGAAACTACTACATCAAGCACTATCCAAGGCCTTTCACTAGTGGACTTTCTGGTGCGCATAAACCTGATGCTATGTCCTCTGTTCTTATGACTAGTCAATATCTCCAGTGTCGTATTTTTTTTCTTACTCTAAGGTCTAGTTTTTCAGTTCTGAGATGATGGGGGTTATGTTGCTATCACTCATCCTGTCCCATCTGAAGGTCAATAATGGTCACCAATGATGTATAAGTTGTCTTCGTTTTGAAAGTCCATATAAAAGAGTTTTAAATACTAAGAAATTGGAAGCTCCAAATGCATTTGTTCTGATTTCTGATCTCACCTTCAGCTTTTCTGTGATGAAGAGAAATGGAGATCTCAATAAGGAACATATAAATTTTCACTTTGTGTTTCTGACCTCAACTACTGAGGTTTGTCTTGGACAGATTCTCTTCATTATTATTAAATTTTTTTTTGGCAACAAGAGTCACAAAAATACCAAGTCAACTAATGTCCAGAAGCACCCAATGATTTAACCAACATAAATTGTATCCCAGGATTCCCATGAGTAGAGAAAACAGAGGCAAGACATTTGTCCCATGATACTTTTAATGCTTTCTTCCTTCTGCTAAGAGTTCAAGCTCAATGACTGTAATTTCCATACACTTCCAGTATTTTAACATTTACTTCTAATTCTCAAAGTCTGGCTATATGTTTTGTTGTTTGTTATACTGTCAACAAGAAATCAGAAAACATTATTCTACTCATGGTTAAACACTGGAATAGACAAGACAAAGTGTGGGACAGAAACTGAAGGAGGGGCCATCCTGAGACTGCTCCACCTGGGTATCCATCCCATGTTCACCAAAGGCAGATGCTGATGTGGATGCCAGAAGTGCATGCTGACAGGAGCCTGATATAGTTGTCTCCTTAGAGGTCTGCCAGAACCTGACATATACAGAGGAGGATACTCACAGCTATCCATTGAACTGATCATGAGGTTCCTAATGGAAGAGTTAGAGAGAAGACTGGGGTTTGCGGCCCCAAGGGAGGGCAACAATTCCAACCAATCAGAGCTTCCAGGGTCTATACCATCAGCCTGGGAGCACATAGGGAGGGACCCATAACTCCAGCTGTATATGAAGGAAGATGGCCTTGTTGGGCATAGGTGAGAGAGCAGGTTCTTGGTCCCTTGAAGGCTGGAAGCCCCAGTGTGGGGGAGGTGGGAGATGGTGGGTGGGTAGGGGCACATCCTCATAGAAGCAGGAGAAGGGGGGATGGGATAGAGGGTTTCTGGGTGGGGGGAAATGGGGAAAGAGGATAACATCTGAAATGTAAATAAAATATCTAGTAAAAAATTAATTTCAAAAACAAAACAAAACAAAAAAACCCAAACCAAAAAAGAAACAGACAAAAAAGAACATGAAAAATTGTTATTCTCCTGGGGAATTTAGACTTCACTGAGTCTTATCATAGAGTCAGGCACAACCTGTCATATAGACCATATTTGCTTTGCAGTTGCCTTGGGTCCAGTTTGTATTGACACTTTCTATATTGCTGTGTCTCTACTATGCAAAAATAATTTTTAAATCCATTTTTCTTTCTAGTTCCTTAGTTCCCATCAATAATGACTCTGAGACTAATTAGTTATTATTAAATGCCTAGGCCAAAATCATTGGTTCATTCATTGACTAGCTTCTAACTTAGTTAACTAACCCATTTAAACTATTCAATGTCCACCTTGTGGTTAGTTACTTCTCCTTCAGTCTTGGCCCACTTCTTCCTTAGTATCTCTTCTGCTGGTTTACCTCTGTTTTCTCAGTCTGTTTCCTGTCTCTCTTGTCTCTTTCAGTTCTCCCCCATCTCTCTTTTTTTCTTATACTACCTCTCAGAATCCTCTTTCTTCCTGCCAGTGTCTCACCTCCTGCATCAGCTCATTAGCCATTGGCTTTTTAACTTACAAGTGATGTTTATGAAAGATTTTCTCTACACTACTATGTAAATGGTGTCTCTTCTGCTTTGATTATCAGCTAAGGTATCATGTTCTCTAAAGTTTTTAGGCAAATGAAATATATCAAAATCAAAAGAAGCATATAAATTCATAGACAAGTCTCATATTATTCCTCGGTAAAATTTCTTAGTAACAGTCCTCTTTTCTCTGAATGTATATATTTAATAAGCACATTACTGCAGGATTAAATATGAAAGAGAGTTAGAAGCAGCCTTAAAATAACAGTAAAAGTAATAAGCTGTTCTTGGGTTATAGTTCTACTTTGAATATTATCTGAGGAAATTATGTGGATCCAAAACACATTATAAACTTTAGAGAACACAAATAGCCTCAAGTCCATGAAAATGACCATTATGTAAAAGTTTCCTGATCTAAGGTGTTGAGAATCCAGGGAAAATGGATTTTTAGTTATGAATGACCAGATGAACTTGGTTGTTGACTGTGGATTACGTCACAATGTTCCAAGTTATTCCAGTACTTAACATTATCCCCAAAAGCTAAGATTTGTGAAAAATCAATGGGCCAGTTGGGTCTTGCACTCCCCATGTAGCTGGTTCTTTATGCCTCATTGATGACTCTCCATTGGCCACCTCACTCCAGGCAGTTGGAAATATCAAAACAGTCATTATTGTTGTAATGAGCTTTCATGTTTAATAGCTTCAAACATGAAGGATAGCTAGCTTTTCAGAAAGCCATCACTCCAGCATTATGGTTCACCACCCTTGAGGTAGCCAGACATCCCACACTCTGTCATTATTGCATTCCCGATTACTTTGGGGAAAAGGCATGCAGGTGTTCTTAATCAGAACGGATAGGTTAACAAAACAGCTGCCTAAGAAGTGGCTATTTCTCTGATGTCTCCAGAGTCCTTCAGCAAGGGTATTTGGAGCATGTCTTCACAGTTACTGGTTAGCAGTCATAGACTAATAAAAATCAAGCTTTGCTTAACAATCAAGATACTTTCTGAAACCTGCCTCAATAGGGAGTTTTATTTTTATGTGAACATCATAGAATGACTGCACACATTAAAACCTAAAAGGGATAGCTGTCACTCATGAGTTAATGTGTTTTATTTACATGGAAAATCTCATTGCCCCTGGGACCATGATGAATAAAATCGCCAAAGATTAGTTCAACCACAGGAGAGAAATGAAATGATCAAAGACATGAAGTACACAATACATACAAGCCTGCTTCTTTGCACCGTGATATCATTTTACAGTAGCTGTGTTTATGAGTATACAGTGTGTAGTCGAAAGCAGAAGAAAAAAGAAGAGTATGATAAATACATAAAATAGCAGTGTACTCATGCATTATTGAGATTTTTATTTTACTATACTTAATTTTATACATTGTGTGTGACTGCCAGTTTAGGCTTATTTTCACTAATGGAATCATAGCACATAAATAATAATATCTGATGAAAATAGATGCTATGATTCTATGTAGTAGAAAACTCTTCAAAGTAAACTTATGATTTCTCCTTCAACATAGGCAACAATAGTAAATGCTAATGGTAACAATGTTAGCCAGACAAAGAAAGGCATTGAGTCTCACTAGGCTTATGAGCTTCAAGCTAATTTTTCGTGCAAGCGTGTGTTATTCTTATGCTGGGGATTATCTGCAACACAGTTTGTGCTTAGAAAAGCATATTTCTAGAGCTTTAATCAGTTTTGTTAATTTTATATGATTTTAGTGCAATGACTTACTCATCTTCAGATTTAATTAATTAGGAGAGATCCTCATAATGTCAGGGTCACAGAATCTGTGGCTGAGTTAAAGTTGTGGAATTAATCTGCTCAAGGAAGACTTTTTTTTCTATTTTTAAAATTCTTTTCTAAACATTTTGGGCTTTATTTATTTATTTATTTATTTATTTATTTATTTATTTTGAGACAAGGACATGTATCTTTGGCTGGCCTTGAACTCACTATAGGGCAGATCTTGAACTCTTTTATCTTCCTATTGGTGTCAGCACTCTCATTTTATACAGTGCTAGGAAGAGAACTCAGAATTCCATGAATGCTAGACTGTAATTCCATAACTGAGCTCTTTACCCAGCCCTTTCAATTTTAAAGTATTATTGAATAATAGATGTAAAAAATGTAGACATACACCTTGAATTTGTGCATTGCAATGAGGAAACACAGATGCCCATATCCTTTAACTATCACTATGACAAGAGATATCCACCAGTTTCCAAAGTTTTATTTTGTCTTCTTGTTTATAGAAACCAAACATTGTGAAAGCTCTCTCCTCCTTACATACCATAAGAAAACATTCACAGCACTGTATTATTATTTAGCTATAAATAGATATATAGCAGATCTTTGGAATACCTTGAAAGGATACATGTTTTATCTGACATTGAATATTTTCATGTGTTTCTCAGTTGCCTGAGGTCAACTATTCTCTCATATCCTGCAGTAAATAATTCAGTCTTTGTAAATGTAAATGTTGCTTTTATTTCCCCAGAGGAAGGGATGAAATGAGAACCAGCCATACCCAAGGTTTACACATACATGGGTTGGGCTGAGCTTGGAATGTCTCTATCATCTGTTTTAACTATCCCTAGGCCTAGACCTGGAATCTTCTAGCCTTCATACAATCTAATCTTCTGCAAGCCTAGACCTTGAGGGCTTCAGCTTCCGGTCTCTGTCTGCTAACCTAGGCCTAGAATAATTCAGCCTCTTAGACTTACTGTTGAATAAACTTACTCTTTCTAGCTTTTTCTGAACTTTGGTGGGCTGGTTCAACGCAGCTATTCTGGTCAAACTCCTCCAAACTGACAGATTCTAATTAGCTTCTCTTGAATTTTGAGTGACTTGCTATTCTTAGAAAGACTGCCTCTTAACTCCACAAACTGTACTACTCAAACTGAACTAAGCACAACTATACTCAACTGAAATGCAGTAAACTGAACTAACTGAACTAAACTCAATTGAATTAAATGGAAATGATCTTTTTCTCTCTTGTCCTCTATCTCTATCTATCTCTATCTCTATCTCTATCTCTATCTCTATCTCTATCTCTATCTCTATCTCTATCTCTATCTCTATCTCTATCTCTATCTCTACCTCTACCTCTACCTCTACCTCTACCTCTACCTCTACCTCT
>JANHMN010000012.1:31264773-31287800 GCA_030674055.1 Rhabdomys pumilio
CTCTACCTCTACCTCTACCTCTACCTCTACCTCTACCTCTACCTCTCTCTGTCTCCTTTCCCTCTTTATGTAGCTTCTCTTTCCTGTCCTCATGAGAGTTTGGTATATCCTCTTTCTGACTCAATCTGTCAAATCTTTTTCTGAGATATCACTTTGTCTGTCCTTCAGTTAGACATCATGGTTTGGGATTTCAGGTGTGTACCAAAGGGATGTCTGTATTCCAGGAACAAGGATCAAAGATGTGTATTAATGGAGTGTCTGTATTCCAGCCAGAGGGATTAGAAGTGTGTGAATGGTGTATTCCAGCCAGATCATATCTTTGAATGTTATCCCTTTCCAATACAGCTATAATGGTGAATTACATTTCCTCTACAAGTTTTCCTCAGGGACTTCCCATTAATTCCCTTAACTAACTGTCTTAATTAACTGAGGGTATTCTGAATTCTTAGTTACTCTTTAATAAGAGTAATGGAAAAGTTGAAAAAACGTTGGAAAGTTGAAGTAATACAGTATATTTTTACTTTGTTTGCCTGCTCTCAGGGATTATACATTTTACCCACAGTCTTAAAACAGAAATGTAGAAAGAAACAACCAAACAAAGGTGAGAAGGCTACCAGACACAGTGAAATTTGTGAGTGTTCTATTTCTCTTGCTGTGCCAGTGTCTTTTCTCAGATGGAAAATAGGAGTCTCTTGGGATCTCTACTCTTCTCTCCACATCCAAGAAAAAGTTCATGACATTCCTTTCTTCTCAAGCATGGAACATACCACTTTGTTCCTTCTTGACATTATGTCTCCTTTTCTGTTCTTAAATTTATAGAGGCAGTTTGTCTCAAAAACTGTTGGATGCAATATAAATTTAATTCATCAAATACTACACGAAGCAGTGTTAATTACAGGAGGTTGTGTTTCAGTCACATTAGCAGGGGACTGGCAGTGACTTTAAGCAATACAACAGTTTCAAAATCTAATAATGTTCATAAACATGGCTGATGTAAGGGACTTAGAGAATGAATGCATAATTTTGTTGTAGGTAGAATAACTTCTTTATGGGGATTTACAGACAAGCTCCCAGAAAGTTTGACTATGAATAGATTTCTCTTATGAAACATTTAGCAGGCACATTCTTCTAGACATAAAGAGATAGATGGAGTCTCAACATTTCAGAAAAGAATAGTTAGGACAAAATAGAATATAACAACATTACTACAGTTATACCTCTAACAAATTGACTTACCTGGAGCCTTGAGAACCAACAAAAGATGCAAAGCATCATAACGAAAGATTGGTTCTTGTGACTCTCTACACTTTCTGTTCTCTATTCAGAAATATCTCAGACTCTATTACAATCTAAAATTGTTGTCATTAATCCCACTGCCTTTCTCCACTGTATGGTCTCCATTGCACATTTAAACATCATTTTTACAATATGAGCATTTTTGTAATGGTTAGTACATTTTTATAATGGTCAGTCACTATATATTGGACAATATATGACACACAAAATATTGTTTGGAATTAGAATGAAGTTGACCATAGGGGAAAAGATGACAGAGAACTCCAGCTTGAAGATAATAGCCAAAAAAATGCTGTATTGGAACAATAATTTTCTTCAGTAGCCTCTTTATTAATGATTACACAGTGAGGTCAGGAAACGTAAACTGAAGCTCATGTAGAAATCTATGGAGCTTTTACCCTCTCCTCATTCGCTTGCAGAAATAACTTATTGCTATTTTAAAAATAAATAGATTTAAGGGCAGATGGCAAAATGAAGCATTCTGTACCTAACACAATGTCTCAGTTATCTGTTTAAGAATAACTTTAAATCTCTCTTTTCACACTTTTTTCCCTAAGGGGCTATATTTTTTTTCTGTAGATATATGTTATCTACATATAAGTTATCTTCCATTTCCTAGAACGAAAGATCTAACACCAATCTAGAAAACTAAGGAAGATACAGGGCGTTTAAAGAGAAGTGTCATTCACACCTAGTGGGTATAAGAAAAAGATAAGAGCTTGGAACTTGCAGGCAACCAAGCAAGGTACCATGTACTAAATAAGTCTTTACAATGATGTGCATATATTCTATTTCCCAGAGGTCACCATCACATATGTTTAAGGTGCCCTATTCCTAGGGATATGTTACTGTGGTATTTCAGAAACATATTTCCTCATTTTGCTGTGTATCACAGGAGATAAGATTGGCATTTGAATCAAGAAACTGGGTTAGCAATGGAAACTGTCTGTTCTGATGTATGGATAGTGTTTGGAGTTCCTTCAGTCCATTTCTGGTTGGATCTTTACCCTGTGGAAAAAGCAACTCCTTGCTTCCTCTGTTATTGACTTAAGCTGACATATGCTATTCACTCCTTGTTCTCTACTTGGATTAGGGCTTCTGGTGCTCTGACTTTCAGAATCAGGATAGCAACACATCCCCAGCTTCCTAGAAGAAGAACTTCAAGGCAGAAGACCATGAAAATATCTGTTGTCACTGATATTGCATGTTCCAGTTTAATATTAAAAAGTGTGTTAGTCATGTAGATGTGTAGAAGAATGGATGGACGAAGAATTAGAACAGAGATAATGAGTGTGCATATCTCTTCCTGACTATTTCTCTGAAGAATCCTCATGATTACATCTGACTAATGATTAAAAGAGTCTTAAAGTTGATCCTGTTTAGAACAGATGATACAAAATACCAGGTCTAGCACATAATTCCCTAACAGAGGATTTTGACTATGATTAGAATGTCAGTAAATACTATTTCACTAATAAATCTGATGAACAATCTTGAATCAATAAAATTTTACTGGTACCCATCCTTCACTATAAAATACAGTTTTATGGAAAATAATTCATAAAAAATTAAACAATAGCTAGGTGGAATATAGTGAAGGGGATCTTGATTTTCCTGATGAAGTCCAAATATTTTTCCATGTGAATATTACTATACTAATATTAACTATGATGAATAAATATATTTGTGATACAAATTTACATGTTATTTACAAAATATTTGTGTTTACTGTCTGAATATTTTCTTTGTTATAAGTTTAAAATTTCGATTATTTGAATGTACAAATCAGTAAAAAAATTAGTTTATTTCTCATAATGCTTATAAAGGTTAAATAAGATAGAATATGAGGAGAAAACACAAATTTTAATATGTAAGAAATATTCAATAAAAGCTGAGTGATTTTGAATTTCAAATCCTTTGCTGTTGCTTGTTTTAAGCAGGAGATATATATTTTTTCATATATATATATGAAAATCTGGCTTCCTCTTTATTAAAACAATTGATTTTTAATATTTTAAATTTTTTTGTTTCCTCCACATTTGGAAAATGAATGAGAAAGTCAGGGTAAAGTAAAGCTTTAAAAATATCACAATATTCCTTAAAACATAATTGTAAAATGTCACCCATGTGGAGCTGGAAGGAAGGAGTCAATACGAAAAGAAGATACGTGATTTCTTGGTTTTCTTTCTCCAAGCACTGTGGCCAAACTACATAGTTTTCTATTTGCATTTTTGAAACCAGATAGATTATTTTTCTTTCTGTGAGTTGAAATATAAACAACAAATACAGAAACAAATGAACTGTGTTAGTATTTTGTCTATGAAAATTTCAGGTCCTTAATTGGGTTTCCTTATGCCTCTCTTGAAGTTTTGAGGTATTTGACTATGTGGCATTTTATGACTTCTTTTCTTCCTCTTGTTATATACACAACTTATTTCTTCCATGACATAGCTCAAATGCCTTCTCTTTGATTCACAAGGCCATAGACTAGTGAGACAATAGAGAATCACTCAGTTTACTATCCAGGCAGTCATTTTTTTTTTCTCTCTCAGCTTTTGCTGTGGTTTGGGAAAGATATATTTTAAATTATGACTGCTTGCTTCCTCAGTCCATCTGGTTCTTCTGGCAACAGTAGCTGTCCATCCTCAGGTGTGTGAGCGCCTGTCCCCAGTACCTTTAAGTAAAAATAATGGCTCAAAGAAATACAGAGATCTTCATTCTTGCTCAATGAGCACATTGTTGAGTCCTGTAGTTATGGTTAGGGAAGAAACAGAAACAAAGGAAGATGGCTAGACAGAATGAAGGAAAATAAAACGTGGGCAGAGATCTACAGACAGAATAGAGTGTAGAACAATAACAAATTATGAGCTTAGCAATTTTTAAGTTTGTGCCAACTACACCAGCGATCCTATTAGCTCCACTGACTCTAGAGGCAGGAGCACTTGTCAGCTTCTTGGAAATAATTGAGTACCAGGATGTGTCAAACATAAACATGCAACCTCAAAAAGTAAATTAGACCAATGATTAGCACTAAAAAGTAACCTAAGGAATCTTGCAATTTCCCTTAGTGACCAATAAATGGGATCATCTCCAGAATTTTTAGTCTACTTGTTGCTATTTCTTTCAAATTACCATGCCATTGCTGTAATAAGATAAATGAATAGTCAAATTGAAAAAAACCCACAGATATCATAAAGAGAAAACCAAATTTTAGGTATGAATATAGACCAGTAGAAATTATATATAGCAGCATGTCTTATAATTGTATGCTCTCTTTTTCTATTCATATTATAACTTTCACTTCACTAACCCTCATGATGTGGCCCTAATATTTCAAGACCATTAGGAAGTTTTGACATTTTGTATCTATTCAATTAATCTCTTATCCAACATGTAGTCCAAGACACATTCCAGAATAAACTGTACTTTTCTGGGTAGCTAATGTCATTCAGTTTACCAGATTGCTCCTCCTCTTCCTCCTCTTCCTCCTCCTCCTCTTTCTCCTTTTCCTCCTCTTCCTCCTCTTCCTCCTCCTACTCCTCCTCCTCCTTCTCCTTTTCCTCCTCCTCCTCCTCCTCCTCCTCCTCCTCCTCCTCCTCCTCCTCCTCCTCCTCCTCCTCCTCCTCTTCTTCTTCTTCTTCTTCTTCTTCTTCTTCTTCTTCTTCTCCTTCTTCTTCTTCTTCTCCTTCTTCTTCTTCTTTTTCTTCTACCTCTCTCTCCCCTTCCCCTCTTCCTTCCTCCTCTTCTTTAAGAAATTTAGACTATTTTGTTTATTTATTTCCTGTAAAAATAAATCTTTCTACTTAGAATTTTGTATCGGGTATCTTTGTCACAAAATGAAGTCACTGATATGTTGGGTAGAGGCCTAGGTAAGCCTGTGTAAACAGAAACTGTATCCTTCCAAAAAACATCATATCTTCATTAAAATGTAACTGTAAAGTCACAAATTTTGACGTTCACCATTCATAATAATAGGTAGATAAAAATTTTATAGCAGAATGGTAAGATTCAGTGACTTATAATCTTATAAACTTAATATGGTCACACTGTAGGATAGAATGAAGTGCTTGTCTTGAGAAATACAAAAGGATTGAGAACTGGAGAAAGGGATCAGTTCTAAGACCATAAATAAAAAAAAAGTTCAGAGAATCTATTTTTGAACTGGGCACTAGTTAGTTTCCATGTGGATTCACAATGTGACAAGGTGACAAGGCTAAGACTACTGCATTTGTTTTCATATTTTAATGTATATCTGCTCTATTAACCTTAAAATTAGGAATAAAGAACACAAATGTCTGCAACTTGGAAACAAACAGAGGAATTTCATATAAACATCATATTTGTAAACATTAAGGAAATAAAGATTTCAAAATAGAAATTTAACTGAAGTAGAATTCATGAGTTACTAATGAAAATATGTTTTGTAAGAAAATATTAAGTGAGCCATAGTTTCAAATTTCATAGGAATATGTTAAGCAGATTTTCATACTGAATATTGAAACATCAAGCATCCAGTTGCTTTCATTATATGCCTATTATATATTTTAAAAATATAAGGTTGTATTGAAAAAACAAAAACCCCCTTTTCATTACTTGTCTTAAGGAAGTAATTACTGAAAGATTATAATTCTTGCAGTTCAGCAGTTGTTTGGGTTTTTTTTTTTTTTGTTCATCCTCTGCTTCTATTCTCACTCACACATTTCAGTTTCCACTTCCATCCTTATGCTTGAATCTCCAAAGTGCTAAATGAACATAAATGTTTTTTTTTCAAACTTAAAAATGCCACTTGGTTTTTTTTAGATATAGCGTCTTGCAAAGCAATTATAAGCAGGAACATGTGGCTCTTCGGTTTCAGACTAGGTATCTTGCTGTTGTAACTGACCTCTTATCAGCAAAAATACTCATTAGAAAAAGAAAAACAAATGTACATGATCGAAGAACGTCTCTGCTTGGCAGCTGGAATCCTTACATGGTTGTACCCCTTGATCTTCTGTCATTCCAGTGCTTCTGCTGTGTCATGGTAATGGAGAGTGCCTACTACAGTCAGCATCTATGACTGTACATACACTGAATGATGCTAATCAAATGAATTGGGCATGATTGGTGACAGATACTCTCCCATCTGTTTCATGTAACAAAGGCTGTAAACCCAAATCAACATTTCATGCTTCAAGAAAAGAAATGATTTGGGATGGAAACTTGGTCTTCTATGTTAAATATACTTATGATTTAATAGGAAACGTATAGAAGTATCTTGCTTTCATCATTGTTTCTGCCTTTTGTGTGATCACCAAGCAATAGAACTAGAGGTGATAATGGTGTCTGGACCACTTCCTTCCTGGTGTCCTTCTCACTGTTGAAGAATATAGAAACTTAAGAATTGCAAGCTCCTTGACTTGTGCTCTTATGGACTTTTAAATTTTTTTCTACACACATTTCCATGTGTTAATTCACATTCTAATAAAAGACTCAGAGTTATTTCTGTTTCCTGCAGTGAGCTCAAACCATTAGAGCATGCCTCACTAGGAGACCTCGGTTAATTTATCTCTTTGGTGAGACTAATGAAATGATTAAATGCAGGGACCCAGAACAAATTATTCCTTGAGTTTTTTTTATTATTTTTGTTTAAAATACACATAAGGAAATGAAGACCTGTAGATAAATTATTTCTCGGTATCTAATTCAAATACTGTCAAATTATAAGTGAAATATGTCATGAAAATATCTAATTAAATACTGTATTTTGTTTGATGTCGCTTATAGTCCAAGCATTGCACTGGGTGGTACTGATGTAAGAATGAACCACACATATTCATTACCTACTGGGATCTCACCTTTTATCAAGGGATAAAGAGATAGGCAGGTAATTTTACTAAATATCATAGGAGTCCAGTCATAACAGGCACAGGGCCACAATTAAAGCAAATGTGAGTGGTACTAATTCCACATGGGAAATGATGTTTCATGGAACACACAGTGGTTGAGATGGCCAATCAGATTTGTTAGTGACAGGACAAAGCTTCGTGAATAAGGAGATGTTAATGGCAGAGTAGTCAACAAATTCTTCAAATCCCTCCAAATGCACAGTTTTCATCTCCTTATATCAAGTTGAAATGTCATCTGTTGCATTTATTAATATCTGACCCATCAGGTCACAGATACCTCATAGTTCTGGTGAATTCAAAAGATATGTTTGAGGAGTGGTTCAAGGATATGTTTTCTTATTAGTTAAAATAATTACGAATGAATGTGAAGCCCATCTACTCCTCCTGTTCCACATTCTGGTGTTCAAGAGACAGATGGTTGGGGCAGCAGGGGAGATAAAATTTACCAAGAGAGAAAGACATGAGGACCTTGAAGACAAAAGCCAACAACACTGGCATGATTTTGAGCTGTGATCACACACAGACATGTTGGAAAGTTCCAGCATGTAAGATAAATATGCACATTACTACTCAAACCATTTCCAATCAAGCAAATTATGCTTCATGAGCTCTAATGAAACTAGTAAGCAGTGCAGCCTTTAGAAAGATGTGTACTTTGGCATGAGCCCTGAATGCAGAAGGCAGAAGGTAGTGGAGCCTTTGATAGAAAAAAAAAATCCATCGAATCAAAGAGGCAGGAAGTGGAATTAGAAAGTTCTCTATTTCATGTACAATGTGGAGAGTTATTTACAGTGAACAACAGATTGTGTGTGTGTGTGTGTGTGTGTGTGTGTGGTGTCTATATACCAGAGGTTGATTTCAGATATCTTCTTCAGTCACTAAATAGCTTATCTTTTGAGAGAGGATCTTTCACTGAACCCACTGCTCCTGAGTTGGTTGATGTGTCAGTTTGAATAAGAAACATTCTTTAATGGCTCAAGTATTTGATCAATTGGCCTTCATTTAGGGGCAGTGTTTGGGAGCTTGTGCAGTCTTTAGAAAGTGGGTGCTTGCTGGTAAAAGTGTACCACTGCACAGAGTGTTTAGGTGTACATAACTTTGTCCCACTTCTAGTTTGCTCTCTCTGAATCATGTTAGCATTTGAAGATGGGATCTTTCAGCTTTGTGGTAAAGCCATGACTCTTCTAGACTCATCACTATGGAGTCTACCCTTGGAAGTATAGGTCTCAAGTCAACCTCTCCTTCTTTAAAATGCTTTGGCCACAGTAGTTTATCACAACAACAAAAAGTAACTAATACAGCTACACTTGGTGGAAAAACAGTAGAGAAAGGGAAACAGAAAAAGAAAAATTGACTGGATGTTTGATTTAGATGAATTATTAAGTAAATGGAAAGAATCTGAGAGCAGTAGTCCATGTGTGTCTAGTTTGTATTATATACCAAACTACTGGATAAGCCACAAACTCAGTGGCTTACAATTTAAAAACTAACTTTTTTCCATACTGCAGTGTAAGAGGTCTGAGGTCTGGTTTCTATGTGGTGGTTGAGGGGCCTTGGATCATTAATCTTGTGTTTCCTTTAGCTCCAGGGCTTCTACAATTTCTATATTTTCTTCCTAATTAGTGAAGAGAGATGATAGAGGACCCTGTAAGTTGTTGTTACTGCTGGTAACTTAATGAACCAGTCATGAATGCACAGCGGGTCACTTCCATGTATATTTCACTACGGGAAACTTATTTCTATACGTCATTGTAAGGTAAGCTGGTGACAAATCTATGGACTTAGAAACATGTAAAGGTGAAACTTGTCTCCAGAGAACCCTTCTCTTCATACAGTAGGTAGGAGACTTACAAAGTCTCACTTTGAGAGACTTCCAAAGTCACTTTGGCAAACAGAAAGGCAATACTTTCAGGTATGGCATGAGATCAATGTCTCTTGGACTTACGTAAGTAGTCTTGTCCATGATGATTTTAGGTGGTATAGAATTAGGTCTCAGAAGAGGGGTTCTGTTGTTTGTGAAGTTGTAAACACCATAACCCCTAAATACACATCGAGATTTGAAAGCAGATATGATGACTCTTCTAAAAGCAAACTGAGAATGAATGTTGTAGACTGCAGAAAGAATGAGAGTATTCTTTGCATTATACTTCCATGCCACTCAGAAGTGCCCTTATGTCTAAGCAATGATTTTAAGCATCACAAATCTGTGTGGCCTCTACTTTGATTATTCTCTAGGAAAATCAGGCTTTGATTTGAGGCCAAATTGGTTGTCAATGCATGATCACAAGTCTTCTTTCTGTACCTATTGGTATCTAAGAAATTATTATTCCTTGTGAGAGTGACACAGTCAGATTTTGGGTGCTATGCAGATTCTTATAGAACCAAATGTCTCAGGCTTCTCTTTAATATTCCACCATGTATATGAACAGAATAGTCATTTCATTTATTTTCATATCTCCATGAGTATTTATGGGCTTTTACTGTCTACAACTCCATGTACTCCAGGACCTCCCATCTGAGATTTAATTCTACATCACCAAAAAGCATCATGGACAAGACTACTTATAGAAGTCCAACAGACATTGATCTCATGACCTACTTAATCTTTTGCTCTACCTGATCTTGTGCTTTTCTGTCACAAAAATGCCTTTCAAGTGTACCATTTAGTACATGAAGAGGATGGTTCATGGGTGACCAGTTTCACATTTCTTCACTCCTAAGTTCATAGACCTGTTATCTACACAGATGGTTTGTATAAACTAGGTCCAGGGAGTGGCACTATTAGCGGGTGTGGCCTTATTGGAGTAGGTGTGTCATTGTGTGTGTAGGGGGAGGGGGAGTTAAGATTCTTACCTTAGCTTACTGGAAGCCAGTATTCTGCTAGCAGCCTTCAATGAAGATGTGGAACTCTCAGCTCCTCTTGTACCATGCTTGCCTGGATGCTGCCATGTTACTGTATTGATTATAATAGACTAAATAACCTGTAAGCCAGCCCCAATTAAATCTTGTCCTTACCATAAAACAAAAGTTGGTACCAGGGACTGGCGTATTGATTGCTGTAATAGGCCTGACCATGCTTTTGCTTGGAAGAATGTGGATTTTGGGATTTTAGATTTGGAAAGCAGTGGAATGCTTTAAATAAGACTTAATGGACTATCCTAGTGGGAATATGAAAGACTTTGTTACTAAGAGTGATTTAAAATGTTTAAACCTGGCCCAAAATAGTCCAGTAGAGACAAATTTCAGTATGTGGGCTAGAGACTGTTTTGTGGTATTTTGGAGAAAAATGTGACTGCTTTTTGCCATTGTCCAAAGAGTCTGCCTGAGGTTAAGGTGAAGAGATTCAGATAAATTGTTTTGGAAAAGGAACTCTCAAACAGCCTGGAATAAATTCTGTTTTGTGGTTACTAAAGTTCACTCTTATGAAGAGCATTTTGATAAAACAGAGCAAGTTGAGAAAGAAAAAAAAATGGGAAATATAGAGTTTGAGGATTAAAGGGATACCAAGAAGTAAAACAGAACTGAATCTATTTTCAAATATATTAAATTAAAGGAGTGATGACCTTGGGGCAAGTGATGACCACTCAGCTATGTTTCAGTCCAGGCACTGCAGAGTAGTACAAACCTTTAATCCCAAGAGACAAAGGCAAGCAAATTTCTGAGTTCAAGGCCAGCCTAAAATAGAGCAAGTTCTAGGTGAAGAAAAACTTAAGTCCAGCCTTGGTGGACCACACCCTTAAACCCAGTGCTTAGGAGACAGGCATGCAGATTTCTGAATTCAAAGTCAGTTTACAGACCAATGGTGAAGATGCAGCCCCAGTTGCAGTTGACAGCTGAGGACTAAAGGGGTCATGCTAAGAATTTGAGGTTTGGTACCATGAAGAGAGCATATGAGAGTTTATTGTAGAATCCTACTTGCAGCAGAAGATCCAAGTTCATTGTAAATGTTAGTACCATGAGATAATCACCAAGATCAGCAGCAGCAGTGGAGTGGATCAATCTGAGCTTAGAGTGCTACAGAGGGCAGAGCTGGAGAAGTGACACCAGCCCTTTGGAGGAGCCTGGAAGATTATGTGTTGATCATAGACATTGAAATGAGAAGCTGTAACACTGAAGTTGCCTTAGAGACTCCAAGATATTTGAGATACAAGAACCATGGGATATCTACTAACTAAAGCTGCTAACAGAGAGTGGAACTAGCCTAGGAGGAAAAAGTTTGTTGCAGCCAACAAAGATGAAAAAGGAGTTGGAGATCTGAATACCACTTTGACATCAGCCATAGGGATGCAGAGTTTTGGTTTGCCCAGCTGATTTTCTGTCTCCATTTGGGGATTAGAGTTAAGTGATTGGATGGATCTCAGAAGAGACTTTGAACTTTGGACTTTTAACATTATTGAAACTGTTATAGACTATGGAGACTTTGAAACTTGGACAAAATGTACTTTTTAAAATTATGCTATGACTAATTGTATTTTAAGAAAAAAAGTTTTATTTTAACAGGAAGGGTGATATGTAGGAGGAGCTAAGGTGGGAGGAGTATGGAGAGGAAGAGAAGGAGTAAGGAGAGGAGGAGAAGAAGGACAGGAGAAGCTAGGTGATGAGAGAGAGAAAGAGAGAGAAAGAGGGGAGGGAACATGGAGGCAGATGTTCACGTGTCTCCACCAGTCAAAGATAGTTGATATATCTAGGTTGAGTATTGGGTTACACTTCTGACTGAGCATTACCAAACTTATAAAGCCTTTGACTAACATTTCAAAAAATTGTATAAAAGCAAAAAGGAAAAGGGGGCATGGAATAGGGGTTTTCTAGGGAGGGGAAATGGGGAAAGGGGATGAATCTGAAATGTAAATAAAATATCCAATAAAATAAATAAATAAAAAAGATAAAATTATGCTATGGCTAGATATGGCCCCTGTATTAGTCAGGGTTCTCTAGAGTCAAAGATCTTATGGGTAGTCTCTATATAGTAAGGGAATTTGTTGTTGACTTACATACAGTCTGTAGTCCAACTCCCCAACAATGGTCTACAGCATGGTCTATGAATAGAATTCCAAGAATCTAGCAGCTGTTCAGTCCCACAAGGCAAGCATGCGAAAAACAGTCTTCCTTCTTTCAATGTCCTTGTGTAGGTCTTCAGCAGAAGATGTGTCCCAGATTAAAGGTGTACCACCATGCCTGAATCTGGGACTTGCTTTGTCCCAGATGACCTTGAATTTGAAGATCTCCTTGTCTTACACTCCTGGGATTCATAGCCACTATGCCTCAAGATCTCCATGCCAAGATCCAAGTCAGAAACTTATATCTCCCAGCCTCAAGGTCATGATCATGGATAAGCCTTCCAATTCTGGATTGTAGTTTATTCCAGATATAGTCAAGTTGACAACTAGGAATAACCACTACAACCGCCTTAGACTCATGTGTTTGAACAAGTCTATGGGGGCCAGGAAGTGGAATGTGATTGTTTCTATATACTTTGCTCAGGGTGTAGCACTATTAGAAGGTGTGGTCTTATTGAAGTACATGTGTCACTGTGGGTGTGGCTTTTAAGATCCTCACCCTAGGTGCCTGGAAGTCAGTATTCTCTAGGAAACCTTCAGATGAAGATGTAGAACTCTTAAATCCTCCTGCCCCATGTCTGCCTGGATGCTGCCATGTTTCTGCCTTGATGATAATGGACTGAATAACCTGTAAGCCAGGACCAATGAAATGTTGTCCTTATGAAAGTTGCCTTGGTAGTGGTGTCTGTTCAAAGCAGTAAAACCCTAACTAAGACAAACACTAGCTGTAACATTCCATCAACCTTCAGCATGCAGGTCACATGTATTTCAAGATAGCATTGGCTGCAGATCAATGTTATATATTATAATGACAAAGTTTGCACACCTTGTTTAGCCCTCCCAACAATGTAACTTATATCCATATTTCCATTCCTTTCTCACCCTTTTGTGTTTAAAACTGAACTTCTTGAGGTGTTCTCTGTCTTCTTCATTCAATGTTACCTTGATAGATGTACACGTGACTCCAATGTTCCTGGCAGGTCTGGAAAGAAGTGAGGAAGACTTTCCTTTCAGATACTTTTTCCCTTCCTAGAACCTTCTACCTTCTCTTTGTATTATTCTTTATAGTCCTCTTTTCCTCCTGTCTTTGTTGCCTGTTTCTGTTCTCTTCCTATCTGTTTTCTGAGTCTCAGATTTGTTCATCATATTCTAAACAACTTGGTTATTCCAGAATAACTAAAATAAATGTTTCTAGCTGATTTTCTCTAAAATTAAGTAGTACATATAAATACTATTTGTATCTATATCATTTAATTTCACATCTATCTATCTCTATATCAATCTAGTTATATATATATTTATATATATATATTAATGAGGACAAATAAAATGGACAAACTTATTAGAAAAATTAAGAGGCAGGAGTTTGATGTATTGCTCTGTCTGTCTTATGCTAAAATAGAAATAGTTTTTCACCAAAATACCTGCTTGGTGTATCTATTTATCATAAAAAACCCAGAGGGAGTTTTGATGGCTGCATTTGAAATGCTGAGCACAGGTTGGTTTTATTTATTTATTTTTCTCTTTTCTCATTTTTCCCCCTGGTCTACTGACAACAGAATTTCAGGACAAGCTACTTTTTAGTCATTATTTTTTCCTGAAGAGTCATGATTGCCTTAAGAAAAACGTTCTGTGAATATAACAAATCAGGTTTCACACTGGGTCTGTGACAATTCAGACAGGGGGACAGGAAGGAGACTTCCATGAGGCTTTGATGAATTTCTCACTTTGTAAAATTAGAGCCAAGTGAGAGAAGCTGAGCAAGTTTTGAGGAAATCCAAGTGGACAAGACATTCAGCACAAATGTCCCAGCCACATTCAGATTACAAATCTTGACATGCCCCTTTTTCTCTATGCATTCTTATCACTCCTTGAAACTACAGTACAATTCATCATTTGTGGGGTGTTTTGTTTTTGCAAAATATGTTCAAATTAATGTTGCTGAGTAGAATTCCTTTCAAGAAAGCCCAAATAATTGTTTTCATATTTAGAGATTAGATTTTGATCAATTCTAGAAACAAGATTCTAGTCCATTGGGTTCAAACAACCCTCCTGAATGCTGTTGTGATTTCCCATGTCACTGTGCTCAGCTTGCTGAGTTTTTTACTGAGCCACCTTGGTCAGGTAAGAGAAGAATAGTGGAAAATCTCACCAAATGCCTCCAATTTTTTTTTCTATATCATCTATTAGCTCTCAGTTTTTTATTACCTCAGTGGTTAACTGCTAATGTTTCTTCATTGCTTCTTGATCACTGAATGATTAAGACCTGGAATTGCTCATTATGGGCCTCTGTGATTCTTCTCAATCCAGTAATTCTCCATTGTCCCTTCAACTGAAAACTAACTGCTTCGACAGGACTAGTCTCATTAACCCCCAATCTATTAACACCTACTTTCTTCTTTTCATTTGCTCATATAACTGAGTACAAAATCATGCACGAATTTATCTTACATTTTCTAATTATTTCAGAGTCTATACCACCACACTGCATTTACTCTGTTAAAAACACTAGTGAATCTTATGACTTCATATCTGTCTTCTCATTTCTAACCTTGCTTATAAAATTACACATTGCAACAGATAAATTATTTTAAATATACAGATAATATTGTGAGTGCCGATAAATGTCTACATGATGTCTATTCAATATCTTTTATGTTCAAATTCAATTCTTGTACAAGTAGTCCTACCTATAGTTATATAGATATTTATAATTTTCAAAATTTAATTATTATAATGTTCTCAGATTTTAAGACAATATTGGGAAACAGAAAGAACCACATCCAAAGGAAAACTGTGGAGGTGATGGAGATACAGAACTCATCTCCAAGAACAGGGTTAAAAAAATTCAGTTTCTCTAATACACAGGGTTACTTTCCTCCAGTAGTCTGACTCATTTGTCATATGCTATCAGAATACTTGCATACTTGAAATATCATTAATGAATGCCCTTGACTGCTCTTCCAGGATTAACCCACAACTGCAAAATAGAACACAGAAGAGCAGGCTCCTGGAAACAACTCTTAGAAGTGCACTCAATGTGTTTGGTGAAGCTGATGGTAACTTAGCATTGAAATCTCCTCTTTCTTTAAGTCCCTGATTTCTATGCTCGATCAGGCACTTGTAAAAAATTATTGTTAATTTTGTAATCACTTCTCAAGAACAAGAGAATAGCTCTTAGTGGTTTCTCGTAATCTTTTTTGTGCAGTTACGTAATCTTCTATTCATACTAAGGAAAGCAAACAGAAGACAAAATAATCAGCATCCAGAATTTATGACATGTGTGGTATGTGAATCTCAGTCTTCTTAGGAGCTTTTGCTGGGAGGTGCTATCATGGAGTCAAGATACATTAAGCCATTGCTCAAGGGTGCAGAGCTCTGTGAATGCAGTTCTGTCTACTGCAAGATGATAGTCTCATGCTTTGCCACTTCCTAGAAAGAGCCTCAGTGCATCACACTCTGCACTCACCCTTTCTGCGACCCAAATTCCTTTCCTCTTGTTGCTGCCACCAAGTCTTCTCTTCTAGGAAAGTCTAAAGTCACTAGTAAGACAAATGGCTTTTCTGACATCCAATTAATCATTCCTTTATTTATTCTTTTAGGATTCCATATGCAAATAATATTCTGAAATATTATCCCATTTTTCACCCTACCAAAGCTTTTGTTCCAAGTCTTCCTTCTACTTTTGTGTGTGTGTGTGTGTGTGTGTGTGTGTGTTTAATGCATTAGGACATACTCTCTACTAACTAATGCATGAGCATGGGTGGACAATTATTTTCCTAAGTCCAGGCCATGTACCAGTGGATATATCACTAAGAAATGTAACTGTCCTTCCCACTCCAGCCTTTAAGTGTTTCTGTCTCCTCTGAGATGGTGTAGAAGTACTAGTGATGGCTGGGTTTCAAAACAAGGAACTCAGCAAAGCCAATGAGGAGCTGACATACCAAATCATCAAAGGATAAGAGTTCCAGGCTCTTTGTAGGATGCAGAAAATATGAACACTTAGAAGCCAACAGGAGGAAAACTGGTAACATCGCGGCTTTGTAGAAATAAACAAGGACTCTTCTGAAGACAAGATATGATGTCACCTGATCAGAATGGGCTCAAATGAACAATGAGAGTTTCTTTTCCCCATTGTTTTTATTTGTCTCTATTATTCTAAAATACAATTGAAAATATAAAAGAAGGGGCCCTAAAGGGACCTCTCACTTCCAATTGCTGTTTTGGTCTCATCAGGAACAAACTGTATAGTAAGCAAGAAAATTGTTTGTTCAAGTGCCAACTGACAATGACATATCCTGAGGTCACGGGGTCAGTGTGAGGATTTTAGATATATTGTGATTTGGAACATGAAACAAATTTCTACATAATATGCAATAACAGTAAATTTAGGACAATGACTTCATTCAGGACCTACTTCATCCTAGGTACTTTGGGCATTAGCTTCTGTGATCCAAGAGTTAAAAAAAAATGCTGTTACAGAAGATGGTATATTTCTGGTGTTTGTACTTTTTTGTAATCATTTATATGTTTGTACCTTTCATAAGAATAGATATTCCTCAGGGGCTTGAGAGTTCCATTTTCATGCTGTATATTCCTGTCATGTCACTAATTCATGGATGTATAGGAAAAGGCACTAGTCTTACTATTTTCAATGACTAAGGTAAATGAGAGTTCACATATGGAACGATAAAATCACTGACAGAGTTCAACTGTGTGCAGGGAATTTCCCAAATGCCAATGAGATTTGTATCATTGCCACCACTATTGTTGCACAGGGCCTTGAACCTTTAGATGTTCTGAAAGCAATCTCTAGTGGCAGGTAAAACGATATTTAACTCTGATTTTGATCATAGGAATTCATGCATGATGGTTGTTAACATACATTGTGAGTCCATTTCAACATAGCTTTTAGGGGAGGACTCCTATCTGGCCTGTACTGTATATATTTGAAAAATGAAAGCAACACTACAGGCCATGGCTGCTGGAAAACCAGGTAGGCTTCAAATAGACCTTTCTTTCTGTTCCTCCATACCTACATATCTCAGTCTCATCCCTAGGGCTGCAACAGGACACAACCCGTTTCCCCCTCACTCAACTCAAGGCAACTCTTACAAGGACAACATTTAATTGGTACAGGTTCAGAAATTCGGTCCAGTATCATAAAGGCAGGAGCATGACAGCATTCAGGCAGGCATAGTGCAGGTGGAGCTGAGGGTTTACATCTTCATCTGCAGGCATCTAAGAGAAGACTCCCATGCAGGCAGCTAGGCCTAGGGTATGAAATCCCAAATTCATAGTGACACACCTACTCCAACAAGGCAACACTTTTTAATAGTGCCACTCTCTGTCTCAAGCATATAGAAACTTTCACATATCCCAAACCCAGATGATGAGACACCAACATGAAAACATAACCAATAACATAAATACAATCAAGAAAAGCCAGAGAAATTTGTATCCTCTAGAGACTAGCTATCCTACTACAGCAGGCCCATCATATTCCAACATCTCTAAAGCACACACACACACACACACACACACACACACACACACACACACACAAAATCTTAAAACCAATTCTATGAAGATGATAGAAGTCCTTCAGGAGGGATTGAAAAACTTCTTACAGAAATCCAGGAAAACACAAACAGCTGGAATAAATAAATAAGTCTCTTAAATAAACCAAGGAAAAACAACTAATGAATTGAAGGAAATTAATAAATTTCTTAATGAAGGTCAAGAGAAATACAAACAGTTGAAGGAAAGAAATAAAACAGTTCACTATGTCAAAATGGAAATAGAAGAAATAAAGAAAACACAAACTGAAGGAATTATGGAAATGGACAATTCAGGAATTTGAGCAGGAACTACTGAGACAAATTTCCTCAACAAAATATGAGAGACAAAAGAGAATCTCAGGCATTGAATATACACAAAAAAAAGAAAAAGAAAAAAAGAGAAAGAAAGAGAGAGAGAGAGAAAGAAAGAAGGAAAAAAAGAAAGAAAAGAAGGAAGGAAGAAAGAAAAAGAAAAATGGATACATCAATCAACAAAAATGTTAAATCTAAAAAACTCCTGACACAAACATCGAGGAAATTTAGAACACTATGAAAAGACTAAATCTAAGAATAATATTTATAGAGGAAGGAGAAGAAACCCAGCTCAATGGCCCAGAAAATGTTTTTCATAAAATCAAAGAAAATGTTCTTATCTAAACATGAATTAACATAGTAAAACAGACCTTCCTTCCAAAATTAAGCTACAAATTCAATGCAATTCCCACCAAAATTCCAACACAATTATTTACAGAATTGTACTATAAAGGTAAACTAATAAAAACCCTCCATTATTGACATAAAAGCCAGAAATGTTGATCTGTGGTATTGAATTGAAGACCCACATATAAATCCACACAAATATGAACACCTGATTTTTAATAAAGAAAATAATTATACACTGGAAAATAAAGACAGCATTTTCAACAAATGGTCCTTGTCAAACTGTATGGCTGCATGTAGAATAATGCAAGTAGATCCATATTTATCACTCTACACAGTACTCAAAACCAGATACATCAAAGACCTTAACATAAAACCAAATATATGACACCTACTAGAAAAAAAAAAGTGGGGAATGGCTTTGGATGCATTTGAATAGGAGAAGACTTTCTGAACAGATTGCCAAAAGCTCAGGCATTTAGATCAATAATTAAGAAATGGAACTTCAAGAAACTTAAAAGCTTCTATAAGACAAAGGACATTGTCAATCTGACAAAGCAACAGCGAACATAATGGAAAATTTTTTTTTACCAATTTCTCATTTGATACACCATTAATACTAGAAATATACAAAAAACTCAGGAAACTAGATGTAAAACAAAACCAAACAAAGAAATGAAACAAAAATGAAATAATCCAATTAAGAAATAGGAAACAGATCTAAAAAAAAAGAATTATGAATAGAGAAAATTCAAATGGATGATAAATATTTAAAGAAGTATTCAACATATTTATGTCATCAGGGAAATGCAAACTAAAACTAATTTGGGATTATATCATATACCCATGAGAATGGCCGAGATCAAGAAACAAGCGACAGTTTGTGCAGAAAAGAAAGAGAAGCAAGGAAAGCACCCCTCCATTTCTTGCTGGAATGTAAACTTGTACAGCCATTGTGAAAATCAATATGGTGGTTCCTCAAAAACTTTCAATTTATCTACTTCAAGACCCAGCTCTACTACTCTTGGGCTTATACCCAAAGGTTACTCCATCCCACTACAGGGACACTTGTTCAACCATGTTCATTTCAGCTTTGTTCACTATAGCCAGACTGGAAACAACGTAGATGTCCCTCAACAGAAGAATGTAGAAGTAAGATGTGGTACATCACATGGCGGAATATCACTCAGTTGTTCAATGACATTATGAAATTTGCAGGCAAATGGAAGCAACCAAAGAACATCATCCTCAGTGAGGTAACACAGAAGCACAAAAATAGATACAGTATGGATTTACTTATAAGAGGATATTAGTTGTTAAGTAAATGATAACCAAGCTACAACCTGTAGACTCAAAGTTTAGGTAAAGAGATCTAGAGGAGAACCAGGAATTTCCCTGGGAGAGGGAAATAAAATATATTTTATGTGCTGACTGGGAGTAGGTAGGAATTGGAGATGTCAGAGGGTGGCTTGATCAGGTGTAAGAAGATGGGGTATAGGGATAAAGTAGTGCTAGAGGGAGATGAAATTTGGGGTGGGAATGTGAAAGCAGTATGAAACTCTAGTGCCGTGGATACTTTCTGGAATTTAGGAAGTTGGTACTAACGAGAACTCCTACTAATTAATGGAGGATGTAGAGTCTCAACAGACCATCACTTGTAGCCAAGTGAGGCTTCCAGTGTGGACACTAGAGTGGATTCAGTTGAGTTGTTGGCTAAGGGTCCCAGGTAGAAATCCTCGAACTACCATGGCTGATACTAAAAGAAAGGGTTTCTTTCCACAAACTGACAGTGGGGCCTCATTGTCAAGGACAATACCCACACAATCCATTGGCCATGGAGAAGTCAAGCTGGTGCCTACATGGAGCCTTTATGCTATGTTCTAGCCTCTTTGGTGTAAGAAGGTACTCTGTGGGCTGCCAAAAGAGAAATGAGAACACTAAACCAGCCACAAAACCTTTGACCTAAAAGCTGTCCTGCCTGCAAAAAATATACTAAAGCAATGGTGGTTCAGAACATGTCAGAGTAGTGAGCCAGTGTTTGATTTGATTTACAGCCCACTTCAATAAAAGGAACCCTTACTTGACCCTGTTAGGGTAACCAAGAACTAGGGACTAGATAGCTCAGAGACAATAGGGTCAAACCAAACACTACTAGCCCAAAAATAAATCAATAAAATGATTCCCAATGATATCCTGCTATAATCCTAGATCAGTGTTATACCCAGTCATCATCAGAGAGATTTCTTCCAACAGCAGATTGGAACAGATACAGAGACTAACACCTAGGTGTTCAATAGTGAGTATAAATTGTAGCTCTCCGGTCATATCCTCTTCAGAGCTCAGATAATCCCAGAGAAGAGGAAGCTGATGAAAGATTGCAAAAGCGAGAGCAAATGAGGGACACCAGGAGAACAAGGCCCTCTGAATCAACTAAGAAGGGCAAATGCAAGCTCATAGAGACTAAAGCAGCAAGCACAAGGCCTACACAAGTCTGCACCAGAGCCTCTGCACATGTAACTATTATCATCGTATTTTTATGGCACTCCAAACTGTGAGAATGAGTGGGTCTCTGACTCTTCCGCCTGTTCCTAGGAGTGTTTTCCTCCTGTTGGGTTTCTGGGTCCTTCTTAAACAAGATAGACTGTTTTTTTTTTTTTTCTAAAGAGTGACAAAGGTAGAGTGGATCCCTCTGGAAGGGAAGGTGGCAGTAGCTGGGAGTGATGAAAGACAGGAAACTATAATCTGGATAGATTTGATTTTCAATAAAAGAAACAAAAATGAAAACAAAGACAGAGGGAAAAAGAAACCAAACTAATGACTTTCCACAGAGAAAGACACAAACAGCATTGTCGAAGATACATTTTCTACGTGAGACTTTGTATGGCATATACTACCACAGGCCTGATGAGCAAAATCTTTGCTTGACTTATCTCCGTCATTAATCTACAGAAATCTTTTGTGCTTTCTAGCTCAATCAATGGCAGCTCTTTGCAAGTGATGTCAGTGTGTTTAAATTGGTGATTGGAGAAAAGTACATGGTCTCGTCTCAGACAATATCTGATGGCCTAAATTAACTGTCACTTGGTTCTGTATTATGGATAGGAATCCAATGTAATCTAAAGACATGGCCAATAAGATATGTCTGAAGCCTATTGAAAGAAGTTGGCAGCTCATGATGTATACATTGAACATTGGTGGGTCAGAATAAGAATTTCCTGTGATTTTATTTTAACTATGACCTACGTGATAATTTGTAATATTTAATCTATTGGAGACACCATTTACTCTTCTCAAAGTTCCATTCAGCCCTTCTCTGTATTTCCAAAAACACCATCATTCAAATTCCCTTCTGTATCATTGCTCTCCCAAGTTGGCCCATCTTGAAAGTAAGTCTGCATGTCAATGCCCAGCTGTCTCTGGTGATACATTATCTCTGAATTTTCCTGAAGAATCTAGGATTCAAGTAATTCTTTCTCTCATATTTCCACTGTTATCTTTAGTCCAAGATATGCAATTCTATTTGTGTTCAAATCATTCTTGAAATTTCCAAAACATTTCATTTTGTTTGTGTTGACATCTAATTAAGTCAAAATCCCACATGACAATGTGTCTATCATTCTCTTAAGTAATACCTGAAATTTTACAAAAATTCAAACATTTGTTTGATGGTCATACTTCTCTTTTTAAGTGTTAGAAATTTGAATAATGAACCAGGGATGCAAGAAACAAGAGAAGAAAGCAAATAGAAGATATCACAAGGAAGCAGAAACTCAAAAACCCACATGCCTCACACCATAAACCCTGAAGAGGTTGCTGAGTTCATTACCACATTACAAAGGTCTTCCACATGCTCAAAGGTTATAGTGGTGTGTGTGTGTGTGTGTGTGTGTGTGTGTGTGTGTGTGTGTGTGCGTGTGCGTGTGCGTGTGTGTGTGTATACACATGCACTTGTGATTAGTGCTAGTTGTCTGGCCATGATAGTTCTCTTAGTCCTTCAATCACTGTGAGAGAGAAATTCAGCTTTTATTTATTTTCTGCAGATGGAGAAATAAAATAAAGCTAAGAAAAAAGTAACACAATTCTTCCCAAATCACAAACTTGAATGTAGTTAAATATATTAATATAAAGGTTGAATGTTAGTTAAGTTAGTAGATGAAGAACAAAAACACTACAATATACTGAACATTAAGTTTGAAGTCCTATCTGAAGTAACACACACACAGACACACACACACAGACACACACACACACACACACACACACACACAGAGAGAGAGAGAGAGAGAGAGAGAGAGAGAGAGAGAGAGAGAGAGAGAGAGAGATTTGTTTTGCCTGTACATGTGTTTTTTAAACCAAGTCTGAAGAGGATAAGTTCAGTCAGTCAGTCCCCATTTGTTTCTCCATCATTCATGCTTATGATGGCAACATTCTCATTTTCCAAAGTACATATTCCCAGTGTATTTTGAAGAAAAACTCAAATTGATTCCTTTCTTGTAATTAAGATCTACTCAGCAGGCAGATCCCCTAATGCAAAAAAAAAAAAAAAAAAAAAAAAAAAAAAAAAAAAA
>JANHMN010000012.1:31287900-31304300 GCA_030674055.1 Rhabdomys pumilio
AAAAAAAAAAAAAAAAAAAAAAAAAAAAAAAAAAAAAAGATGGACATCACATATTTCAAATTTATTAAAATTTAGATTGCTTGAAATTTTAGTGATTTCTCAAATATTCTTATTCTCCTGGTAGAGACTTTGTTTGCATAGTTCAGATTAAACACCAACCCTTTATAAATGATGTTGGCATTCAACCCAAACAATCATTTGGATACTATTAATGCCACTGCTTTGCCTTTCTTTGTTTAGGGGGCTGAATTATGCAAGTGGAATCCCTATTCAAGGATTTATCTAAATTGGCTGTGTTAGAGTGAATGACAGCAGGGGGATTTGTTCAAAATTAGCTCATGTCTTCTGAGGCAGAACAAATTATGCACAGCTCCTCAGAGACCACCTACTACAATCTTCCCCAACATGGCACAGAGGCTGTTCATAACCAGAGAAACGAACAAAAGGGCATCTATTGCAATAACCCATCTATCACTATACCACCCAAATGTCCCCAATACAGCAAGAAGAGTCAACCACAGTCTGAGATGGTACAAACCCCTCTCAGTATTATAATGAACTTAGACTCTTCTTTCTTGGGAACAGACCCTGCCTTTTCCTTGCTGCAGATCCACTACTATTATAAATGTACCTGGTATTTTAAGCAAGCATTATACTGTCTTCTCCTTTGCTGCAACTGTGTCCATCTGAGTTCCTGAAAAACACCAGATTATGTCTGCTTACATGAAATACCCTTTAACCTTTGCTAAGTGTTTTCTATGGAAGAACTCTCTGTTACTCTTTATTGAACAACTATTTCAGAATAATTTGTGAGCCTCTGAATCAAATGGAGAGTAGGTGCGTTTGTAAGCATAGACTTACTTGACATTTCAGGATTAATATGCTAAAAGAAGTCAGTAGACTAATGCATGTATTGTCAGCGAAACAGAGGTCTGAAATGATTTCTGTTTTAAGAGTGTGTGATTGTGTGTGTTTGTGTGTGTGTGTTTCTGTGTGTATGTATGTCTCTGTATGTGCATGCTTGCATGTGTGTATATGTATGTGCGCATGATGTATATGTGATACACATATGCCTCAGGATGGGTCTGTGCATGTTCAGGAACATGTATTCACATGTGTGGAGTGCTGAACTCCATGTTGGATGTTTTCCTCAACTCCTTATCATTTTATTTTTTGTTTCTTTTAGTCAATTTTATAATTCCATACATGCGCATAATGTCTTTTGACAGAATCCCATACTCCCTCCACTAAAATTCTTACATAATCTTACCCATACTCTCCCTCCCAGATTCATGTGTTCTTTTTTAAAGCCACAGAGCCAGTTTATTGGTAAACACATGGCCAGCACGTATAAAGAGCCACACATTAGAGCAGAGGCATCCTACCACAGATGACAACACTGAAAAAAAAAAAAAAACCTAACACATTCCCTTCCACGGTATCCTTCAATTTAGCTGTAGTTCTTCTGTAAGGGAGGGACTTTGTGAAGCCTTCCATCCACTCTGGGATTTTAGCTAGCTTGATCTTTTGTATTTCTCTTCCATCTTCCACAGTTATCACTAGGCCTTGTCAGGGTTAGAATAAATTTAAGGTTAAATATTACCCTGTTTTCTATCCTATGCATGAATAATAATAATAATAATAATAATAATAATAATAATAATAATAATAATGGGACATGACTTCTCCTAGGCATAATGAAAATGAATGTTTATTTTAGATATGAGAGAGAGCATAGTTAGAGGCAAGTATATCTGGGAGAATCCAGAGTAAACATACCCTGAGTGGGGCCATGTGAGGAAAGAGGTGAGGGAAGAAGGGAGAAGAGAGTAAAGGGAAGACAAAAAGAAAAGAACTAAGCAATCAAAATGGCTGAATTACATAGAAAAAGGCAGTTTGGGACAAAGGCAGCCCAGCCTTTGAGCTGGAGAAGTTTAGTATAGGGGGTGAGATATTCCAGCCATTTATTTAACAGGTAGGGACTAAGGGATTCTGGCAGGCAGGTCAACTTTGATATGTTAAATAGGCACCTCAGTTTGCCATTGTATTAGTTTGATACCTAACATCCCAGCCTTTTCTGGTGGTAATAAATGATAATGAGAGGAGGATATAATCTTTTCTATGACTCCTTCCTGATGACATTGGGGCATTGTGATTGGTGGACCCAAGAAAGCTGGAATGCTGGCCAATACTACTGTCCAGGCTCTCTGGGACCATCTAGGCCTAGGAAAGGGCAGGTCATCTCAGAGCAGTTTGTGAGGCTAGACCACCCATGGATAGCTGCTTAGGAGCCATCTAGAATGTAGAGGTTTAGTGTAGCTGTAAATTCTGTCAGAAGCAGTTAGGTTTGGTGAGTTTGGAGCAGTTTGCAGTCTTTGATTGGACGTCTGAGGGATCATATATTCATACATAAAAAATCATAATGAAACATTGAAGAGTTTAGGAAATTTTTTTTTTTAGCCATGGGGCACATTTGAAACTTTCAGGCCCATGGTGCTGCTAGTTGTGGGAAGGAAGTCCCAAGACCAGAGGGGCAAGAAAGATCTCACCCTTAAGAATTCTAAGAGATCTCTCTGCCCATGCCCTGCTTGTTTAAGGTGAGGAAACTTAGAAAGTTAGTAACTTGGAGTCTCTGACTTGTGAGAGGTGAATTCAACTCATTCCTTTGAAGCTTACAAGAACTGTTTTAAGTTTTTAAGTTTACAAGAAGAGATAAAAGTTTTAGATATGTTAGGATTACCACAGTGTGTAATCTGTACTGATCTACTGCAAAGGACCAGACTTGGCTTGGAGAGAGATTCGGAGAGAAGCAGTGTTTGGAAGTTCCAAAAAGAGTGATTTCCAAATTCAAATCATGGTTCCAAGTTGATGACCTGTGTTCTGCTTCATATATATTTTCCAGTCTGCTTCTCTCTATCTTCTGCTTTCTCTGGGGGAGATTTCTCTGTCTACATTCTGCTTGCTTGCTATTCTAAGGGATCTTTCTTTCCATGTCCTGTCCTGTCCTGCGTGCGTGCGTGCGTGCGTGCGTGCGTGCGTGCGTGCGTGCGTGCGTGCGTGCGTGTGTGTGAATTGTTCCAGCAGTTCTCTTTTTATCCTAAAACATTCTCTGGATAGTTCATTTCCCACAGAACACAGGTCCAGTCTTTTACTTTACACATCAATCCAGTCATTTACTCCAGGCTTCCTTTGGATTATCCTATGAATCAGCATCCCACGATTCCCATCTTTGATTCTTAGGAGACAGCAAGTATATGCTTTTTCTCAACATTGGAAAAGAATTCAGAGATCTGTCTACCTTAGTTAAGCACAGACAATAAGCTAGTTGGGGTGAACCTGGCAGTAAAATTCCCATTTCCACTGCACCTGGGCCTAACCTTGCTCTGTTCCAGGCAGGTTGATCCTGAATTCAGGAATCTATCGACCTTTGACCTTTGTAAAAGGAAAAAAAAAATTAGCTGGGTGAGATCTCCTATGTTCACCACTCCCTTTCTTTGTAATTTTCTAACAAGTTGGCTCACAGTGCAGCAGCTTTTGTTCCTTTAGATTCGTGAAGCCCCACGTGGGATTCACATTGCATTCTTATATTTTGCATAGCTGAAAATTTATATATTTTCAAACTCATGTATTTAGAGTTCTTCCCAATAGCCTTAAAAAGAGACATAGCCACAACCTTGACTCCTGGAATCGTGCTGTTTCTAATTACCATGAAGACATTAATGTGAACTGGGTAGACACTCCTGGGAAGAAAAGAGTCCTCCACTGCTAGTGGGTCAAGAAAATCTGTACATTATTAAACATACTAGCCATATACCCACAACAGCCATCTACAGGACACTCGTGGAGGCTCACACTGGGGCCCTGTCTCAGGGGCACGAACCATGTCACTCTGTCTCCACCAGGGCTATGCCAGGCTAGGCAATCCATATTGTAGAGAAAACAGTAGATTCATGGCTCTGAGTCATAGGAAAAGCTTGGGGACTCAAAAATAAGTTTGGATTAAAAGCATCTATGAGTTTGTTTCCATTCAGAGTCTTGTAGCAAGATAAATTGTCTTTTTTACCTACTATCCCTAGGAACATTCTGTCTGAGGCCCAATTTTGACAAATGAAGGTAAGGCAGCTGAAGCCTTGGAAGGGGGTTAGTTGCTATGCTTTCTGCTCTTAAACTGACAAAGGTACCATCATTCTGTCAATATCACAAGAGATCCAAGAAGTATAAATTATAGCAGGTGGTACGATCAAAATGGCCTATATATCAATTAAAATGAGAAAGATCCTCTACCTAGACAGTTGCAGTTGTGTTAGGCTTCCTTGGTTTCAATGAATTTGCTGGTGTTAAGGTAGTGGTTGTAGGTCTTTGGCTGGCATTGCAGGGCAGCATTTAATCTTCAGCGGACAGAGCAGCATAGGCCTTCAGCTGCCAGACTCGGATTTGAGAGATTTTTTCCTACGGAGAAGGAATTTGGAGGACTCACCTTATTTTGACCAGGCAGAGTAGGATAATCAACACAAAATTGTCCACAGTGTGTACAGAGCCTTGGTAGAAGGCAGGGAAGCTTTTCTTAGTGGTTAGTGTTACCTTAATTCAGCTGGAGTCATTGAGCCTCTTTTGTCTTATTGGGAGACCTTAGGGTTCCAAGTAGGATTTGGGGTATCTATTTTGGTATTTGGGGAAGCCTTTTTTCCTTTCTTTCTTTCTTTCTTTCTTTCTTTCTTTCTTTCTTTCTTTCTTTCTTTCTTTTCTTTTTTTTCTCTTTCTTTCTTTCTTTCTTTCTTTCTTTCTTTCTTTCTTTTTTTTTTTTTGTTAAACATTGTAAAATAGTTGGAGGACCATTTATTTACCATATGAGAGAATTTGAAAATCAGGTGCCAACTTTAGATAATCAATGTATACTGAGGCCAAGCTGTTTGGAGTTCAAGGAAGAGAGTGACAGGCATGAAAAATGAAACTCAGATGGAGGACATTTCTAGAAGCTCCAAGAAGGAGCTGAGAGGAGAAGCTGTAGGACTTCAATCTGGAGCCTAGAAATGGAGGGGTGGGATTGAGGGAAGGACTGCATGTCCTAGGGAAAGGTGAGAGAAAGCTAGCTGAGATGAGGTGGATAAAGTGTCTGTGTGGCAAGAATTTTCATCCGAGGAGTTACCAAGTTGAATGGGAAACTTGTTAAAGAGAAAAAGGGTCCAAACCACAAAGGAAAGACATTCCTTCCCATATGACTAGACACAAGTTGGTAGAAATGGTACAAGTAGGTACATACAGGGTGGTGTAAACTATTCATAGTAATAGTACACAAAACAGGCAGCTTAGGGTGATGCTTATCCAGTAGAGAGTCATGAGAGGGAAAAGGAAATGGTGAGTAGAGATACACAGATGGATGTAGCAGGCCAGATCTGAGCCATGCAAAATAAGTACCTGGGCACGTGCCCGGCAGGGTGTAGAATGCTCTAAGAGCTGAGGAGACATGATTTTTGCTGAGGTTTAAAGTATTACTTTTTTTTTCTTCTCAAGTTTCTGTAATCTCTTTTCTATTTTGAATACAAGTTCTATATCAAGTATGCATTGTCAAGGATCTTCTTGCCTAGTTGGCTTCTCAATCCATCCTCTTCATGGTATTTCTTACAGATTAGATTGTTTTTTTTTTTTAATTTTGAGAACAACCCAAAGATTTTTATATTCTTTGTTTTTATATTGTTTATATTTATATTGTTTATATTTATTTTTATATTGTTTGTTTTTCTGTATCATGTTTTCTGCTGTTGTACCCCAAAATATCATTTTCAAACTCATACTCATCAGGACTTTCTCTCTGTTATCTTCTAAGTTTTTTGATATATGACTCAACTGTGGTAAATTTGTGTCTGTTTATATATTTTGATGTGTGATTTCCCCATCACAATTTACTATAATGCACAACTTTCTCCATTGCAGGTTTTTTTCAGTTTGTCCTTCAATTAGTTTTTTTTTTTTTAAATAAACTTGTTTCTCTATTTTACCACTAAGTGTTACAGTTATGCATATCTTAGTTTGGCAACTTTCTATTGTTCTATGTTGAAGCTCACTGATTCTTTCTTACTCAACTTCACCTAGTGATAGTCTTTCTTCTTGTCTGGAATAATGGTGTTGGCTACTGAAGACTTCAGGGAACTTGTGTTTCTACTTATATAACTATATTTTTGTGCATGTTTTGTGGTTTTTTTCTTTAGAGTTGTTAGTATTCCCTTTACAGTCACTTTAAATTCCCAGTTAGAACATTCCCAAATCTATGCCATAGCTGTGTCTAGTTTGTAGCTCATGTTGTCTTTTCAGATTGTGGATTTTGCTTTAAGCTTGCCTTGGAAAGGTTTCTAGAAATCCAAACATGATGAATTGGGTAACAGTCCCAGAGATAATTAGTTTTTTTTTTAATGTAAGATGTATTTTAATTTATCCTGGATTTGGCTGTGTTTAATATTTTCTGTAACTATAGTGCCACAGTTTTGTTTCCTTCACTTTTAATTTTCTTCTCCTGGTAACCCCCAAAGGACGATTTTCTAGGAAGATAAACTCTTCAGTAGGGAGCTAGCCTCCTTATGATTGGGATCTTAGAATCTTGCCTCTCAAGCTTGTCCACAAATCTGCTCACAGAAATGGTCACACTCATTATATGTTAGCAATAGTTAACTGATCTAACAGCTTCTGCTCCAGACCTGCTGATCTTGTTCATTGTTTCAATTACCTTCCTTCCTAGACTTAGTTTGGTGTATTTCTTTCACCCTTAATTCCTCTATATATCTAAAAAACGAGGCCGCTATTTTTTTATGTTTTTTTTGTCTATTCTCTTATTATAAAGACACATAAAATTATGTTTCAGTGTCTTATTTGTTAAATCACTCGATATTTTTCAATATCTTCTTTAATCCTATCTTCCAACCTTCAACCTAATCTACTTACCCATTTCACATTAATTGTGTGGCTGTAACATGACCTTTCCTTTTTAGTATTTTGGCCATGACATAAATCCACAAGATTAGATCCTAAATCCTGTAATATTGGGTTTGTTGGGAATGATGACTGTAAGAAAGTAATAAGCAAGCTTTTTAAGGAAATGATGTTTTCATACAATGCAAGAATGGTGATTATTTTGAATTAGAAGTGGTTTTGGTAGATGAGTCTGGGAAGAAGCACATCCACTGATATCCTGCCATGCAGTGAAGGAGATAAGAGCTATGGGGTGACATTTAGAATAAGCCTCCATGCAGAATACATCCCATGCAAAAGGACATTAAGTGTGGAGCACACCAAATGATTTTACAAACACAGAAAATATCACCATGAATGAAATGCATCCAGCACAGCAGGGTGTGCCATGGCATTTATCTAGAGTCAAGAAAACATGCAGAATAATCCAATCCAAACATTGCAGGCAGCCACGCCAAACTTAAAACATCATTCTAAAGTCGATTGTAATGTCATTGAAATTCAAAGACATTGTGTATGGTGTGCTTATTTTCATGCACGTAGAAAATTGACAACAGTAATTTTTAATTGCAGCTTTGATGTGAATTTAAAAGAATCTGTTATATTGACATTGCTCTACAACCACCTCTAGGAGAGATTGTTTTATAGCAGACTCCAAAGACTTGCAGGCAATTAATGACTACTGGGGAAAAAAATTAGCCTTTCCCAGGGATAAGCTTCCTTCTTGGTTGTCCAAAGCACAATAGTCAGACTTGATGCCATGTACAACAACAACAAAAATAGATTCAGATGATTGTATGTCTGTATAATAGTAATAAAAGAAAAAGAGGTTAGTAATTTGAGAGAGGGGTATGGATGGTGCTATACATCCACACATGGCTTAGAACAGACCACATCAGGCCGAACAGTTCCAAGTACGGTTTATTCAGGCGATAGGGCAAAGATGGGGTGGGGGGAGGAGAGAAATAGAAGAAGAAGATGGAAGAAGAGCAGAAGGAGAGCTAGGTAAGGGGGTTCTGCCTGTTTTATGTAGATGGTGAGGTAGCCTCTCCCAGGTAAAGGTGGAAAGTAGCCAGGTGGATTCTGGGAATATATGGTGGTTGCCTTTGCAACAATGTGGGGGTCATCTAGATGTGACGTCACTGGGTTCAGAGCCCGATACCAACATACCTCCCTTTTTTCTTATTATAAAGAGAAGGAAAAAAGGGAGGGGAAACCAATAGTGAAAGGAGAGTCAGGAGAGTCTTGACTGGAAAAGAAATTTAGTGAAAAGAGAGTCAGTAGTTTAAGTCTCTTAAACTACTTTCTGCTTTAGGGATGTAGTCCATTTTGGGGTGTAGCTGCCTTTTAGATTTTCTGGCCCCTTCATGTAGAAAGGAGCTTCTGTCTGTATACCAGGTATAGATGGTTTGAAGCAATGTACCCTCTTATATATGTGAAGGATGAGGTAATAGTTCCTCTAAAGTTTCAGTGCAGAAGTGAGATAGGGGGTAGTTAGTATCAGGTAGGGGAAGAAGATTGGAAATATTAACAAGTGGTGATCATTGAAAGGTGAGGGTGGAGTCTTCTATTAGAGTTACATGAAGAGAAAGAACCCTGGAGGGAGGTAGAGTCTGTACGCCTTTATAAGTTAAGAGCTGTGGCAGGTTGTGAGAAAAGAGGACAGTCATAGGCTATCCCAATGTTAGTTTCTTTGACTCTCGAATAAGAAGTTCAGCAGCTGCTAAGGTAAGAATACAAGGTGCTCATCCCTGGATGGTTAGTTATATCTAGTCTTTTTTGACAAGTGTGCTACACATGCAAAAGATGGTCCCAGTTGGTGACCTAAGATTCCAAGGACAAATCCCTCTTTTTCAGTTACGTAGAGGGAAAAAGAACGAGTCAGGTCAGGGAGACATAAGGCTGGGGCCTTAAGGAGAGCCTGTTGGAACCTTTGAAAGGGCTTGGTAACAGGTTTGAGAAGAGGTTCATGGATGGGGCCTAATGCTGTTTCATATAAAGGGCAAGAAAGTAGGGGAAAAAAGGAAACAAGGAATGCAAAAAGCTAGCCATTCCTAGGAATGATAAAATCTCTTCCTTTGTAGAAGGAACAGTTAGAGACTGAACCAGATTCTTTCTATTTAAGGTAATAGCCTTGAGGGGTGGGGTAATTGTTAGTCCCAAATAGGTAACCTGAGGAGTGGACAGTTGGGCTTTAGAAGGTGAGACTCTGTAGCCTTGACTGGAAAAGAAATTTAGAAGAGCAGAGATGTCAGCTTGGCTAGGCCAGGGCCTGGCCAAATAGGTGTGGGCTGTCCCAGAATCCCTGAGGTAGAACAGTCTAGGTAAGTTGGGTAGAAAAGTGAATGTCACAATCTGTCCAGGTAAAGGCAAATACGTCCTGTGACAGGGCATCTAGAGGAATAGAGGAAAATGCATCCTTGAGATCCAAGACTGAAAAATGAGAAGTCCCTGAGGGGATAGTAGAAAGAAGTGTGTAAGGGTTAGCCACAATAGGATGAAGGGGAACCACTGCAGAATTAATGCGTCTGAGGTCTTGAACCTGTCGATAGGTACCATTAGGTTTCTTAACTGCTAGTATAGGGGTGTTAAAGGAAGAAAAGGTAGGGCAAAGGAGATTTTTCCTTAAGAGGTCAGAAATGATAGGCTTAAGTCCCCTGAGGCTCTGGAAAGAGAGAGAGAGAGAGAGAGAGAGAGAGAGAGAGAGAGAGAGAATGAGAATATTGAGTTGAGCTTGCGTGATGGACCTGGTAGAGTCCAGTAACTAGATGACAACAGGAAAATGATGTTTAGCAACAGAGGGGTTCTAGACATCCCAATCTTGGGGGTCCACCTGAGAAGCTGGTAAGGGAAATACATGTTACTGTTAGTAGGTTGAATTGCTAGAAGAAGGAGCCGAGGAACTGCTGGTGAGCTTGGGTATAGGTGAATTGGGGGAGCAAAGAAAATAGAGGCTCCCAACTTAGCTAAAATATCCTTTCTCAATAAGGAGACAGGACATGTAAGCACTACCAAAAAGGAATGGGTGAGAGGTACACCCCTAAAATGCAACTAAGTGGGGGGAGTCTGGTAAGGAAGGTAAGGTTGTCCTTTTATCCTGACAATAATAAAATGTGAAGGTAAAGTGGGTCCCCCAAATCCCATCAGGACCAAGTAAGTGGTCCTAGTGTCCAAGAGGAAGGAGATAGGTCTTCCACATACCATAATAGGTACCTGGGAATCCCTGCTAGTGATAGGTATTGTCAAGCCGTGAGAGCTTGGGCCCCGTCAATCCTCCACAGCCAATCATAGAAGGTCAGCTGAAGGGTTTTCTGGGAGTGATGTCCCTTTGTTCTGGGCGACATGAGGGCAATTGATAGCCCAATGCCCCTTCTGATGGCACCTAGGACATGGTCTCCTTAGCTTGCTGGGATTGGAGGAAGCCCTGTCCAGGGACCTTGTTGACCACATTTATAGCAGGGGCCAGGTGGTCTCTAGGCCTTCAAAGACCAGGAGTCTGGGGTAGCGGCTGAGGCTGGTCAGATAGCCTTTGCCAGCATGTGGTATTTCTGTTTTCAGGCTTTCTCATCTCTTTCATGATACACTTTCAAGGTCAGCACCAAGACTTCTGTCTGTGGAGTTAGGAGCCCCTCCTCCAGTCACCTAAGTTTAACTTTTATGTTTGGATAGCTCTGGGAAAAAGGTAGGTCATCAAAAGTTACTTACCTTCTGGGTTTTCAGGGTCCAGATTGGTATACTGCAATAAAGCCTTTGTAAGGCATTCTAAAAACTGAGATGGGTTTTCCTGTTTGTCCTGAACAATCTCTTGGAGTTTTTCAAAGTTTACTGGCTTTAAGGCTGTCTTTCTTAGACCTGCCAGAAGGCATGTTATAAATCTATCTCTAGCTAAGATACCACCTGCGGAAGTATAATTCCATCGAGGATATTGGTCAGAAACTGCCTCAGATCTGATTGGATATGTTCTGTCTGTTTGATGAATCTGATCTGCATGTGTTTGTGCCTCTTCCCAAAATTGCCTGCGTTCATCAGGAAGTAAACTGTTAGTGAGAATTATATGCACATCATGGAAAGTCAAGCTATAAGACTGAGTAATGTACTGGAATTCTTTAATAAAAGCAGAGGAGTTAGAGGTATAGGAACCCAGTCTGCTCTCTATTTGAGAAAGTTCACTCAGTGAGAAAGGGACATGTGTTCTGACCAGACTGTCAACTTCAGTCACTTCCCTTAGAGAAAGGACAGATGCTGGATTAGGTGTCCCTGGAGGAGAAGAAATTGGGGGTTTGGCTGTGGCCTTATGTGGGAAAAAGTCATGCGGGAGTCCGGTGGGGTAGTCATGCGCAGTCAGGTCCCACATACCCAAGCCACTGCAGTGGTTCCAGAAGACACGTGGAGTCCAAGAGATCAAAGCTTTTATTGTTTGTGGCATGGTAGATGGGTCTGGATGGTGCGTGCCCCACCCTCTCTTAAGCCAGGGGAGAGCTGACTTAAATAGGGAAGGGGAAGAGAGGAGAGAATAACTTAATTAGTTACTCCCCCTTTAGATAACTCATTAATATGTAAATCTCTCAGAGCAGAGGCTTGTTAGTCATGCCCTCTATTTGTGTCTTATGTGACTGAACTGGGAAGGTAAAATGGAGTTTAGGCCCAGTGTCAGGGCCCTGGGTTCTGGGGGTGTGGCCAAACACCTGCCGACTCAGTTCCATGTCAACCCAAGAACCAGGATACCCTTCCATGACTCAACAGCCTTAGAACTTGTGATAGGAGGGATAAAGTTGGTGCCAGCGTAGAGCAATTAGAGTGGCCTGCAGCTGACACCAAAGGAGGGGAGGGGTCTGGAGAGGTTGGGCTGGTAGGCTCTGAGGTATCCTGGTGAGAAGAAAAAAACCTAGGTAGCAGTTTGGGTTTTCAGAGGCATGGAAACAGGTCTGTGACAGAAGGGAGGTGGTTCATCAGCTGGATCTAACCATGTAGTGTCATCTAACAGTGGTTGGGTAGGTTTCATGGCTAAAAGAAGCTGGGGTGGGAACAGGCAGAACACATCGAGAGATTAGAACGAAGGTAGATGAATGTTTGGATATAGGAAACCTGTTTCCATTTACAAGACTGCTGGCAGTATGTATGAAGACCCTTTAAAATGATTGGGTCTGGCATGCCATCAAGTGGCCATTTTGAACCATTATCTAGAGGGCACTGAATCCAGACCTTATTGAAGAGGTGTATCAGTTTGGAAGGCCTCAAACCAGGCATTAATTTTAGAGATTTGAGGGTTTTCAGGAGACAATCCAGTGGGGTGTCTGGGGGTACAGTGGAAGACAATTTAGTACTCATTGGGTGATGGGGGGGCTGTTATCAAACTATTCATATCAGTGTCCTGAGAGAAAAGTCAATAATGGATCAGGCAGGCAGTCTAGATATCAGATTGTCACCAGAGTATCTAGGGCCCTGGCTGTGGTAAACTCCTGGAGATCACCAGAAAGCAGCTCAACCTGGTACCAGAGATTTTTTGACTGCTGCAAGAGCTTGGGGGGATTCATGAACTGCTTTCGAGGAGGGAAGTCACCCAATGGCCTAAGCCCCAAGTTGTAAGTGAGGCAGGAGGTCAGTCATATAGACTGGGGCATTGAAACGCCAATCCCTCAGCTCAGGAAAGGCTGGCCAGGCGCTATCTGGGTATTTAGGATCCCTCCTGCCAATTGGAAGCTCCTTATCAGTCAATATGCTGGTGTGTGTTTGTGAGCTTATGCAGTCTGGTATCAGGAAAGGTGGAACCATGAGGTCTGTGTGGGCCTGTCTGACTGCCTAGCCAATGTGGCAGAGCACCATGTGGGACACCGCTCACCTGTTGGAAGTTCTGTTCAGTGGTGGGTGGAGTTGATCTGCAGCAGCAGTGGAAATTCACATGATTGGTGACAGCAGGTAGCACCGGGGAGAGTCCAACTGGTGTAGCAGTGGCAGTGGTGGCAGTGGTGGTGGTGGCATAGGTCCTGCATGGTCATAGCAGCCAGCGGCTGCAGCAGCAGGTGGCTGCACGGGTCACAGTTCCTGGGTCTCAGCCCAAATTCACCAATGATATATATCTGAGTGTGGTTTAGAACAAATCACACCAGACCAAACAGTTCCAAGTGGGATTTATTCAGGAAATAGGGCAAACATGGTGTGGGGAGAGAAGTAGAGGAAGAAGATGGAAGAAGAGCAGAAGAGAGTGAGGTCAGGGGGTTCTGCCTGTTTTATATGGGCGGTGACTTAGCATCTTCCAGGTAAAAATAGAAGGTAGCCAGGTGGATTCTGGGAATGTATGGTGGTTGTCTTGGCAATGATGTGGAGGTCGCCTAGATGTAATGTCACTGGGTTCAGAATCTGATACCAACAGGTAGAGTTTAGGGAAGAGTAGCTGGGAGTTGCTGCAGGGAAGAAAGGGCGGAGGGAAGTGATATGATTCTATTTTAATTAAGAGATAGATAGATAGATAGATAGATAGATAGATAGATAGATAGAGTTATATAACTTGAACTAAGAGTCAATGGAAGTCAAGATTAGTGCACTACCAGTGAAGAGGTATAAGGTAGGCTGAGACGTTCATGTAGGCAATTCTTTGCTGGTAGAAGACTGAGTACATAGTGTTTATGGAGTAGTGGTGAAAAGGGGGTTAGCACTCACATAAAATTTATAGGCTGCTTTTGTGTAAAAATTTAGAATCTTAATAAAAGAGTTTGTTGATGAATTGAATGTAAAGCCTCACTCACAGATAGAAAGGAAAGAGATGACTGGAATCCAGATGTTACAGAGCACAGTTTTGTAAGAGTGGTTGGCCTCTATTGGACTGTTTTATGAACTGCAAATTAGTGATAATAAATTGCAAGATTTTATGCATTGTGTTTTCATTCATGAAAACATGGAATGAAGAGCATAGAATTATGGGAGACAATGAGTTTAATTTGACTTAAAGAGTAATCACTATCAAAATAATAACTTCATTCACTGAAGATTTATATTTTATTGATGGATGACTATTCACTTTACATAACTAGAGATTATCCTCTAAGAATTCTGGCTTGTGATTTGATACAAAGCCAAACATTTTTTAGCCATTCTACAAAGGTTCACAATATCCAAAAGAAAATTACTTATTGAATTTGTTGTTTTTCTCATCTCTGTGACCAAATATGGACAAGAGCAACTTATATTGTAGCTTACGGTATAAGAATAGATACTATTGTTTATGATGTTATACACATGATCACAGGATCATAAAAGGTCTGGATACATTACATTTGCTATCAGGAAGCACAGTGAAAAATGTGGGACCAGACTATCAAACTTCTAGGCTCAACCCCAGTGACTCACTGTTTCCCCTTTTGATTCATGGTTTCTAGCAAGGCCACCCAACCTTCTAAATGTTTAACCACTGTCCATCACAGTCTATCAACTAGGAACCAAGTTTGTAAAGGCTTGAGCCTAAGGATAATGTTTTAAATCCCAACTATAACAGCCAATCTATTCTTCATAGACTCATGTCCACCTTATAAAATAAACTGCGTCTATATCAACAGAGTGTACAGCATACAAAAGCCTAAAGCCTAAAATATTTTCTGAGTCTCAAGTGGTTTTAACTGAAATTCTAAAAGCTACATAGAGATAAAATTAGAAAGCAAGTTCTATATTTCCAAATCACAATGACACATAATAGATATTCTAGTTCCACTAAAAAAAAAAAATCATGGGAATACAAAAAAATACCAGGCCAAAGCTAAATCAAAAGACCACATTGTAGCAGACAAACTCTATAGCATCTAGAGGTTGAGATGACATCAATCTTGGCCCCAAGAAATTAAGAAACCCCACTCCTACCCCCTTGCTGAAAAAAAAAAACCGGCATGGGTATTTATCCATCTCCAAGTGCACATGCAAGCTTTTCTGCACAGAATTTCTTTCTTTTTTTGGTTTTTCGAGACAGGGTTTCTCTGTGTAGCCCTTGCTGTTCTGGAACTCACTCGGTAGACCAGGCTGGCCTCGAACTCAGAAATCCACCTGCCTCTGCCTCCCAAGTGTTGGGATTAAAGCAGTGCGCCACCACTGCCCGGCGTATTTTTCTTATTCTATGAAAGACCCCATTGGTACCTCTGTTTTGAGAATATGATGCTATTCCTGGCATAAGAGGCTTTCTGGAGTCTTAGTGCATGTCTCCATGAACCCTGTATTCTTGCATGTTAGTTTTACTCCCAGCATAAGATGCAATATTCCTCCCTTGACTACAGTAGCATCAGTCTCTCTGGAACTTGAAGACTAACCTCCAAGGAGACATGTGTCTTGGTGTCTATTCCAAACCCCAGAGAACTTCAATTACATTCTAAGTCAGGCTCTCTTGTTTCCAATAAATTAATTAAATTACAAAATCTTTCATGTTTCTTATCCAAACCTGTTCCAAATGTCTAAATGCTCGTGTTTATTGTCACAACTACAAGTGGCACCACATTTTTGTATTATTTATTTTCTTATTGTCTAGACAAAATGTCTGATGAGAAGCAACTTAGAAGAATGGGAATTGATTGTGACTTATATAGTTAAAGTCAGAATTTGATCAAGTGACTCTCGAGAAGCAAAAACCAGACAGAAAGTAGAATCTGGCTATTAGACATCAAGCCTCTCCCAGTGACTCAACTTTCTCCAATAAAGCTTTACTTTATAAAATTTGCACAACCTTCTCAAGCAGTAAAACCAGCTGTAGACTGACACTTAACTCTACAAACCTTTGAAGGACATTTCATATTCAAACCATAACAATAAATATTTAAATGTTTTCACATTAATCAAATAAGGGTCAATGTGAAAGCAAACACAATCAGACTTTAGAAAGTGACTTCTGCTTTCACAGTATTGAAAGCCTATATTGTGCTTGCATCATTTATATTGACCAGTATATGATGCTGATGGTATTTGGTTTACTATCTTTCATCTTGCTTGAAATTAGACAAAAATTAATCCTTTGGCGAGGTACTGTCTATTACTCAAAACTTCCTTTTTAAAATATTTACCATCATTCCACCTTCCTTGAAAACATGTGTCCATGAAAACATTGGCGACAATGGATATTTCCATGTTTAAGACTCTAGAATTTCCTACATATTTCTATTAGATCATGTTACACATGATACTTTGACCATGTCTGTTATGCAATTTTGTGTATTTTGAGAGAAATGAATAAGCCAAATTTATATTCCTTTCTCAATTTTTAGACTTGTTTGTTTTTTGGTCTTAGTACATAATGCATTACAAATAATAAACTTTAATCAATCATTATTACATGAGGTTGTATAAAGGATGTTTAAGATTTATTTAATTTTATGCATATACATCAGTGATTATATATCTATATCTATATCTAATCTATATCTATATATCTATATCTATATCTATATCTATATCTATATCTATATCTATAT
>JANHMN010000012.1:31304310-31343894 GCA_030674055.1 Rhabdomys pumilio
ATATCTATATCTATATCTATATCTATATCTATATCTATATCTATATCATAAGAGAGTATGTTATTCTCAGAGGTCAGGATTATGTGTTGGATATCCCGGAACGTCAGTTACAAGCAGTTGTAAAACTTTTGTGGGTGCTGGAAACTTAACCTGGGTCCTCTGAAAAAGGGAGTAAATTCTTTCAACTGCTGAGCAATATCTGAAATTGTATAGTGGGGATTTTTTTTTTAATGTCCATCTTCTTCTTTAGGATTAGCTCAACAAAGGTCAAATTAACATAATTCTGAACATTTTTAAAGTCCCCAAAGCTCTACAGAACATGCACACATTTCTGGTCATTTTTTCACTTGACCAATATCTTACTTTAATCATTATTAATGGGAGTGAGATAGAGAAACTCAATTAGGGCAAGGGAGAGATTATATCTCTAGCTAGAGAGAAACATCAAGAATAACTAAATTATGTTAAATTCTTACTCTCATGTCTCTGAGCTATAAAGAGCTCCACTCAATCTATTTTTTCCTATTCTTAGCTTGAGAAATTGCACTTAATTTCAATACCTAATTTAGTTTCATTTTAAATTTTTATTAAAATGCTGCAGACTCGCTTCTTCTATTAATGCAAATAGGAAGTCTGGACTTAAAATTGTCCCCACTAGCACCTCCTTACTGCCAGATACTCCTTTCAACTATATAAATAGACATTTTATAACAAATCGTGTAATGGAAATATATGATTTACGTAGGCAGGACATGGGGTTTCATTAAAATAAATTAGAAAAGTTTAGATCTTGAGTTTGAACCAGGGTAATTACTTTGTCATTACCTGGCCTATAGTACTATCACTGGCTGTAGAATGAGACTGATTGATTCCCGGTTTCGTTTCTTCACATGAAATTTATAGTGGTCCATAAAATGGACATCAGCTCCCTCATAAAATGGCTTTCCTTGCACATCTGCTCTGTCTCCTACACTTGGATACATATGCTCACAAGATGAGTGCCAATACTGGTCTGCAGTGCAGAATAAAGCTTTATGCTCTGAAATGTAACTTGTAACTTATGTTTAAATTTCTGTGTACATGCATGTGTGTGTATGTGTATGTGTGTGCGCACATACGTCCACACGCATGTGTGTGTACATGTGCACACATATGGTGTTTGCAGTAAGCCAATACCAACTTTCCTAGGTTATGTTAAACACTAAAGGAAAGAGGAGTAGATACTTTCCTGATTGAAACATCCTAGAGAGAGAAGTTAATGACACTTTACAATAAGTGTGAAAATTGCCTAAATAAGAAGTTGAGCCAGTAATGCCCTAGGTGAATCAGGAGTCACTGCAGAGAGATTCTGCAAGTCATCACTTTCTGAGAGATCAGTCACAAAAGGAAGCACACATAGGAAAATGTTACCCTTGGTGGCCATGCATAGATACCTAGCATGCATATAATGATTCCTAACCATCTTTCTCTCCAGTTAGGAAGGAATCTGCCATCTTCTTCTGGCCTTCTTGGCCTTAGGTACATAATGCACAGATATATAGGCGAGAGCTCGTATGAGAGCACTAAGTGCTCTTAACTGCTCAATTATCTTTCCAGCTCCAGAAAGATGTTCTTTAAAAGTAATCATGTTCTACTTCCTATTCTCTCTTTAGTACAAATCCAGCATGTAGTGTGCCCAGGCACCCTTATGCTTCAACTATGATAAAATATATCCAACTATGATATATTTCCTCTCACCCCTCTAAACTACAATAAACTCTTCCATTATTACATTACTTCTTTTTAGGTATTTTATCACAAAAACAAGAAAAGTAAGTATCACAAAGAGTGAGAATCCCATTCCAGTTTATCTCATAAGAATACGGATTTATAATATAATTAGTAAAGCAAACCCAGGCTCATTTTGTGTTTTTAGTGTTTTCTGTGTACTAGTTGTTTGAATATGATACTTATTTGGTATTCACCACAATATTGTGGAACACAGGATATTTATTTGTAGATTATAAGGCAAGACAAAGCAATCTCACACTCAAACTGATAATCTAGTTTTCTAAATGAATACAGAAATTAAGGGGTAAAGTTAAGACTAGTGTCAAAGATTTTTAATTATATGAATAATATTTTAGTTATATATGAGAAAATATGTAAATGGAAGATGGACGATGAGTTGGAAGTATGAGAAATGTGAAGGTACTTAATGATTATTTTCTGTTTTGTCAGGGATTTGGCAGCTTGCATTCATTCATGGCTGGCTAGTACCTTTGACATCATTGGTTCTGGAGTCCTGGAGAAGCATAGAACTTTTCCATTAGTGAGATTAGTGTTGGCACAACACCTTTAGGATTGATCCACAGTACATTCTGTTGATAACTAATTTGAAATTCTTCTGTTCTTTCTCTTAAATGAAAGAAGACACCAAAGCCATGTTTCCAACATTATACAACACTTTCTTAGAGTTCTGTTTGAAATTTTAACAAATTTTCTTAAGAATCATCTGGAGTTTTCAAGAATGAGAAAATGAGGTACATCATATATATTAGAAATCTTGTACTTTATATCACAGTATCTTTTCCAACTTTCTTAGTGTAGAAATGATGGCTATGAGCGGTTACCAGATGAGTTATTTATAAGACTCAACATAATCATCTGTACAGATAAAATAAATCTCCCTATGTTTCCCTAATGAGTGAGATATTTTTTTTTACTCACTCCCTAGAATGATTTAATTGAATAAATTTCCCCTTTATTTCTTTCCTTTCTTTTCCTTTGAAACAGAGTTTTACTGTGTAGACCTGGTTGTCCTGGAACTTACTTTGTAAGTCACTTTGTAACTCACTTTGTAAGGCTTTGGACTCCCAAAAACCTTCTGCCTCTGCCTGCCAAATGCTGGGATTAAGGGCATGTGCCACCATCCCCCAGCTAGTTAAATACATTTTGATCACTGATAGCCAAATATACCATGATGTTTAGTGTTAAAGGTCTTACTTTAAATGTTCCATGGGTGATAATTTGCCTCTGAGAAAGTTTTTTTTTTTCCTAAAGGTCAACCTGCAAATTAATCTGAATTTAGGGGCAAGACAGAGATTAAGGAAAGGCAAATGCTTTAAGTAACTCTGTAAGAGACTTTACAGTGCTCAGAGCTGTGATAGCTCTTGAAGTCTTTGCAATGACTTCAGTGGCATACTCTCTTCAGAGATGTGCTGATGACTCAAAAAAAAGGTGAGAGACTAGAATCAACTTGTCTCAAATTTAAGAATGAATGCATCCCAGTGTACCACATTCTTTAATTTTGATGATGTTTGAGCAAATGTATTGTCCTTTCACTCTTAATTAACATTATCATAGTAATTATAGATACATTTATATCTGGATTTTGGTATGTGGTCACCATGTCCCTTGAGATATGAAAGTAAGCAGGTCCCAGAAAGAAGTGGTTGAAAGATCATCTCTCCTCTTGTTTCTTAAATCTAGAAGGTTTTTAAAAAAAATGTCTTCTGTCTTAGTAATCAGTAGCTACATATGTAATACGTTGTATAATATGCAAATTAATGATAACTTTAATTCTTAAGTAATTGAATTCCTGACTCAAAATTGTGGGAGGTTTTATTAGTTTTTACCTTTCCTGCATCAATACTACTAATTGCTTCTCTGAAGAACACAGCTGTCCTGAATGGTACACATATGGCTTGATCTTTAGTAATAAACAAAATGCCAAGTTGGACTGAAGTGGTTCAAGAACTTGCCTTGAATGTTCTTATATGACGTCTTACAGCCAACCCATCAGACGATCTCATTCCCATAGCTGATCACTACTTCTGCAGATTTTATATTCTGATACATAAACTAATGCTTCATTTCAGTTAAGGATTAAACAGAAGAAACCTCAAAGGACTCGTCCTCATCTCTTATTACTGCTACTATGATTATAACTACCACAACCACACACACACACATACTTATTTGCCAGAGGAACTTGAACACATGTAATTGTAATACTGATTAAACAGTCTTTGTGGCCAGTTTATTAAAAACTCAAAAGTTCACAAGTAGAGAGCTCATTCCTGGGATAAGGTATCTCTACCTCTTTCAGAAGTTACTTGTTGCCTGTAGTTCTTTTGCTAGGATGGGAGAAAGTTATGGAGGACATGAGAGTGAAGAGAGGGAGGGGGCATGTGAGAACTGACAGGAGAAAGAGGTAATTGCAATGTAATAATATTTTAATTAAAATAAGTAAATATTGTCAGCAAGGTTTTTGTTGTTGTTATTGTTATTATGGTTTCAGTATTCAGGAAGGGAGTGGGACACTTTCCCATGCTGGATGGTACACTTGAACAGAATAAAATGCATGTATTTTCTCCTTTCTTCTGATTTGGGTAATAAAAGGGTCCTACAGAAACCACAACTATATCATGGTGGCATGAAAACAAAGGCCTGTGGGTCAGTAAAATTGAAGAAGCTAGAGAATGAAATATCAGATGATGCTCCATAAAAATGAGGATTGGCACTATGGTTTCCATGTCTCTCCCATCATCCAACCCACCTGTGAATGATATACTAAAGTATTATTTAGTCCTCTGACATAATGGACACAGATTCAAAACCACATAGGATTCTCTTTCTACCCCTTTTCAGTGACAATCTGTTATTTGGCTATGTAAGGATTTTCCAAGTTCTTTATCTTAGCAATTAAACTTTAGAAATCATTCACGTAATGAGATCCTATATTGTCTCTACTGTGTTTGATTTTATTGCCTTGTGGTTTATGGAATGGTTATATGTGAGAAGTTATTATACTTTCAGTATGATCTGATGGTGAACAAGCTAGGAACAGTAGCATGGGTTTGGAACTTCAGAGCTCTTACATTGAGATGGGAAGTAAAGAACAAGAAATTCCTCTAACTTTGTAGGCTAGTTAGCCTGGTATATGCAGCTGTGAGTGATAAAGAGACCCTATCCTAAATAAAGTAGAATCCAAATAAATCCTATGGCCTTCACATGTATGACATGCCCACATTTTTATGAATGTCCATGCATACACATGCACTCGGTTAGTTAGCACTAGTTATAATAGTCATCAAATCTATAACCACTTGGGAGATAGACCTCTGTGAATCCCATAGGGGATTATGTTAATTGAAATACAACAGTCCCTCTTAATTGTGGGTAGGATCATTACCTGAACAGGTGATCACAAATTATAGAAAACGGTAAAAGTGAGCTAAGCACTTGCTTGTTTGCCTTTCTCGTTGCTATAACATGATCAGTTACTTCAAGTTTCTACTACTTTGATTTTCCTGACATGATGCATTGTACCTTGGGCTGTGAACTAGAATAAATTTTGTTTGTCTTAAGTTGTGTTTGTTGGGGCAAACACAATTACAGCATTGGAAAAAAATTAACACACACAGACACACACACACACACACACACACACACACCATTTGCATATACTCAATGATAAAAGTAAAAATCAATCAATATTACTTTTTCTCCTATAAAGACATTCTTCTATAATCTCTAAGATCTTCCTTCATCTCTTATATATGTCTCTTAATTTTAAGATCTTAAATAGCAAATTTTTTATGCAAGTAACAAAACTAATTTCAGGGCATTTGCTAAGTGATGTCAGGAAGATGAATTTGTGTGTGTCGAGGGTCAAGTGAGGTGATGAAATAGCTGCCTTGGGCACCTGGCTAATCCTCAGTTTGCATTACAGAATGGCTGCTGGCAGTTGAACTGGAAATTTAATTGAGTGGTCCTGGTCTGGCAGTAGGGACAGGAGCCCTTCCAATACAAACAGCAGTGAATTTTGTCACTGATATTCCAGGTTGTAGAGAGCTATCACACGGAAATTAATCAATCTCTGCTGAACCTCACAGAGCCATTGCTTGCCTCTGTTATTCACTGACAGTGTGTCTGTGAAAGATACACTAGCTCTCTGAACCTGTCTCAAGAGTTGATAGAAAGAGGGGTAGAGATATCATTCAGTAGAAGAGCTTGTGCCTAGAATGTTATTCGAATGTGCAAGATTCCATGTTCATTTCAAGCAACAAAATAAGAAGTCACTATTGTGAATTTTGTGTAAGAAGGTATTTGTGGTGCCCATGTAACCACTCATATTACAAGGTTCATGCTTCTTAAATGTCAGCTTATAGTCATTTATACAGGGAATTATGGGAATTATGAATGGACTAATGTAATTTAGCCCCTTCCCTAAAGCTATCCCAAACAATGAGAGTACTTAAAGATGAGTTTCACTTTTACCATGCTTATTATAGAAAGCTATGATTTTTTTTTTGCACCAATCCTCTAAAAATGGAGTATTGGAGTGTGAGGACAAACTGAAAGTCATGCTTTTGCACTTACGTTTATTAAAGCTAAGTTCGAAGGCAGAGGTGAAAGCTGGAGAGAAACTGGCAAACACAGATCAGTATTATTGTCTAAAGCACAGACTCTGAAAGTAGTAGATTCTGAAGAAGTTCCTCAGAAGACAGGAGACTGAGGAAAACAGATGTAACAGGATCCAGATCCCAACAAGAGAAGTCTTATGAAGACAAAGTTAGAAGAGATTGCTTCATTAAAGTGGATCTCAGGCTCAAATATGCATATAACTGCGCTTATTTCATTTTTATTTACAGTGTCATATAAAGAAAATGTGTTATTATTTCATGTGATGGTTTGAAGAATGATCATTGTCTTAATTAGTATTTTTATTGCTGTGCACCATGACCATGGCAACTCTTATAATAAAAGAAAACATTTAATTGGGGCTGGCTTAGTGTTTGAGAGATTTAATCCATTACTGCCATGACGAAAAGCAAGGCAGCATGCAGGCAGACATGGTGCTGGATAAGGAGCTGAGAGATCTACAACAGAAACTGTAGGCAGTTGACTGTGAATGATACTGGGAATAGTTTGACCTTGCTGGGGAGGCAGGCTTCAGTGTCAATAGACTCACACAATTTCCAATGTGTTCTCTGTTTCCTTCTTGTGGATCAAGGTGTGAGCTCTCAGAGGCTGCTTTAGATGCCTGTCATCTTACCTTCACTGTGCCAATCATGAACATAAATTCTCTGGAGCCATAAACCCAGTTAAATGTATACTTTTATATGTTTCCTTGGTCATAACATTTTAGCATAGTAATAGAAAAGCTACTAATATTCCATAGAACTTTAGCAACCTAAGTATCCTGGTGTTTAGTTTTTTCTTCAGTTATTATGAACTTTCATCTTTCATTAAAGAGCTTTTCATATGGTCTATCTGAACTGTCAGTTGAACTATACTCCTGTGCTTTGGAATCATTGTTAAGTTAAATAATATGTACGTGAATAAGCACTCTATTACTATGCCCACAAAGGGATAACTAAGTGCCAATCTCATAACCAAGATGCCTACTACCTGCCACCAGTATGGATGGCTGTCTGACAGATTATGTCAATCTCATATATAATTTCTACATGCAAAGACTTTAGAAGTCATCTCTCTTCTTCAGGTAAGAATAAAGACAACCTAACAGGTAGTTCAAGGTGCATGATAAGCTAAGTAAGCCTCATACTTCTCATGTTTAAAGAATTTCAGTTGAGTACTACTTTTCCCTGGAAGAGAAGCTGTTGTAGTCATAAGTTGTTAGAAAATGCATAAGGGTCAGTTAAAACCAATTACTGAAGACTTAGTTAAGACTCATGTGAAAATAAAATCCCTCTGTGAGGGGATATGTTAGGAAAGATAGCACATTTTCATTGATTTAGCAATAAAGATCTTGTTAGGGTCTCCTTACAAGTTGCCAGAAAGATTTCCTCATGGCTCTAAAATGGATGTGGAAAATAATCCTGTGAACTCTGAGCATCCTCTGTAAAAAGTTATAAGCCCTTAGCAAAACCTATACAAAGACAATCAAACATAAGGCTGCCTTCTCTGCTTTCCTTGTGCTTCATATGAAACCATATGGTAAGAAATACTATTGTTTGCTCTGGGAAACCGTAACATTACATCAAAATGATTAGACCACGTATGTTTCACAAATGGACCAACCATATCAATTCTACACGGATGTAGGAAGAATGGGCTGCCACAGAGACGAACGAGGATAGCAGGAAAGGGATCTAGCATCAACAGAAAAGACAGAAGCTAAGTTCCTACAGGAATTTCAACGTTCTGGATTGTCAACTAAAATTAAAATTAGACCAGTCCACAACAAACCAGATTAACGTAAAACCTCCCCTAAATACTTTACCTCACCCAATAATGTCTGATAAAACTTTTTACTTATTTTTAACAAAAATTATGTAGTTCAAATAAGACAAAAGAAAAATAATGATAAAATAAATATGTTTAAAATAACTACAATTAGTATATGTCAGTGAGAAGGTCAATAAAAAGGCATTAACAGCTAGCAGTTGAAATAGAAAATGGAAAACTCAAAAAAATTAGAAAGAAATGTTAAATGCAAATTAAAAAAACTTAACGTGAATTTAAATCAATGAAGAGGTTTTTGTTTTTTAATCAATGGTCTAAGTTATAAAATGAATGTCGTGGGAAAAATATACAGGAACTTTGAGAATCAGTGAGCAAGAACAATTACATTGAAAGGTGAAACAAAGAAAAATGCAACAGAGTATCCCCAGGAAAATTTGAAAATTTGTATCTTATTGGAATACTTAAGGAGGTAGAAAGAAAATGAGAAAAGGCGTTTTGTTTGCTTGTTTGTTTTATTTTTAAAATTACAATTATACAAATTTTTAAATTAATTTAAATTCCAAAGGTTCCACCCTGTCTGGGTTCCTCCCCCCTCTGCCCATCCCAGTTCCTCACTCCATCCTCTATCCCTCTTGCCTCCAAGACAGTGCTCCCCCTCATCCCCAGGATAACCCCCTTCCTTGGGGCTTCAAGTATCTCTCCAGGATTAGGACATCACCTCCCCATGAGGCCAGACTAGGCAGTCCTCTGTTGTATATGTCCTGGAGGCCTTAGAGCAGCCCATAGATGCTGCCTGGCTCAGTCTCTGGGATCTCCCAGGGGTTTAGGCTAGTTGAAACTGCTGGTCTTCCTATGGGGGTCCCCCCACCAGCCACTTCAGCTCCTTTAATTCCTCCCCTCATTCCTCCACAAAGGTTCCTGACTTCAGTACAATTGCTGGGTGTAAGTATCTGTGTCTCTCTCAGTCAGTTGCTGGTAGAGCCTTGCAGAGGACAGCCATGTTCCTGTCTGTAAGCATATCACAGTATCAGTAATAGTGTCAGGCCTTGGTGCCCCCCACCCCATCAGATGGAAGATGGATCTCAACTTGGACAGGTCACTGGACAGTCTTTCCTTCAGTCTCTTCTCCACCTTTATCCCTGCAGTTTTTTTTTTTTTTTTAGACAAGAATAATTCTGGGTAAGAACCCTCCATTCGAGGACCTGTTTGTCTCCTGGAGGTGGACTCTTTAAGTTCCCTCTCCTCACTATTTGGCATTTTGGCTAAAGTCATCTCCATTGAGTCCTAAGAATCTCTCATTTCCTTAGGTACTTTCTAGAAAGTCCCACCACCTCCCACTCCCAGAAAGCTGAATATTTCAATTCATTCTCCTGGCCCTCTGGGGAAATCCTCACTTGGGTCTTCTTGTTATTAAACTTCTTATAGTCTGTGGGTTGTATCCATGGTATTCTGTACTTTTTGGCTAATATCCACTTAATTTCCATTCTGTGTACATAACATGCTTGACATTTTGGATATGGTATACATCACTCAGGATGATATTTTCTAGTTTTATCCATTTGATTGCAAAATTCATGATGTCTTGGTTTTTAATAGCTCAATAATATTCCATTGTGTAAATGAACAACATATTATTCTTATTTTTCTTTAATCTTTTTTTTACAGTACAGTCTTTATACCCCTCCCAGTCTGCCCTCTGACTGTTCCTCATACCTTACCTCCTCCTCTGTCTCCAAAAGGATGTCCTCATTCTTAACCCCCACCCCACTAGACCTCCTTACTCCCTGGGTCCTCAAGTCTCTTGAGGATTAGCTGCTTCTTCTCTCACTGAGGCCAGATCCGGCAGTCCTCTGCTGTATATGTGTTGGGAGGCCTGATATCAACTTGTGTATGCTCCCTGGATGATGGCTCAGTGTCTGAGAGATTTCAGGGGTTTGGGTTAGTTGAGAGTGCTGGTCTTCTTATAGGGTAGCCCTCCTCCTCAGCTTCTTTCAGCCTTTCCCTAATTCATGACAGGAGTCCCTAACTTCAATCCAATGTTTAGGTATAAGTATCTGCATCTGTCTCAGTCAGCTGCTTGTTGGGCCTCTCAAAGGACCACCATGCTAGGCTCCAGTCTGTAAGCACACTATAGCATAAGTAATAGTGTCAGGCCTTGGGGCTTCCCCGGAGCTGGATTCCAATTTGGGCCTATGACTGGACTTCCTTTCCCTCAGGCTCTTCTCTATTTTTGTCTTTGCAGTTCTTTTAGATAGGAACAATTCTGGGTCAGAGCTTTTGACTGTGGGATGGCAACCCCATCCCTTCACTTTATGTCTTCTCTTCCTACTGGAGGTGGACTCTACAAGTTCCCTCTCCCCGATGTAGGGCATTTCATCTAAGGTCCCTCCCTTTTAATTCTGAGAGTCTCTCACCTCCCAAGACTCTGGTGCATTCTAGAGGGTTCCCTACCTCCTACGTCCTGAGGATGCCTGTTTCTGTTCTTTCTGCTGGCTTTCAGGGATTCAGTCCTGTCCCTCCAATACATGATCATGCTCCCCTTTTTTCCTCCATGTCACTTCTCCCACCCGTATCCCTCTCCCCCTCTGACCCCTCTGATTGCTTTCTTTACCCTCCCAAGTGGAATTGAAGCATCCTCACTTGGGTCCTTTGGCTTATTAACCTTCTTGAGTTCTGTGGATTGTATCCTGGGTATTCTGTACATTTTTTTTTTTTTTGGCTAATATCCACTTATTAGTGAGTACACACAATACATGTCCTTTTGGGTCTGAGTTACCTCACTCAGGATAATATTTTATAGTTCCATCCATTGGCCTGCAGAACTCATGATATCCTCATACTTAATAGCTGAATAGTATTCCATTGTGTAAATGACACACATTTTTTGTATCCATTCTTCTATTGTGGTACATCTGGGTTGTTTCCAGTTTTTGCTTATCTCATATAAGGGTGCTATGAACATAGTGGAACACCTGTCTTTATGCTAAGGTGGAGGATCTTTTGGGTATAGTCCCAGGAGTGTATAGGTGGGTTTTCAGATAGAACTATTTTGAATTTTCTGAGGAACCACCACATTTATCCCAAAGTGGATGTACCAATTTGCAATACCACCAGCAATGAAGGAGTGTTCCTCTTTCTCCACATCCTAGCCTGCATGCACTGACTTAAGTTTTGATATCAGCCATTCTGTAAGGTAGAATCTCAGGGTCATTTTGATTTACATTTCCCTGATGACTAAGGATGTTGAACATTTCCTTAAGTGATTCTTGGCCATTTGAAATCCCTCTGTTGAGAATTCTGTTTAGTTCTGTACCCCCAGTTTTAATTGCGTTATTTGGTTTTTTTGGAGGTTAACTTCTTGAATTCTTTAAATATTTTGGATATTAGTCCTATATCAGATATAGGGTTAGTAAAGGTTTTCCATTCTGTCCTATTGACAATGTTCTTTGCCTTACAGAATCTTTTCAGTTGCATGAGGTCACATTTATCAATTATTGATCTTAGAGACTGAACCATTGATGTTCTGTTCAAGAAATTTCCCCCTGCACCAATGATTTTGAGGCTCTTTGCTTTTTTTTTTTTTTATGTCTGTTAGATTCAGTGTATCCAGATTTACTTTAAGATCCTTGGTCAACTTGGACCATCTATGGTGACTGAGAGTTTTGCTGAGTATAGTAACCTGGCCTGGAATTTGTGTTCTTGTAGAGTCTGGATGATATCTGTCCAGGATCTTCTGGCTTTTAGAGTCTCTGTAGAAAACTCTGGTGTAACTCTGATAGGTCTGCATTTATATGTTACTTGGCATTTTTATTATCCCTTTTAATATTCTTTCTTTGCTGTGTGCATTTAATGTTTTGATTATCAGGTGATTAGACAATTTTCTTTTTGGTACAATCTGCTTGGTCTTTTGTAGGCTTCTTGTATATATATATATGGCCATCTCTTTTTTTTAGGTTAGCTAGGGAATTTTTCTTCTATGATTTTGTTTTCTGACCTTTTAAGCTAGGAATCTTCACACACTCTTCTATTCCTATTATTCTTAGGTTTGATATTTTTATTGTGTCCTAAATTTTCTGGATGGTTTGGGTTAAGAAGTTTTTACACTTTTAATTTTTTTGACCAATGTGTCAATATCTTCTATAGTTCCTTCTGTGCCTGAAATTCTTCTGTCTCCTGTACTCTGTTGGTGATGCTTGCATATGTAGCTCTTGGTCTCCTTCCTAAGTTGACTGTCTTCGGGGTTAGGTCCACTTTTGATTTCTTTATTGTTTCCATTTCCATTTTTAAGTGTTGGATCACGTAGTTTAATTTCTTCTCTGCTTGATTGTGTTTTTCAGTGTTTCTTAAGGGATTTATTTGTTTCCTCTAAGTACCTGTTCGCCTCTTTTCTCCTGTATTTCTTCGATAGAGTTATTTGTATCATCCTTAAAAGCCTCTATCATCTTCACAAGATGGGTTTTTAGGTCAGAATCTTGTTTTTCAGCTGTGCTAGGGTGTCTGGGGATTGCTGTAGTGGGATGTGTGGTTTCTAGTGGTGTCAAATTTCATTGGCTTTTGTTTCTTATGGGAAAAGTGGCAGATCCTGCATCTGCTGGACTCTGTGGTTGTCCCAGCTGATATGAGTTTTGGGGCAGGAGTCTAACTTGTGTCCCTGATTACTTCAAACTTTCTAGGAGACAGACAGGCTGTGAGGTATGTTAGGGATAGGGCCCACCAATCTGGTCTAGGTGGAGAGGCAGATCTGAACTACCATTTTGAAAGCAAGTATAACAAAGAACTTCAGATAGTAGTGGGAGAAACAAAATTGGGACTTTCAGAAAATGCCAAGTAGCACAAGCACTAATATTCAAATTATAAGATAAAGAAAAAGAGAAACATTTAAAGAAATACAAGTGTTGGATGTACAGGAAAAAGCATATGGATTTAAGAGGGCTTTGATCACAAACTAAGCTGAAAGAGATTATGTACCTGAGGTACAGTCATGGCCAAACCACAGTGGCTATTCATCAATAGGTTACTTATGAAGAAAGTGTGGTCTGGTGATGTCAGAGCCTTCCAAGGATGTTTAAACACACTGTGTTTTCATTCAGAACTCTCATCCAGGGAATGACTCTTCACTGTTAAGTGACTATATCTACATGCCTACAGAGCAAAACAAGACTCATCAACCCATAATTCTATATCCAGTACAACTATCCTTGAATAGTGAATGAAAACATATGACTTTATGAGACAAACAAAACCTGAGAAACTTATGGCCAGCAGATTATTCCTGTAAAATGATGAGTTAAATTCCTCATGGAATAGGTAAGTGTTGACGATGGGAATCTCAAATGAGAACAAGGAGCCAGATGACCAAGGAAGATAAGAAAGGTTATTTTACAATATTTACAGGTACTCTATAATAGTTACATTTAATGTTAGTTACTTTTCTGTGGCTGCAATAAAACACCATGTCTAAAAGCAACTTATGGAAGACTGATCGAATTTGGGCTTTTGTTTCCAGAGTGTTTAGACCATCAGAGTGAGGAAGGATGGAAGCAAGAGCATGCACGGCAACTGGAGCAGATAGCTGAGAATTCACATCCTCAGCTACACACAGTGAGAGTAGACTGGAAATCAAGGGAGGCTTCAAGTTCTCAAAGCTCTCCTCCAGTGATCACTATTCAAACCCCTCCAACTGTGCCACTGACTGGGAACCAACTATTCAAATGTCAGAGCTTCTAGGATGCATTTCTTACTTACATCATGACAAATTCTTTAATTAATTAATTAGTTAATTAATTGTGAGGCGACACTACTGAGGACTGAACCCAGGGTCTTGGTCATACCAGTCAACAGGATAACCATGAACAATATATGCAGCTCCCCATTGGTTTCTTCTTTCTTTGAGCCAGGTCTTATTCCATAGCATAACTAGAGTTTAAACTTGCGATTAGTTCAACTTGTTTCGTCTCTTAAGTAGCTGGGAATATAAGCCTCTGTATTATGCCTGATTGTTTTATGATTGCTAAATGATCAAAAATAAGAACTTAAATATTGGATTGGTGATTCTGTTAATATTTATTTATTTATTTATTTATTTATTTATTTAATTTATTTATTTGAGACAGGGTTTCTCTGTGTTGCCCTGGCTGTCCTGGAACTCATTCTGTAGACCAGGCTGGCCTCAAACTCAGAAATCACCTGCCTCTGCCTTCCAAGTGCTGGGCTTAAAGGCATGTGCCACCACTGCCCAGCTCTGTTAATGTTTAAATGCAGAAGATGATAGCAACATACTGAGAGACACAAGGAAAGGTTTGGGCAGACTGTGTGATAAGGTAGCATCCTCAGATATAGTAGAGAATATAGTGTAATAGAGAACAAAATTAGTGGAAAATGTATGTAGAGAGCTTTAGAGAAGGACTGAAGTATGCAAGATAATAATTGTTAGTTATATGCTAAGAGGAGGAAAGGCCAGGGCACATAAAATCTTCAATTAATTTTAATAGACAGACGTGCATAAATCATAATAGACAGGAAAGAGTTATCCCTAAGGTAGGTATTCTTCCAACTGTTTTAATAATCATTTCATTAAATTAAAATTGGAAGTAGTCAGAATAAGAAAAGGAGCAAGCACACGAGCATACTGTCTATACAAAGCCCACCTTAACCCAAAAGACTCAAATACATTAAAAATAAAGAAATGAATTAAGTCATATTAGGCTAATAATGGTGAAAAGACTTCAAGTAACAATTATAATTTCAAACAAAGCATATTTAAAACCAAAGAAAATGATATAAGACAAGGAGAGTGATTTCCTAAAAGGAAATAAAGACACTTCTTCAAGCAGGAATGGTAATACTGTAAAGCATTGAATGACCCTCTGAAAATCCCTACATTCACTATCATGATAGTAAAGTGACCACCAGACTCATGAAAGATATTCTTATAGATAAACTTACATATCATACTAATATATTGCATAACTAATTGAGCTCAGTTCAAGAAATTTAAATCTATGTCTTCAGTCAACACTTTCGGTCTTAAGTCAGTGACTATTCATATCTATTCTTTCACTGTCATTCATATTTTTTAATGAATTGTACAGTCCCTCCCCTTTCTGTTAATGTAACTGCAAGAACATAGGAATGCTGTTAACATCCCATCAGTCTGCTCTTGATCTTGTCTCTTAGCACATGTCAGTTGAAACAAGATTAAGTGAAAGTGTGTTATTATTTTTCCCACGATATGATATTAAAGTTGTGTATGAGCTTGTTTCCACTACAGGAAATGTCCGTCAACTTCTTCATGGAATCACCAAAAAAATATAAAAGGGCATATGTTGAGAAGATACAATATTTCAGACCCTTTCCCTGTTGAAAATGACTCTCATAAAACCTAGATGAATAATCAGAACTGGCCATAAATCTCTAGCTGTCAATCAACAAAATATGGAACTCGACATTATTTATGCTTTTTTAAGGTTTTATGTGATTCCATGAAGTAGTGCTAATAGCCCCTGATGTGACAGAATAATATAATGAATACTGTAAAATGTCAGGACTAATATGAAACATCTTGAGGCCTTTAAAATAGAGCAAATTGTATGTATTATCCTCAAGGTATCCTTCAGGCTAGATGTGTAATCTATGTGAATTATGCATTAGCAAGGTAAAATGATATTATATTATTATATATTTATAATTACTTTATTAAGTGCATTAGAATGAGAAAAAAAAAGTCTGCTCAAGCCGGCTTGATGTTATATCCTCACATTGCATGCTGCCTTTGGCTTGGATATTCACTCTTACTGTGGCCTTATGGGTCTCCACATTAGCACTGTGATAACTAGCATTGATTTGCTATCAACTTTAGTCTAAACCTTTCATACTATATTATTACATTAGGTCTTTCCATAATTTCTTGACATGAATATAAAAGGTATTTAGATAGCTTACTGGAAACTACCTAGCATACTCAAAAATGATTTTTTTTTATCTGCTCTGGGTTTGTTTTCTAATATCAAAGTTCTACATGAAACCAGTGTTGTACTCAGTCTAAGTGATACTCATGCCAACAACATCAACGGCAAAATGTAGCTTCTATTGCTGATGTTCAACTCTATAACATGTCTCCACAAGTCTACCTGACAGCACTGCTCTTGTCAACAATGGGGATATCTAGCAGGAGGGCTAGTTACCTCAGAACCTCAAGTTATCAAATGTATTCATGAAAAAGGAAACAGTGATTGAAGCCTTGAGTAACACGCATGATAAAGAGACCACAGAAGGTTGTCACATTTATCAGATGTAGATTAGCATAATGTCCTGTATGTGGTGATCTATGTACATTTGGCTCTGTGGCTCTGACCTAGAGTGTAATGAGTAGACCTCCTTATTGTAGACTAGCAGGTAGCAACACTGAACCGTAGAGATGGTAAATAGCGTACACCTGTCACCAAAGTGATCCTATGAAAATCTCCAAAAAACCCAAGCTGTCACTAGGATTATGTTTTCATTTTTCTGCTTTTTCTTTTGTAGTATCTAGGTGTCATTGCATACCAATCAGAGAAGGATGAAGTGGAGGAGAGTTTCATGGATCATGTCTTCCCTTGGAGTATCAGGACCCTTATGCACACTGGATAGATGTACACCAGACAGGGAAGGATGAAGCAGAGCCAAGTTCCAAGGTCCTTCCCTTGGGGTGTCTGAACCTAGAGAAAGAATGAATCAAAGTACAGAATGGTTGGGTCAGTAGGATCTCTGCCTGCCAGTGACTGCTAATTGTGGAGAAGGTCTCCTCTGAAGATTTTAGTGTTACAACTTTTTTACATGACATCAAATGGAATAGCTCTCTCAGAAGGTATTCAGTGAAACATGTTGGTAGGCATATGTTTTATTCAATGTGAACATGAACTATGCAAACTTTGGGAAGTGGGAAGGGGTTCTTCTTAGGTTAAAGTTTCATTGACTAAGGCTTAAGGTTCTGGGGATACTCTTTTGCATGGAGAGATATTCCTGAAAGTTGAACCTGTAATTTAGCCAAGGTTTATGTGATATTCTTCAGGTAGAGTGTGGAGTTTGGATACCCTAGATAATGAAGAGAAGAGGAAGTTTTGCTGAGGAAAGGGAGTCCATTTTGTGCCAAGCTCAGGGAAGTTATATGGATATGGTAGATTTAGGCAGCAGGGTTTTCCAATAAAGACAATAAGTTGTGCTCTTCGACAACTGACAACAACATCCATATAACTCATTGAATATGGAGAGGTTGAATTGGTGCCTATGTAAAAGCTTCATTCATACATTCTACAGTCTAGTGTCTTTGGTATAGGAAGGTACTCTGCAGGGTACCAAAAGTGAAATGTAAACACCAATCCAACCAAAAACTCTTTAATCTACAGTGTTGTCTTGCCTGAAAGATATGCCAGGACAATAGTGGTACAAAGCTTATTGGAATTACCAACAAAAGTCAGATTTAACTTAAGGTTCTGCAAGAGTAAACCTATATCCTACATTCTTTGAGTGATTAAGAAACAGTGATTATTCTTCCTGGCAATATGCATAGACATGGTCTTCTTCCAAGATCTGGGTATGATTCGAATGAGTTACTTGAGCTGGAGACACATTGGATTAATATTTCTACTTGTGACTAGTTGTGCTGGTGGCCTCAACTAGGATATTACCCAGATCTTGGAAGAAGACTATGTTTATGATTATGGACAGTCTGGATGAGAATATTGATACATTTTAATATTAATTCATACATTTATTCTTTCATATATATATATATATATATATATATATATATATAGAGAGAGAGAGAGAGAGAGAGAGAGAGAGAGAGAGTGAGGAGACAGCAAGAAATCAAATGGCACAAATCTGAGACCAGTGTAAGCCTGTGACAGTACTATCAGGCAGACTGCATGTGTATGATGAGGTAGGGAGACAAGGGTCAGATCTTACAAAGACTTGTACTTTATGATATGGACTTTGGAGTTTCTTTTACTACTAGTAAAAGCAACAAGGGCTTTTGGACAAAGATTTGGCAGAACCAATAATTGCTGGTAAATGATAATCTGGGGTATTCTTCAGAACATATAATAAAACAGGAATTGTGGAAGGAAATTGGAAGGGATAGTTCTTTAGGGGGTCTAAGGCAGGAATCCAGGGAGCAAATGACAAAGAAATAGATCACAATGGATTGATGAAAGTGAATCAAAGGACTTGGTTTGGAACACACACAACTGTCAATATGTAACTGATAACACATATTCATTGTTTAGATGTAGGAGTAAAAGAAGGGAGACTAAGTAGCATGCCAAGGGTGGGTCTAGAGGTAAGATGAGTACCAGCATGTGATAGAGGAGGGAAGTAGGAGAGATCGATGACAGTCTGAACACCCTGATCACCGGAAGGTGGGGCAATAGATTGATGGATGAGGTCATCTAACCTGAAGTGTAATTGGAAATACTGAACTTACTGGTAGTTTCTTTTTCTTTTGTCAGATGATGGGGTAGCAGGGCTTACATATTAATGACAGATTTTTGCTGACTCAGATTTCCAGCCCAATCTCAGACACAAGAAAAAGAAATTTTAAGAATGCTTTATTGTAATGATAACAAACAGGTATTTTTTACTGAATAAGAGACCCAAACCAGAAACTAATGAATTTCCTTATTTAAGATTCCTCCAAGTAAGCTTTATGTGTCTCCTGTTACACTAGGGAATCTGGGGCACAAAGAGGCAAGTTAATTTGCATACTTCACTCGCCAGGACAGGTGACTTGACTGGCTCTAACTGGGGCTCACTTGTATCCTAGTCACTTGCCTTTTCATTTCCTCAGGCTATTCTCAGCTAATGTGACATGTTTGATTTTATCACTCTAGTCCTGATTTCTTTCTTTTCTTTCTTTTTTGTTTTTCTGGGATATTTTATTTACATTTCAGATGTAATTCCCTTTCCCCATTTCCCCCCCACCCAGGAAGCCCCTATCCCATCACCCCTCCTCCTGCTTCTATGAGGATATACCCTCACCCACCCTCCCACCTCTCCACCCACGATTTCCCCCACACTGGGGCATCCAGCCTTCACTGGACCAAGAACTTCCTCACCCATCTATGCCTGACAAGCCCATCCTCCCCTACATATGCAGCTGAAGCCATGGGTCCCTCCCTATGTGCTCCCAGGCTGGTGATTTAGACTTTGGGAGCTCTAGTTGGTTGGTATTGTTGCTCTCCCCATGGGGCTGCAAACCCTTTCAGCTCCTTCAGTAGTTCTGATTTCCAAGTTGTCACCACTCTATTCTCTTTCCTAATCAGCTCACTAGAAGCCATGCTGCAATAGCTCAATGGAAGCCATGCTACTGACTGATAGAAACTAAACCCGGAGGGGCCCTAAGGATGGGAAAAGGTCCAAATCACTCTAACAGGGGATGGGAACACCTTCCTCATTAATCACCATGTGTCGGTGTCTCAGGAACTCTGAGCCAAACGAATTCCTGACAGAGTTATCTCCACCAAGAGCAATTAGTAAATCACACATTTAATACCACGAAAGCCAGTCAATGTCAGGGGTGAGCCGTACATCATGCTCTGTGTTTCTCCCTGCCCTTGGACACGTGGAAGAGAGGCCTGTCTTCGTACAGAGCACTTGGAAAAATAGGGACTTTTATTTCTCTGGAGGTTTAGAATGCTTCTTTGCAACTGGCTCGCAGCCAGGAACACTAATCTGATTTCTCAGGCAAGCTAATCCTATTTCTCCCTCAGGTGCAAACTTGCCTCCGCTAATCATTCTCCTCTTTGCACCTTTAATTAACAAGCTGCTGTGATCAAGCAATCAAACCTTTTAAGCCCACGTTATTATTACAACTTAAATATCTGATGAAAGAACATATACAGTAAAGCGTTAGCATGTCCCACTCTGCCTGTCTTTAGGCTTGCTAATGCATTGGGTGGGAAAGCAACCTTGATTGGGGATGTATATGTGTTTTCTGCCATTTTCCGTGACTCCAAGCTTGCCTCACTTCCTCCTTTGCTTCCTTCTTCCTCATGGACTGTCACTCTCTCCCTTTGAGTTTCCCCAGACACCTTTATCCAGGCACCTGCATTCACTCTATAGTTTTAAATCTAAATGCCCCTTCCTGAGGATCTTCCATTCTTTCAGCATGTCAGCTGCTTTGCATGGTTTCTCAAGGCTGCAATTTGGCCATCATAGAAATCAGCGCATTTGAACTCGCATACTCTATTTATTGAATCTTAGTCCTCGGTTGTTTCATTATACCTGATCTCTCCCATAGATTTTAACATCTAGGAGGGTGATCGTCTTGTTACTTTTATCACTGTATTCCCAGTGCAGAACACAGTGTCTGGCAAACTGTGGATGTTCAATATGTAGCTGCTGAATAATTTAATTCCGCCAGACAGGAAACCCATTATGAGTACCTGCAGGTGCAGAAATTGAGGCTCAGAAAGGTAATACAGCTTAGGTAAATCTCTCTCTGCTAGTCAGGTCTGGATGCTGTCAGCAAACACAAACTCTGGCCAGGTTTCTGATTTATACAACACTCCACATCTATATACAGAGATATAGTTTTACTAATTTCTAGGGAGAATGTGTAATGGCATCAGAGTTTGGAGCCTGTCTTTACAAAATGGAACTCTATCTTGGGACAGAGAGATACCTTGACCATTCAAGGTATTTTTTCTTAATTTTAAGGCCTGTGTTTGAATATTAGGATTCACACAGTGGAAGGAAGGAGCATACTCACGCAAGTTGTGTTCTGGATTCCATGGCAATGGCATGTGTGCAGAAAAGATACACACATGATATGAATACATGTATGTATGTATATAAATATGCTTGTATGTGTGTGTGTGTGTATGTGTGTGTGTGCATGCTGTATACTCATTGTGAGCTCTTAATGAAGCTTTTTATAAAACTTCTAGATTCCCGATGCTCTGAAATATCAAAACCGCACCAATTATTACACAAGCGAGTCAAACAACTTGACTATCCTTTTCTACCCAGCTGTGCTATGTCGGGCTCAAACTGCCCACCACTACTACTCAGAGATGCCCTTTCTAGCTGGCAGGACACTTCTTCTGGGTGCTTCTGTTAATAATCTCAAGCTTTTAGTCTATGTCGTTTGTATGTCTAGATCTTCAAATCTAGATTGCAGTTGTTAATATTATCACTTTGACCTTTTTAAAAAGAACAAGCATTGTTTCTATCTTGTCCCTGCACCCCAGTTGATAATGCCTACACGAATAAAGTGTACTGCTTTAGTCCCTGTGTCAATTGAGAGATCATAAGTGAATATGTGTCTTCTAAATTAAAATGATTATATAGTTTCAGTTGCTGGGTTTTATCTGGTAGAATGAAACCTAGCCATTGCAAGTGTGACTAGAGATAATAAAGCCACAGTTACATTGTGAATTGTGTTGAGAGCCATGGTTTGTCTGGCTTAAAATGAAATGATATAATCATTATCCCTTAAGTGTAAATGAAGATGATGCACTGTGAAGCCATGACAGAACTGTTTACGATTTCTTTAATTTCCAAAGGCATTGTATAATAACTATGTGTATACTTGAACCAAGAGTTATCTACCACCTGTGACATGCACTGTACCATAGAAAGGAGTTAAGCACTGAATAGCACACATGTTGTGCTCAGGAGCAGTTTATAATTAGTGGTGGAGTCAACATAAAATACAATGTAGTGCATGCCTTTATGGGGTATGGTAGCTTAGTTATGAAACCACAGGGAGGAGCTACTAACACAGAGTATGTGCACATATGAACCAGTCAAGGAAACTTTGCCTTCCGGAATCCAAAAGTAAAGGGTATCATGGAATGTAGGTGGCTTGGGATGTGACTGGCAGCTGCAGTTACAGATGATTAGCTAAGACAGGAAGTGAAAGATCAGAGATGAGCCTGAATGGGGAGCATACACTGGTGTGCCACTATGATTCCCAATTTCACCTCTCTGTTTGGAGGGGACCTGATAGATCCCAGCATCCCCTATGGCTCAGCCTGCTCATGTTGAAAAAATGAGAACAGACTGCCCGAGTATATATTAATATAGCACATTATAGTTTGATTTGTTATTGAGCAGGAATTATTCAGATTTTTTCCTATTTCTGTTCTTTGCTCTTACTAGAAGAATTAGCTAGAAATTATATAATTTGGAATAGTACAGCAGGAAGGATATCAGATATAGTACCTAGTTAGAGGAACAGTCCCTCTGATAATATCAAATTTATAGCTGAGACAGCTGAAGTCTAAAAAAGCTCTGTGGATTTCCTAGGGCTAGATAGATAATTCATAGGTACTGAAGAAGAACCACTTTAAGTCTGGATGCTAAATTATCTTTCATAATACTATGGTTCCCTACCACTAAGATTCGTCATTTAAAAAAATAAAACAAAACAAAAACCTGTTTGAATCAGTGCTTCTCAACCTATGATGTGGGTCCCTGTTCCGGAGGGTGTCTCAAAACGATCTCTTGGGGCTGGAGACAGGGTGAGAGATTGGGGGAGAGTCCGCTGCTGCCTCTGCCCACTGCCTGGTTGCTCCCAGGTGCTGAACTCCTCTCTCCACATAAGCTGCTCAGGGAGGTGCTGGCTAGCTATGATGTGTGTGGGGGGATCCCAAATGCATTTCGGGAGAGCAGACCTCTTCCCAAGTGTTACAGCTCTTGTGACAGAAACTCTCAAATAGCGGGATGATTCTCGTACACTTTTTACTTCTCCTGAATAGAGCTCTTATATACAGTTTTGGGGTGAGTTAGGGTCTGGCAGCAGATAATGCCTATTGGCTTGGTCTGAGAGCTTAGATATACCTCATCTACATGTGGGAGAGCCTGAGGCACTGTTCCTTGTGACTGATGGCCATAGACCTCTCTGTGAGAGGGGTTGTGGAGGGCTGAAGCTGAATAAAAAGAAACAGGACCCGGGGAACAGAGCCAAACACCTGCCATGTGATAAAAGTCTCGGGTTCGAGGCCTATAATCGACCAGGCATCCAGCTGCTTTTCACAGCCCACAGTCTCACACTATGGGTCTTGACCTCTTTGGGGCTTTGCATATCAGATATTCTGTATAAACATATTTAAATAAAGATTCGTAGTCAGGAGGTGGCGTTTCATGCGTTTAATCTCAGCACTTGGAAAGGCAAAGGCAGGTGACTCTCTTCAGTTCAAGATCAACTTGGTCTTCAGGAGTGAGCTCCAGGACAGCCAGGGCTAGAGAGAAGCCCTACCTCCAAAACAACCCTACCAATCAACCAAAAGCAAAGATTCATAATAGTTGCAAAATTACAGTTTTGCAGTAGCAATGAAAATAATTTTATAGGGGTCACCAGAACTTGAGGAACTGTGTTGAAGAGTCTCGGCATTAGGAAGGTTGAGATCCACTGGCTTAAGTTGTTTAGACTTTCCTTCGTGTATTCTGTAGGGTTCATAACTTGTTCCTGTACTTGCTAATGCATTTCATTTTCTCATTTTGCCAAGATACCAGAGGAGATTTTAAGGTCAGCAATGGTGTCTGGGACACAACTTTTAGTAACCAATGGCAACACCCGTGGAGAAATGGAAATGAAAGGATACAGTCATTTTTATGGTCTGGCCTAATTTTCCAAAGTAGTACAACCTCATAAAATATAGCGGGCACCTTCTGCCTTCAGGAAAAGCCAGAAGCAAGACTTCTAAAGAATGGAACAAAGTTCCTAAAGGACCATGTGAGATATAATACAGATATTTCTGGAACCAGAGAAATACCAACTCATTAATTTGTAGCATCATTTAAATAGCTAGTAAATATAAAATAAACACCATTGACCTATACCTGAGGCATTCTCTATATCTGAATTATGTATTTTTAACTTTTTATGCTATTCTCATATTGGTTAACCCACAAAGACAGTGATTTCAGCAGTGGCATCCACTCATTAAGGTGTGGTTGTAGATTAGGAATGAATTAAATAAAAGCAATTTCAAGTTTCTATCTACTGTTTGCTGTTTTTCCAAGTTCTTGAGCTATGCCCATGGCAAATTAATACTGTTAGAATTTTTACCAAAACCGTTTGAAAGAATAAATAACAGAGGGTCCATGGCATCATAAAAGGTCTTTGACAAAAACATGCTATAAACATCCCAGCTGCCTGTACTGTTTTCATATTGTTAGTGCATGGTTCTTCTCCAAGAGCTAGACAATACCCAAAGGCACTGATTGGGGTGTACAAATGGAAACCTATTATGTTAGTTTTGAGTTAAATATTTGAAAATATGGTGTGGAAGACAAGCCCATATCAAGCCATGGAACTATTGACAATTCTTAGCTGAAGTGTGTGTGTGTGTGTGTGTGTGTGTGTGTGTGTGCGTGTGTCAGTTTTTTCTAAGAATGTAACACACTCAGAAGTCAGCCACTCTCCAGTGGAGGACCTCACATACAAAAATATTTGACTAACCCAAATTGTTTTTGACATATTGAAAAAAGAACGCAAATTTGTACAGGTATGGAAGAGAGGTGAACGGGTAAAATTTGTTTGTTTGTATGTGTACTTGTGTATGTTTGTGTGTGTGTATGAGAGAGACAAAGAGAGAGACAGAAAGAGAAACAGAGAGACAGAGACTAAAATACACTGTATTTTTCAATTAACAAAGAATGGGGCTAATTCAGTGTACTTCTTTGAATGTGAAATGCAAATCATAAGTTCGCGCAGCTTCTCTAGTTGGTGGTGCTGTTCTGGTGTTTAGAAGGTCCAGCTTTACTTGATGGCGTACATCACTGGAGGCAGGCTTGGAGTAGTCACAGCCTGGTCATGCTTCCAGGTATTCTCTCTGCTTTGTGCTTATGAATACAATATGGTCTCTTAGCTTCCTGCTCTTGATGTCACACCTGCTGCTTGGTCCCATGTCTCCCCACCTTGATGGACTTTTATCCCTGTGGAACTAAAGGCCTAATTTAGACCCTCTCTTCCTTAAGTTGCCTGTGGTTATGGCATTTTAACAAATAAAGAAAAGTAGCTAATGTACTCAGTGCTGTGAGTGCAACCAAATTGTCTGTCCTATATCAGGAAATAAGAGTGCATTAAAAATCTTTCACATTATCTTTCAATACTTATCTAGAAGTCAAGAAGGACCTGACTCTGAATATAGGAAGCATGAATTCCCACTTCTAAAGAAAAGGAGTATATAGATACTGGAAACTAGCAGGTAGAGACCTCTGTTAATTTTAGTCAAGATAAGGATAAATGACCAGGATAATGATTGATTAAATCAAGTTAAATAACATTAGGATAATCTGTACACAAACATACAATAAAGCTAAATACAAATGAGTACATGTATTTCTACAGGACACACAATTATAATATGTATATACAGCACACAAATATAGCAAGCACATGCATACATGCTTATGCCCAGTCTGCAGGTATGCACAAAGTCGTACACAATAAACATTTAATCAAGTATTGCATAAATAATATAAATATACACAAGTATATTTATACATATAAATATACATATATATGTGTGTATAAATAAATACACATATATTAATGTAAATTGGTGTAATGAACACAAATATAGATTTACAGATCAAATGACACTGACTAATTTTCAATAGTTTTCCACTGTTTACAGATACACTATCTCATTTACTCAGATGCTATAAAATAATCTCCCTCTGCGCTATAGTTATCAAATCCTCTTTCATGGGGTTGTGGGATAATTCTAGCATGAAGCTGACCAGTGCCAAGAGCAATTTCTATTATGTGGATTAAGGAGTCAGAGTCATTTCCTGGAGTGATTAGAGAAAACAAACCTTGGCCCAGTATGAGGAACATATAATCAAGCCAGTAAAGGCAAATATATCATTGAGTTCAAAGAATTAATAAATGCATCATTCGGAAATAGAGGTCAACAGAGAGATGGGTAAAGATCCAGAGAAGAAAAAAAATGCAGATTGAGGAAAAAGTCTTTGCTTCACACTGTGCATTGAAGTAGGACACGGTTGTGCATAGATGTACATGTGTTGTAGACAGCTGGCTGTAATTTGTATGTCTGCAGTAATCTGGGATTGAGATCTAGAGCTTAACAGAAAATAAACTCAGTGGCATCTTTGGAGACTTATGACTCACAGTGTTCTGTCAGGGCTTTTCCATGTTTTCTCTGTCTCTTAAAATTTTCTCTTATTATTTATATATCTTTTATTTCATTTTACACACACACACACACACACACACACACACACACACACACACACACATTACTGTCTAAGACATTACTGTCTTTCTTTTACTACAGGTCCTCTGTGTATATATTATGGTTTCTAGCTTAGTGTTTTTAATGGAATTCTTAAGAATGCTAGTAAGTGAGTCTCTCTCTGTTTCTGTGCCTTTTTTGGGCTCTTTGTGTTTGTTTCTTTTGTGCAATTCCAATCTGTTATTTTTGGATTTATTATATATTATATTATATAAAATGAATATGAGATTTTGCAGTATAAATTTTATATAGGCACCAGATTTATAGATTAAAAAGACATGTACAACTACAAATACCTAAAATTCTGAGCCAATTCCTAACAAAATGTGATACTTTTTGCTTAAATTAAAATTGATAGGAATCTGTTTTGAGTCAATTATAGCAAGGTAGGTAGTCTTCCTTTGAAGCCTAGACAGGCAAAGATATATCACTTTTAGAAATGACCAAGGCTCATTAAGTATTGAAACTTGTATTACTGGAATAATGCATATTATACATCATCATGCTGAAATAAATATTCTTGGTAACTAATTTGGGTAAATCATATATGGAAAAAAATGAGCCATTCCGAACTAGTCACTTCTCCACTAACAGCTCTGCTTCTTTAGCTGGAATATATTTAGTTTTATCTACTTTTAAGAGATAGTAATAAAGTAAAAGTAGTATACTATGATTAAAAAAAAAAGGCAGAGCTTAAAGAATGAGACAGGAAGCACAGACCTGCTAATACTCATACTAAGAAATCTCATAAAAACACTAAACTGAAGCCATAATATGAAGGACCTGTAGAGTAAAAGGAGAAGAAAAATATGAATAAAATAAAATTATTATAAAAAGACAATAAGATAAAATAGAAAATAAAATAAAAGGAAAAAATCTTCAGAGGCCATGAAGCTCTTGAGTTCATTTTCTTTTGCCCACTAACTGCTAGGCATTCATCCTCCCCTTAAAAGTAGCTTGTTGTTTTAGTGAGACTCCCATTGGTAATGAGACACCATTTGGTACAGACCTGTACAGACAAATTACATGCTGTATTTCCTGTGTAATCATATGTGTTTTCATCATGTAAATAGGACTGTGGTAGGGAGACTGGATACTGCTTTTATTCTAATGCTAATACTGGCTCCTAAAGACCTGGTTGCCCCAATGATGAGAGAGTTGTGCATGTAGACCCAAATGAGACTGCGTGGCCTTGCCCCGTAGTTATTTTTTATTGGTGAATAATTGGTAAATAAACATTCACCAATAGCTGGGCAGAAGAGACATAGGCAGATTTTAAGGTTCCTGGGCTAGGAGGTCTGAGGAGAACCCCAAGAGAGGCAAAAAGATGAGGAGGCAGAGAAAGTCACCATGGGTTAGGAGTCGAGAAAACATGGCCTTGAGGGCTGCCCAATTGGAGTTAAGAGAAGCCCCGATGAAACATAATAAGTAATAACTCAGCGTTATCTATTGGAAATAGATTTTAATAGCATAGAAGATAAATAGCCACCCAGCTCTAGTGCTCATTAAGGGTTATTGTAAATATAAAGGTTGTGTGTGCTTTTTATTTGGGAACTAAAAGGTTAGGTAGAAACCCCATATTGGAATGAAAATTTCTACAACATATGGCCTTGTCTGTTTTTTTTTTTTTTCCCCTTCCATTCCCTCTGGCTCTTACATTCTTTCTGCCTACTATTTCATGGGGTTTTCTGAGCCCCGAGGGCTGGCATTTGATGGAGATAACCCATTTAGGACTGAGTATTCCAAGGTCTCCTATTTTCTACAAACTGTGTGTCTATGGGTTTTTATTTGTTCCCATCTGCTGCAAGAGAAAACTCCCCTGATGATGGCTGAACAAGGCACTGATCTATGAGTATAACATTACCTGAGATTTATAATGGAATCAAATCTACTGAGACTTGCTTGGGCAGTGGGCAGCTCTATATATGTCCACAAGCAAAGAAATTCAGCTTTTGGAAGGGCTGAATAATGTATTTGAGGAAAAGGGTTATATTAGCAGAGGGCCTTGGGCCAGATTCAGTTTATTTGAGTACAAGCCAGCTGCTTCACAAAATTAATGTAGGATAAGAGAACATTTTCTCAATTTTCCTCATAATTCAGGACCATTAGCTTAATTATGTCTGATAAAAGTTAATAAAAAATGTGGAACATTTACACAATGAAGTATTACTTAGTGTTTAAAAAATGACATCATGAAATTTGCAGGCAAATGAATGTAACTAGAAAAAAAATCATCCCAGGTGAGGTAATCCAGACCCCAAAATACATATATGGTATGTAATATGGTACACATTCACTTATAAGTGGATATTAGCTGATACATATATAGTAATCAAGCTATAATCCTCAGACCTAGAGAGGTTAGGTAAACAGGGCTATGGGGGTGGGGCATGGATAGGCCTGGAAAAGAGATATAAAATAAATTCTGAAGGTGGACTGGAGTCAGATAGGGACTAGACCTGGAGGGAATATGTTTGGAGAGGAGTAGAAGAAGAGAGTATTCAGAAAGACACAGACATATGTCTGTGTGTGAAAATCTAAACCTATTACAGTACAATCTTTGTGGAATTTATCAGGAGACTCTAGTGAGGACTCCTAGTAATGGAGAACATGGACTTTTTTTTATTGGTTATTTTATTTATTTACATTTCAAATGCCGTCCCACTTCCTGGTTTCCCTTCCGTAGTTCTCCCATTCCATACCTCCTCCCCTTTGCCTCTATGAGGGTGCTCCTCCCCCCACTCACCCACTCCTGCCTCACTGCTCTAGCATCCCATTTTGCTGGGAAGAGCTAGGGAAAGGACCGAAGGAAGTGGAAGGGTTGCAACCCCATAGGAAGAACAATGATATCAACTAACTGGACCACTCAGAGCTTCCAGGGATTAAACCATCAACCAAAGTGTATACATGGAGGATATGGACTTTCAGCTGGCTATCTTTTAAAACCAAGTAGGGCTTCCAGTGGTGGAGCTGGGTTACATTCTGTTGAGTTCTTGGCTGAGGAAGTCCTGTGGAGATCTCTATGCAACTCAAGTTGATGCTGTGACAGAAGGTCCTCCTCTGAAAACTAAGAGTGGGCCCCCATTATGGAGGACAACTTCCACTCAGCTCATTCTATCTAGAGAAGTTGACCTGATGTGGGCTTGGTGATTTCATCTCTACACTCTGGTTTCTAGTCTCTAGTGAGAAGGTACTCTGAAGGCTACAGAAAGAGAAATCTTCGTACCAACACAGTCACAACACCCTCCACTTATAATCTGTCCTGCCTGCAAAATGTGCTGAGGCACTGGTGGCATGGGACATGTGGTAGTGGTCAACAACTATTTGGATTAACTTGAGGCTCACCCTGTGAGCAGAAGTCCATGCCCTAAACTGCCTGGATGGCTAAAATCAGGAAACCGGATATCCCAGAGGCTAGGGTAGAATGAAACACGACTGTCAAACAAACTAACCAATCAGTGAAATGATTCTCAATGATATTTTGCTGTAGTCGGAGATCAGTTTTTCTTCCAGTTGTCACCAGAGAGGCTTCCTGCAGCAATGGATGGGAGTGGGAGCAGAGATTCACAGCCAGAAATTTCACAGGTGGAAAGGGTCTACATTAGAGGTTACGACCAGGTCCCTCCCATTGGAGATCAGGGAACCACATGGAAGATGATGAAGAAAGCCTGTAAGGGTCAGAGGAAATGAAAGACACTAAGAGAACATGGTTCGTCAAATCAAACTAAATCAGGTTCACATGAGCTCACAGAGACTAAAACCTTAAGCCCAGGGTCTGGATAGGGTCTGTACCAGGTCTTGTTCATATATGTTATGGCTGTTACTTTAGTGTTTTTTTTTTTCTGAGACTCCTAACAAAAGGGGCAGGTGAATCTCTGATTCTAACTTGCTAGTGAGATTTTTACCTCCTATTGATTTGTCTTGTCTAGTCTTGATATGAGGGTTTTTGCTTTGTCTTATTGTATCTTGATTTGTTCTGTTTGGCTGTAATGTCTTGAGAGTAGTAGGGGTGGGGTGAAAGCACCATGCCCTAAACTGCCTCGATGGCTAAAATCAGGAAACCGGATATCCCAGAGGCTAGGGTAGAATAAAAAAACACGGAGTGGGAGGAGGGGAAACTGTGATTGGGATAGAATGTCTGAGAGAAGAATCTAGTTTTAATTAAAAAGTAATTTATAAAGTTAACAGGTGAAAAATCTTCATTAATTAATACACATAAATGATTTAGGCTTTACTCAGACCTGCATTTAGCAATGACCTGAAATATCACCCGAAGGAGGTTGCACTAGTTACAGTGGTCAGCTACTCCATTTCTTCCAGACATGCACCTTCAGAATGTTATAGGATTTACACGGCAGATGACTAAAGTATTGCCTTCTATCATGAGACAGTGTTTGTGCTATTGCTCTTCTACCTTAACTGATACATGACCAAGAACAAGTTCAATTCTCAGAGGCTTTATTTTCCACTTTAATCTATTATAACTTAATCTATTATATATTAAATCTATAGCATATAATATATATATGCCATACACACAAAAGCATACATACACACTCAGAGAGAACAAGAGATAGATGACAGATGGATGGATAGATAGAAAAATAGAAAGAAAGATAGGTAGATAGAAAGATACATAGATAAAAAGAAAGTTAGGTAGATGATAGGTAGATGATAGATAGATAGATAGATAGATAGATAGATAGATAGATAGATAATCTCCATGAGAACCCCAGCTGACCTGTAACTCACTATCCAACCCAAAAATCAAGCAATGATCCTCCTGCTTCAGCTTCCTGATTTCTGGTATACCAGACACCACCTGGCTTCCTTACATTCAAAGTACTTTGGTTAACAACAAGCAAGATTACGTGATCAAAAGCAATAACTTTCAGCTGCAGTAACTTTAGATTTAAAATATACCACCATTACATGCCTACTGAAAACCATGTCAATACAAAGAGGTTGACAGACAAAAGAACATATTTAACTATTTTGTTAGAAATTATAGTGATTTAGTGGGAATGAAAGAAGCATGTGCATAAACGATAGAACTTGAAAAATTAAAGAAAGAAAAAATAAATCTCCAAAACTGGTGTTTTTCCATTAGTTGAGAAAGATAGGCATTTTTTTTTCTGTAAAGGCTTGGCTTTTATAATTAAGATGTTAAAGTTCAGAAAGACAAATTTAGATAAATCATATTAGAATAAGAGTGAAACAAAACTATAGTGAAAACAGTTGGAAAAGCCTTTGAGGACATGTGCAGAAAGCCGCAGTGGAGGTGACATTTTTCATGCCTTAACAATGCTGGACAACAAAAAGGGAGACAGTTCAAGCTTGTGTGAACAGATGGTATAAAAATTAGAGAGAAGAAAAGTATTTCCTGGCAATCATTCTTTTATTGGGTACAGAAACAAAAATCTCTGTAAAAATGATAAAATAGATATTTTGAAGTCTCATGTAGAAAAGTAACTACTATATAAGGAGCTGGAAATTTATTCTTCAATTGAATAAAACAGACTAATTTTCTTTTCAAGCTGAGTCCAAGTGTGTATTCATTTTTTCACAGCCTAATCATAATTCGTTCTGAAGTATATTGCCCATTAAATAGGACTGTGTCTCAATTACATGTCCTTAGAATTCTAGCCATTTAACATACATAGACTCTTCATCAAAATTGTCTATTTCTTAGATCACATTCTGTTATAGTGTCTGTTTTGGATTTTGGATACATAGAATAAAGAAGGAGAAGACATCTCTGTCTAATAGATGTCAGTTTCATACCATGAACACCACTGTGGAAATAAACCCAACTTACATGTTCAAGACATATATGTTTTTGTATGTGTGTGTGAGTATGAACTTTCTCCCATGTAAAAATGAAGAGGTCATATGGAGTGTATAGAAGACAGGAATTGTTGGAAATTCTGATCATCATAGGACTAGTGGATACTTAGAAGCAGAGCAGTGGCTGGATGTATCTGAGATACTTTTCACTGTAGTTCAGAAAACAAAATAGTAGTCTGTCTTAGTGAGAGTTTTACTGCTGTAAAAAGACATTATGACCAAGGCACCTCTCATAAAAGAAAAAAAAAATTTCTTACAAGTTCAGAGGTTCAGTCCATTATCAAATAGGTGGGAACATGTCAACATTCAGGCAGGCATGGTGTGGGAAGAACTGAGAGTTCTGCATCTTAAGCTAGAGGCAACTAGGAAAAGACTGTCTCTTCTGTACCGGGTACACATTCAAAGACCATTTCCACAACGACACACTTCCTTCAACCAGGTCACTTCTAACGATACCATTCCCTATGGTCCACGCATATTCAAACCACCACATGATCTAAGCTAATGAAATATCAGAGGGAAGAGATGTCAGAAGAGAGCTGGTGAATACAGCAGAAGTCTGAAAAGAGATGAATTTGGTACTCCAGAGTGAAGTAGAAGTTGGCACACAATGTCAGAGCACAGTGTGATGAAAACCAGGGACTGGCCGTAGCTCAGATCATAGAGTTCTCTAAGATGTCTTCTTCTGAATTCTGTGCTTGATGGTCCCTTCTATGATCTAATTTTATAACCACACATTACAAAAATTTAGGTAACTGTCTTCCTAAAACATCGTAATTATTCACTTTTCTTATTTAATTCTTTGACATGGTAATGAAAAAACACATAGATTAACTCAGTACTCAAGTATGCCTCTTGGTTTTGCATGTTTTCATTTCTGTTTTTCATAGTTCTGTCTTCCCTCAATTTGTATCACGTGTCATACAGTTTGTCCTAGATAGTCCCCTCTTCCTTCTCTACCTGTCTTCAAGTTCCAGCAGTAGGAGCTTCCCTGCCTCAATCTCCTCACACTAATTCACACAAATATTTATCAGCTGGCTATTAAGTTCTTAAGTTCTAGGCATTGCATTAGGATGGATGGTACAGGGATTCATGGGAAAACATTTTGTCCTTTCCATATGCACATTGTCCAGAATAAACCAATCAACAAACAAACTCTGGGCCTATGAGCTGAGGCCCAGGGCAGAATGCATCATTACAGATGAGCAGTAATGAGGATGGATGCTAGCATTTTCAGTGTGTTGACCATTGTGTTTGTTGCTCTCTATTTTTTAACAGCTTATCTCAAGACTATGAGGATGATAATTTTAGCATCACTTCACAAATAAGATGACTGTATGTTCATATAGATAGTTTCATATGTTTTCTCATGTGTCTGTATGTTTTGAGGTGTGTATATGTAACAGTGAGAAGAGAATTAAGATGCAAATCATTTCTTCCTTTCTTTTTAACTGTTCAAACTGAGTCAGGTTCTTACCTTACAAAGTTTCTTCAACTTGGCATCAACATAGAAACCTTCTCAAGGTTTCTAGTGCAGCCTAAATGTCAACTGTATGCTACATGTGCAACACACATGGTATTGTGCTCAGTACTTAGGAAGCTCTTTATACAAAATATTCCAAACAATCATTGAAAAAAGTGACCTTAATGAACAAAGCATAGTAAAAATTATCATAAAATCAAAACAGAACATGAGGATCCAATGGTTGTTCTGAAATTCTAGCTGGTATTGCAATTTTTCACATAATCTAATTTAAAAACTCAAAATTATAGTCAACAACATGACAGCATGCTGGTGGCATATTTTGGAGTAGCACTTCGACTTCTGAAAGTTACTTCAGAGAACTGTCTTACACTGTTTCTGTCACTCATCTTCCTCACACTGATCCACCTCAAATAATAATGTTTTGTTGCATTTTGAATCAAAAAATCAATTTTTGCAAACTCAAGTTTTTCTCTCATCATGTATGAATATCTATTCCCTATCAATTATGTAAATTTTAAATTTCTTAATTTTCACTTATTAAAGAGCTTTCAAAAGATAAAAATCAATACCTTCCCCAATGTTATTTCATTATGCCAATTATGGTTAAATCGTGGTTAACAGGAACCTAGAGTTCTTGAACACATTGCCTTAGATTTAGATACATAGGTCAAGGTTGATCTACTCCAAGTACCAAACACATGATTATATGCGTTCCTTTTTTTTGCAACCTACTTTTTTTTTTTTTAAGGAAAATTTGCAATTTATTAACTGAAGCATGAAAGTACAGAAAACAAGCAGAGTCCAACTTACTTGGAAAAATAAGTTTAAACCTATTGAATTAAAACCCGAAGCAACCTACTTTTAATAAGGGTTTAACCTCTCCTTTAGCTCACCACCCAGTAGAGGTAGTAACCTTAAAGAGAAAAGTTATTAGGATATGGGGGAAATTTGTTCTGCAATAGTTCTTTGGCAGTGAGCCTCAATCTACTTTGGCAGCAGTTCAGTCCTGTAGGAAACACCGAATATGATTCAGCAGCTGCACACCAGTCCTCTAGGCAGGCAGATACTAGGCACAAACCTGCAGCTATAGTCAAGTTCTTTCAGCAAGCAGACACAACACATCTGTAGTTCAATCCTGAAGAACCTGCTGGGCTAACCAACTGTCCTGAGGTGAGGCCACTGAGGCTGCCACAGGAACCTTACAAGCAGTTCTTGGATGAGTTTCTCCTAATGGCGGTGGTACCAAAAGTTGAGCTCCACAACACTATATATGGCAAACTAATACACGCATGTCTTTAGTGAAGAAAAGTAAAGCAGAGGAAACCAAACCAAGGCTCAGTGCTTACTGCCTGTGGGGTCATATTTACACTCCTCCATCCAGCATCCTTTCATGTTTGCTATGTCAAAACATCATTTCACCTGCTTCGGGAAAACAATCTTTCACGTATTTGCTTTAGCAAGACATCCTTTTACCTGTATGCTCCAGTAAAACATCATTGATGTAATTAACTTTCCAAAGAAACTAGAAGTTTCCACTTCACATGATACATGAATGAGAAAATAAATATGTTTTTTTTTCTGCAAATATTTGCCATAATATTTTTCAAATGTCAGGGGCCAGTGTTAGCTTCAGATACTATTTCAACTTCAGTGTTCATATTGGACCCGAGTCTTTAAACCAAAAGAACTTGGGCTCCAATGTAGGGCATCAAGCCCACTCCCTCTAGGAAGTATCAAACATGCTTGTTATAGTCCCATTGAAGTAACTGATAACTGCGTACTTGTTTTTTTCTTATCTCTGGCTGATTACCACATCCTTCTAAATTTTTCATGCAACAGACAATTTCTATTTTGGTGCAGTGCAGAATTGCATTAAATATTTCTAAAACTGAAAAGAATTTTAGATTTGAGTTAATAAAATTCTTGAACATTCATTTCAAATCAGCCTGTACTTCTTTTGCAAATAAAACTACTTACATGTCAAACAACCATTCAGAGGAAAGTCCGGATTTTAGAAAGAATCCATTTGTTAAAACTATGAATTGATATCCATAACCAAAAAGTTTATCTCCAAAAAATTTGTCTTTAACCAATTTCTTCAATGATTTTACATGCCACAGTTGGAACCTGCCTCTCGATACTTCAGTCTTTAACTATAGACTGGTGATATTACCTTCAGACACGACTTTGACACCACTGCTCCACTCCTGTATTTTTTCCTACTGTAACTAGGTCTTTAGAATACAGACTGACTCCCATAGTTTTTCTTTCTTACTATTACTTTAAAGAATTTTGAGTTTCTTACACATATATAATAAATCTTAGTGATTTCTCCCTTCCCATTTTTTTGTTCTGATCCCTCAACCTCATTGTCCCCACTTTTTCTTTATACAAGTTCCACGCTTAATCTTCATTTCTTCGTTTTCTATGCCTTACTGATTTAAAGTTCTTTCTTGCCCAAACATGGGTGAGGGTTTATTTATTGAAGCAAGGTCAAACTATACGGAGTTCTACCACTGAAGAAAGTAATATTTACTTTTCCCAGCAATCATTAATATCAACAGCCTCTCTGGGAAGACAATTCAGCCATCTGTGCTGGTTAGTTGTTTTTGGTTTTGTTTTGATTTGTTTTGTTTGGGTTTTCATTTTCTTTTTGTCAACTCAGCATAAGGTAGAATCATCTGTGAAGAGGGAGTATCAATGGAAGAATTGCCTAAACCAGCCTGGCCTGTAAGCAAGTTACAGGACATGGATTTTGTTGGTGATAGTTGCTGGTGGATGCAGCCTATGCTGAGTGGTACCACATCTTCACAGAAGGCTCTGGGTTGTATAAAAAGAAAATAAAGTAAATAATTGGGAGCAGGCCAGTGAGTGGCATTGCTTAACAGTGTGCTTCCCTTTGCTCTCATAGGCTCTTGCTTTGTCTTTCTAACCTCAAGGACAGACTGTATTAGGGACATGTAAGCCAAAGAAAACCCTTTCTCATTGTGGTGTTTATAGCAGCCGTAGTGTACAAACTAGAATAATGCACTATAAAATGTTGACAGGCCCATTGTTGTATAAGCCAATTTAATGGAGATGCCCTCAGTTATGTATGTCCATTATATACTGGATACTGTTCAAAGAAGCTTATAAGTCATACTTTGTTTTATAATGAGAACAAAACCGAGAGGGAAGCATAAACATTATAATTTGATAAGTGAAAAAATCAAGGCAGACGGATGAAAGTCATCATCCTGCATTACAATTAACCAAGAGTTAGCAATTAACAATTGGAATTTAAAGTGGTGCTATTCTCAGAGAGACTTCTGAACTTTCGGTGTGTTCATTCATGTCCTATTCACTCAACACATGCCTATCGTGGGTTAAATAAGAATTACCTATTTGGAGGTCCCAAGATGAGTAAGTGTAGAAATCCATACAGATGGGTAGAGTAAAACATTAGAAGAGGGTGTGATGAATGCATGCATAGGAAGCCGTTGACTCTAAAAAGCTAAAGGATAGGTCAGATCATGACCCTCACCACTTCCCACTGTCTCGGGGCTCTACCATGGGCCTGCTCTTGTCATTCTCGTGAAGGACCAGCTATAATTCAGTGACTGTAAAGGTACACAGTCTTGTCTTCCTAGATGGTGACAATTCAGAGGCACATGTTTGCATTTTCTCCACGAGTTTCATGATAATTACATTGTGTGTGTAAGTTAGTGTTCCTTCTTCATAACAGATCATAACTGGGTATTCTTTTCTATCAGGAGTATTAACCATTTTCATAATGTTTAATGACACACATCAAGAATTTAATCTATGTCTTTCTCAGAGCATGGCAAGTACAAGCAAATTGTAATGCCCCCAGAACACAGGGTATTGAATTTCAAGATAAAGTAGATTATAGTAAATATTCATCTTTTCAAATTGATAGAATGAAATGGTAAATCATTTCAAACAAGAATTTTAATGTGAGAATTAAATCTGTGTTAATATTTTTTGCATTCTAGCATCAAGGAGCTTGGTGACAGGGTGATTATTCAAGGACTGTAGCTTATCTCATCAAGTTGCTGATACATTAAATTGCTAGTCTTTTCTGTAGAATTATGTAGAAAGAGCATTTCTCCATGTGAAACGACAGAAGTCAATTGATCAGCTGAGATGGATGATATTAGTTTTTAAATGTGGTTATTTTTCTTTTTACTTTACTTGGGATTGGAGTTTTCTCTGTATTTCATGCTACATGAGGTATTTTACTTGTTCAAACTATTATTTTTAGAAAAAAAAGTATGCTGCTTTTTAGCAGTATATGACAGCTACCACATTTTCTAATGTAAAGTTGAACTTTAAGCATGCATAACTCCAGACAATTTAAGAAAGAATACTGGCAGGTTCCAAACAAATGTTCTGAGAGTCTGAGGTACACGATATGCTACCAAATCCTACCAGTATAAGCAGGCAAACCTTCTGGATTTTCAGATTAGGACTCTGAATTTGCCATGTGTCTTTTATACTCTCTTTGGATAAATCATACCAAATTAAATCCATATCAAATGTAGGTAAAGTTTTGTTTTCTGTGTGTGTGTGTGTGTGTGTGTGTGTGTGTGTGTGATCTTACAAGCCAGATAAAACCAAAAGAGGATGACATCACCTAAAATAAATAAATAAATAAATAAATAAATAAATAAATAAATAAATTATAGGAGACTATTAGATACTAGATAGACTCAATGGTAAGACAATTTGCAAATCAAAATAACCAATGGAAATAAAAAGTAGTACATCACAAGATGTTTCCAATATACCTTATCACAAAAAGAATAATAAAATGTTTCATTTAGTTTGTCTACTTAAAATTCAGAGTTATTTTTCCAAAGCCTGTCTAGTACTAGAAAAATGCATTAATGTAACTTTTAATTAAACTTAGGCTTAGTGTTTGTCTGTTTCTGCACTGAATGAATATTTATTTTTAATTAAAAATAAAGAAATATGTTGTATTTTAAATGTGTATTTTCTCTTCTAAATTTGGACAGAACACTGATAGCTAATTAGTTCAGATAATTTCAACGAATCATAAACAATTCATTAAACGAATAATTGTTTTGTGTGATTCTTTGTACTAGGCCAACTTGTACTGTAAAGGTTACGTGGGAATTCATAGTTGAATAATTAGTGAACTTATTATGCTTTTTGATTGAACTTCAGGCTAGCTTAGATCCCACATCTCTTCTGGTTTTTATTTTTTTAATAGAAAATTCTAGGTAGCTATAATCACCTATTTTTTTTTATTAGAACTCAATTCTCTAATGTTTTAATTTTGAGTTTCTAAATGTATTGTCAATACTCTTTCTAACTCTGAAGCAGCAATAGGTTTGACAATGCTTAGAATTGCCTGGATTTAGGATTCCATGTCTGACTCTGCTGAGAATACTTGAGATATAGATAAAAATGACAATGTCAGTCACAACAGCAGCTTCCATTCATTGAAACATCACTGCCTGTCTAATCTGTGCTCATAAGAATTTACGTTTCTATTTATTATTCTAAAAAGCCCTTGGAGATATATGTGCAGAGGCTGAAGGACAGAAGACTGACTGAGAGACACAGTTCTTATAAAGAAGCCTGGATCCAGCTTCAGCACCAGTCAACTTTCTGACTTTACACTTTACAGGTTATACCAAGTCCTATTTTTTAGTGTGTTAAAAGCACAGAACAAAACCAGCAACTGGATATTAGGAACTATAAGTCTTTTCAGAGTATATTGTCATCAACTGGGAAAGAAAGAAAGAAAGAAAGAAAGAAAGAAAGAAAGAAAGAAAGAA
>JANHMN010000012.1:31343904-31454518 GCA_030674055.1 Rhabdomys pumilio
AAAGAAAGAAAGAAAGAAAGAAAGAAAGAAAGAAAGAAAGAAAGAAAAGAAAGGGACAGATAAACAAGAAAAAAGAAACAACAAAAAAGCAAAAGAAATCCCACAGAAGATTAGAAAAGAAACACAGGTTCTCAGAGTACCTTCCTGCAATACAGGAGATATGCATAACAGTTTGCATACTTTTCTTTTGGTCCTGAAATATAATGAGCTAAGTCTCTATGTCTGTACCTCATCCTGAAGATAAAGTGCTAGAGGCATGAGTTTTAACAGTTCTGAAAGGCTATTAGATCAGTAGCCCTCTAGGAGTCAAGCTCAGATATCATAAACTCTAACAACCCTCACCATTTATTCCTGCCCTACATTCATGCAAGGTACACGGTGCAGAACAAAGGTAACAACACGGTACCACAATTTGCCCATCCTACAAATTGAAAAATGTATGGAAAACTATAGATTAGTCATAGCACTGCCTTTCTAGTCTGAAGCCCTGATTTTTATGTCAAATATCTTTCATGAGGTGTCCCGATGGACAATTCCCAGACACTCTGTGATACCACAATCTTCATATGAAACCTCAGAGTAGACCAACAGTGAGTGTATATTGCTCATAAGAATGCAACATCTGAGCATGAGAGAGCGTTACAAAAACGAAAAAAGCAATGTATATATGATAACTATTTTTAGCATGAGAAGTAAACATTGGCAAAATAGTACATCAATATTTTTGCATATTTTCATGTATTAATGATTGTGTTATATTTACCATGATTGTTTTTAAGTCTGTTTTTCACTCTATCAAAGAGGACTGGAAGAGTGAGTGCTAAAAGCATTTAAACAATGGTATTGAATTTAGGATATATGTTCCCTCCATGGAGAGGGATGACAGAATACAGTGCACTATTCTAGATTACTCACAAATGTCATTGGGAGATCACATTCACATTTATTCGTGACAATATCTGCAAACACAGAAGGCTAGACTACAGTCAAGTCATACCAGCCTCTTGGGAAGTTGTTTCTTACCTGTATAAAGACTGATGAGGTATATATTCATTATCTTTCTATTTTCCTCATAACTCACCGATTTAATTTGGTACACTTAATTTGTGGCTCACAGTTGCAAATGTTAGAATTCATGACTGCCATGGCAGGAGAAATGGCCGTAGGCAAGTTGGCATGATGCTAGAGAAAATGCTGAGAATTTCCTTCCTTGTTGATAAGTAGGAAGCAGACACAAAAAAGAGCAAATTGGAAATGATGTGGGTTTGTGAAACTTCAAAATCTATTCAATGACACATTTCTCCAACAAAGTCTTATACCTCTCATCCTTTCCAACCAAGTCTACCAACTGTTGAATAAGCCTTCAAACACAGGAGTCTATAAGGGCCACTACATATTCAAACAATCATACTTAGGTTTATGATGACTAGAATCATTCCACGTATCTGAATATATTTGATGTATGCCATATTTTAAACTCCATCAGAAGATTTTTAATAACATGAAAATGAGACAAAGGCAGTTTCTAGCTGGCACAAAGTATACATGGATATAACCTGGAATTCCCCAGTTGATAACAGGCAAGTCTGTGACAAAATCAATGCAATCAGAAAAACAGGTCCATTATAGATAGAATGTTTTATGCTTATCCTTTGATATGCTGCAATTTCAAAATACCCAGCACCCTCTTCCGGCTGCTGTGGGTAATGCATGCACATGATGAATATAGATACACTCAGTCACAAACATACCAAGAAAAGATATAAATGCGTCTTTTAAATGGGTAAATAAAAATACAAAAAAACAAGTACAGAAATAAAAATCAAAGAAATGAATTGCTGTTTTCTAGTTCAACAGTGCTTTATAAACATTGTCGAATTTCATTCTTACAACAGACCTGAGGAGATTGAGCTACTGAGTACAGACAGAGATTTTTCAACCTAGGCCAATTTAAACTTAGTGATGCTTTATTTTAAAGGCAAACTAGATTTTACCAATGCTGAATATAATAGATAGTCTTCTGTCTGACCAAGTTTGTGGTCTTTTCTTAGATGTCTTTTCCATGGCTAATAATGGCCCATCTTGATATTGTTTAGAAAACTGAATGAGGAAAAGGATCATGTACATAGCAGCTTCTCTGAGGAAAAAAAAGTAAGAATCTTGTGTCATTTTTCTTAAACCATGAATTCTTATCTCATTTTACTCATTAAATCAATCTGAATTCACAGATGCCAACTACATAAACATTTCTATTTTCAGAGGAAAGAAATGAAGTGATAAATTGAGTATCAGAGTTTCAGTCCTTATTTAGCTTAAAGCTTATAGTGAAAGACACATATAAAATCCATGATTTAAAGTGATTGATTTATTAATCACAAATGTGCACTGTGTAGCAGGGAAGGATGTAATTCTATGGCACTTATCTGATTCTATCCTCTGAGGTACTATTTCATCATCTGCTTATTTAATTTACCCCTTCCATTTGGACTGGATCTCAGCTCTTTTCCCAAGATCAGCTGCTAGATTAGTGTGTGGTTATGCTTACCTTTAAAATCTTGTGGGAGACCATGCTTGGTTTAGACATTTTCCCGAAGTGTATACTGATGGAGAACATTCAGCTAGAAGGATAAAAAAAAAGTTTTAATCACTCACAGTCATAGATCTAAGAAAATTTGCTAGGGAAAAACAAAGTAAAGTAATGATACCTGTTGGAGATTGGTCTGGTGCTATGTATACAAATGATGAATACTGAGCGCTGGGATCTGGTTGCCATCCAGACGAGTGGGTTGTCAATTACACCAGCATTTGTTGTGTTAACTTTGTTCCTCATTTTAATGTTTAATGGTTAATGAAGGACTAAAGCCTGCAATTGGGCAGTGGAGAGGGAAGGGGAGGACTTGAGAATCAAGTGAGTGTTCTTAGTTGGTAGAGCATGAGACTCTTAATCTCAGGGTCATAGGTTTGAGCCTCAAGTTGGGTGACATATGTAAATATAATACCAGATTTTGGTGTTTTTTGAGACAGGCTAGCTAAAATATATATTTTATTTAAAATACCAAGTATAGCTTCCTGGGTTTTCAATTACATATAAGCAATTATAATTTGAATGTTTAACCTAATTAATATTGTTTTAAAATTAGTTACTATACCACCCAGCTAATAAAAACAATTAATTTGAGAAATTCTTAGGCAAATGGATGGAACTAGAAAATATTATCCTGAGTGAGGTAACCCAGTCACAAAAGAACACACAATGTATGTACTTACTGATAAGTGGATATTAGCCCAAAAGCTAGGAATACCCAAGATACAATTCACAGACCACATGAAGCTCAAGAAAAAGAAAGGCCAAAGTGTGGATGCTTCAGTCCTTCTTAGAAGGGGGAACAAACTACTCATGGAAGGAAATACAGAGACAGAGTGTGGAGCAGAGACTGAAGGAAAGACCATCCAGATACTGTCATATTTGGGGATCCATCCCAAATATAGTCACCAAACCCAGAAACTGTTGTGGGTATCAAGAAGTGCTTGCTGACAGGAGCCTGATATAGCTGTCTCTTGAGAGGCTCTGCCAGAGCCTGATAAATACAGAGGCAGATGCTAGTAGCTAACTATTGGACTGAGCATGGGGTCTCTAATGGAGGAACTAAAGGACTGAAGGAGCTGAAGGGGTTTGCAACCCCACAGGAAGAATAACAATATCAATTAACCAGACACCCCAGAGCTCCCAGGAACTAAACCACCAATAAAAGAGTACACATGGAGAGGTTCATGGCTCCAGCCACATATGTAACAGAGGATAGCCTTGTCTGGCATCAATGGAATGAGAGGTCCTTGGTACTGTGAAGGCTCAATGTCCAGTGTAGGGTAATGTCAAGACAGAGACGTAGGAGTGGGTGTGTGGGTTGGAGAGCACCCTCATAAAAGCAGGGGTACGGGGATGGGATAAGGGATTTCTGGAAAGAAAACCAGGAAAGGAGATATCATTTGAAATGTAAATAAAAAAAATATTCAACAGAAGAAAAAAATTAATTACTAAGAAAAGGGTCATAGTGCTATTGAAAATTTAGGAAGAAAAGTGATATTGTTGTAAATTCCTTGCCACTTTTCAGATTTAATTTTTATATTAAACTTAAGAAATAGCATTGAAATATTGCACACAAAATTCTGAGCAATACAAAATGTAGAATGACATTTCAAGGCCACACACGGCTACAGAAAAGGAACCAAAGCAAGACCTCTTACTTCAGAGCATCTCACAATTGACTTCTAGTCATACTTTCATTGCTTTCAAACCCCTTCCTCAGAACCCCTCTCCAAGCTGAGGCTAGTCCTTGGCACAGTTTTAAAGATGTTAATTTACTGAAATTTTTTTGAATATGAGATGATTGTGTTTGGGTGACAGAATCTTAACACTTCATACATTCGGTCATGTAGGGTAAGAATGTTTAGTTTTAGTTAGCCAGTAGAATGTTATATGTCAGCTGAATAAATGATATGGTAATTGAAGACTTTGGGAATATAATTCCTGTAAAACAATAATACTTTTAAATTTTGGAGCTTAGAAACTGAGATCTAAACATTTTATATCAACTACAGAAGTGTTCTTTCTTGGTAATATAAAAGCAGTCTCCATATCTCAGATTGTCATGACACAAGCTAACACTAGTCAAGGTGTTAACACAACAGTCTTTGTTTGACATGAGTGAGATTGTTTTAAATGTTTGGACATGTTCAAGAGAGAAGCATAATAGAAGGTGTTCTAAGTCTGAAACTTTAAACAATAGTACACATTATTTTCTTAGCTCAGAATAATGGAGTCAAATGACCTATGCTTGTTTATCATCTTGAGTGATAAGATACTCACACTTAGTAGGCTCATTTTAAGTGCTTGTCTATTCTTAGAATTTTCCATCTATTGTAGATGCTCAAACCAGGCTTTCCATTTTTGAAAATTTTAAAACATTCCAAATGTATGATAAATTACATCTATCTATCTATCATCTATCTATCTATCTATCTATCTATCTATCTATCTATCTATCTACTTTATCATATATATTTATGTTATATATAACATATATAATTTTATTATTCAAAAAAACTCATACATATTCCATGTATCTTGATTATTCCTCTGTTCCTGCTTCTAATTCCTTCCAAGACTATTCCATTACATCACACTCCCAAATTCACATCCTCCTTTAATATTTATTTAATTAACCTACTAACTCTGATTAATGCTGCTCATTTTCTCAGTGGCATGGTTTCATTTACTTGCACATGGGGAGACTTTCAGTGGCCACCCTTTTCCTATTCTAGTGGCCTTCAGCTGTACATAACTCCTTACCTAGAAGTGGAACTTTGATAATCTCTCTTTAATACATGTTGGCATTTTAAGCTGGCTTGATCTTGTACAGGTCTTACATAGATAACTATAACTACTGTGAGCTCATCTATGTTGTAATCATGCTATGACCAGAGGCTAGCATTCATAGCACTCCTTCTCATTATCTGGCTCTTCTGTTCTTTCCATCTCATCCTAATGGACCTTCCCTGGGTATTGTGGGGAGTGGGAGATTGATATAGATGTTTATATTACCTGGATGTTTATAATTTCTTATTTCCTGTACTTTGAACAGTAATGAATGTCTGTAATAACTGTTATCCACCGCATAAAGAAGTTTGTGTGACCAGTAATGGGCACTGTAAAAATCTATAGACATAAATATAAATATTTACAAGACAATTGGATACATTTATTTTTTTTTTAGAAAAAAATTTTCTTCAAGTCAACAGATGGAAATATAGGATTACCTTTCCTTGTAGATCATTAAATTTTCTAAAATCAATTTACCACAAAGCATGGAACAGGCTTTTTTCTAAATCTCTTTGAAAAGAAAAATATGCTGATCTATGCAGAGGTAATTATTTTTAAAAATAATCTTTATTGAGATTTCAACTAATGGTATGATTTATCATACTTACTGTGTCATAATTTGTATTATATGTGTTTTTTTTACTTTAACTTCCAAAAATAAACCAGAAATAATAATAAAAACTAACATCAACAACAATAAATCATTTCATATGTGATCATAATCCCTGTAACAAATGGAAACTAGAACTTTGTCAATAAGCAGTAGTTCAATATGTCTTTGAAACACGAACAAATTATAACATTAATTCAGAGCTGAAGCTATTAGTCATAAAGCCAATGGACCTTTGACTAAACCTACTGTCTCAATATTACATATGAACAGCTAGAAGTTACATTTCTTGAGATTTCAGATTAGTTGAACTACACAGTGCTTGGTTTAAGAGCTCAGGAACTACCTAGAAGCTGCATTTTCTATATACACTTTCTAAAATTATCTTCCCCACAAATATCAGGGATTATCACTGAAGAAAAGCAGGGAAAGATTATAAAATAAAGTTAGTTGTCAATGAATGCTGTAAGCAGTGTTTTCCAGACATAAGAAAGTTAATGCAGAAATTCATGAAAATTTGTGAGAGCAAGCAGTTGGCCTGCACAAAACCAAGTGACTCAAAGTCCCACCATGAATGGCGATGGGCTCGTAAGGCTGAGGGATAGTGAGATTTCTTCAAGGATGTACTCCTTGAGGTTATACATACATCCGTAGATATCCCTGTACTCACACACTGCCAGTATGTAGTGACCTCAGTGGGTTAAAAAAAATAGAGAGTACATGAAATTAGGAGGGAGAAGTTGGACACATGTGGAAATAGAGTATAAGAAGAGGGTGGTGAATTTAATCAAAATACATTATACATGTATGGAATTTTCAAACAATAAAATACTCTTGAACAGTTACTTATTCTTCAGAATATCATGTGTCCTAAAATATGAGGACATGAAAGACAAAGTGTTCACTTCATTACTATTACAGTTCTGTGCAAATCAAAAAGAAAAAAAGAAAAAAATCACAAAAGTAAGACCAGAATACATCATAAAAAATTAGATATTTAGAGAGGAAGTAAGTTTAGTCAGGGAAGTAACAAAGGGTTTATAAAGTGAATACAAAATACAGGATTTGTCAGTAGATGATACATAACTCAGCATTGCCTCTGTAGGTCTGAAAGTGCAAGGTTCCTTGATATTTGAGTATCACGAAACAGGATAAATGTATGTACACATGTAATACCTTACAGATTTTCAACACTAGACTTTACAGATTGTTAGCCCAAGACCTTTACTGTTATCTCATGATAACCATAAGCCACATTTTGCACTCATACCTAACTATGATATCTCAAAGTACATGAGGGAAAAAATCACAGAACGGAAAGGATCATACAAAATTCAAAGTCATTGAGAATTGGCAATGTTGATATTTTAGCAAAAGATAATGCAGAAAGCACAAACAAAAAGAAGATTTAAACACCAGCATCTAAGCTGTTTCAGAAGCATCTGGACACCAGTGTCACTAAAGTATCTCTCCAAGAACATATGGAACATTTTATTAGATTTTGTGTATTTGCCAGATCACAAAATTTTCTCAAATCTGAAGAGGTATATAATCTCACCTAAATGAATTGAGAAATAACTGACAAGATTTTAAACATACTTGGAGATATTTCTAAAGTGGAAAATAAGCAATGTGTATTTCAACAGATAGTCAAAAATACACAGCAAGAAATATCAAAAAAAGTGTTTTTGAAATGAATCAAAATGAAGACACAGTGAAAAACTAAGCACGCAAAAATATATTTTGCTTCATAAATCTAATGATTTAATACAGTAAAAGTGACATATGACCTCCACACTGAGCTACTGATCTAAATAAGTCATTCTAAAATATTGTAGGCATTTTAGTTTTCTTTTAAGTTTATTTTACTTTTTCTTATAGTGATGGTTGAGCCAGTGTCTTATATATGCTAGATAGTGTTCTCCCACCCAGCTAGATAGGTAGCTGGTAAAACTTTGAATTTCTTATCACCTTCTCCATGTCTGTTGAAGATGACCGCACCACTGGAGAAGTCTTTGTGAGCACCAGTTTCCTTACCCTGGGTTCAAGAATCCAGCATTTCTCAGGTATTTTCTGGTACCTAGTGCCAGAAAATCAAACAACATTTTACAAATGGCCTCTGTTTTGCCATGGACATTGAGTTCTATTTTGTGATGGAGAAAGTCCATTCAATAAGAATTTCCTTGTTCTGTAGGCATGAAGTACTATGGGAAAAAAAAAGGAAACATTGAACAAGTTCTATCACTGTTTATCCAAGATCATTGTTTTTATGTTCTTAAAAGACAAATCAAGTAGAAATACCAGAGCAAAAATGTCAATCTGAGTTCAAAGCATTTTATAATAAGATGAGAGAAAACACTCTAAGTTCTCTTAGCTTTTGTCAAACTATGTTTACCATGATAGATACTTAAATTCCAACTGTTACACTAGGAAATATTTTTTAATTGTGAAAGGATTTTTTTCTTTTTTTTTATTGGATATTTTATTTACATTTCAGATGCCATCCCCTTTCCCCAATTTCCCTCCCTAGAAAAACCCTATCCCATGCCCCCTTTTCCTTTGTGCTTTTATACAATGTTTTTAAAATGTTAATCAAAGACTTAGAAGTTTGGAATTGCTCAATCAGAAGTGTAACCCAATACCCAACCTAGATATATAAACTATCTTTGACTGGTGGAGACATGTGGACATCTGCCTCCATGCCCCCCCCTCTCTGTCTCTCTCTCCACCTAGTTTCTCCTCTCCTTCTTCTCCTCCTCTCCTTACTCCTTGTCTTCCTCTCACCTTAGCTCCTCCTACATATCAATCTTCCTGTTAAAATAAAACTTTTCTCTCAAAACACAATTAGAGCATAATTATACCAATTTGTACCAGTGAGTTACAAGATAGTCCTAATATCCAGTCCATCATTTTGTTGACTAACCAAAACCTCTGTCATCTCTCCTAACTAAAACACTTAGTTCTGAACCTGGCTTTTTTCTTGGCTTTAGAATGAATGTCAGCTGAAAATCATCCACTCAGATCTTTTCTCTCAAAGTAAATAGCCAGGATTGGCTATGAAACTATAAGTTTTCAACCCCATCAGAAATCCAGAATGACTGAGTTAACTAAAATTATGGGAAGTACAAAGCATAGCTTCTAAATCTTAGCCAATTTATAGAGACCAGTGAACACCTGGACAGTCTCTATATTAAAAAATGTTGGAGCATCTGATCTTCAGCCTACTGGCCCAGGATCATCTGATAAACCTTAGTGATGCAGAATTATTAAGGGCTGATTACTCTGTCTAGGCAGATATAATCAGTCGACTATTCTGCAAGTGTGTCTTTTTCTGGACAGTAATTTGTCTGTAGATGAAAAGAGGCAATTCTTGCCTAGTGGCTGTCTCACCACAACTGGAGTAACTCCAAAGATGCTCAGTTTCTTCTTAGAATCCAAGACAGGAAGCTGTCAGGAGCAGACAGGTCTCTAATCAAAATGAACATTACTACAGGAATGTTTATAACGTCAATTCTGTGGACTTCTGATGTTTTGAAAACCAACTATCCATGTAAGGTAATCTAGACTATTGTCTGTTAACTCCTCCCAGCTATTTCTAAATAAAATATGGAAAACACCCTAGCAATAAACTCCAAGCCATGGATTTGCTATAGGCCCTTAACTCACAGGCTAACCATCTAAAATTAGTTAAGAAAGTTAAAGAAAGACTGGATCTAAGCCTTGTATTCCTAAATGTATTATACAGGCACAATGCCTTTGAGAGTAACAATATTCATATCATTTTTATATCAGTAAGAAGCTTGTACCCATGGAAACCTTAAATTTGAAATCAAAGTAAATTTTGTACCATTTAAGAAATTATAACTTCATTTTGATAACAATTATACAGATTTCTACCACTAGGTTATAGCTATGAAATAAATCCTAGCTAATCCTCCCTGTTCCAACAAAACCACTACTTTTCCCTAGAAAGACAGCCCAATATTAACTACCTTAGTCCCCAAGCCCAGGGCATAGGGGTGCTGATTCTTCATTAACTTCTTCAAGCTGATTACGGACATTGAGATATTAGAAGAGGGAAGGGAAGAAGAGTAAATTGATAAGCCTCTGACACTGTGTCATCACTGCATCCAGATGGAATTCCAGGACATCAGAGGTTTCAGCAGGTCTGCTTAGCTTGCCTGATGAGTAGATACACCAAGGCTGTGTACTCTGCAATATAAAATTCTCAAAACAAATTTTAGTATCAAGGTAATTTTTTTAAATAATTGTTTTATTGGGTATTATATTTACATTTCAGATTTTATCCCCTTAACCCACTTTCTCCCACCAGCCAGAAAACTCCTATCCCATCCCCCCTCCTCATGCTTCTATGAGGCTGTGCCCCCACCTACCCCCCGCCCTCACCACCCTCCCACCCTCATATGCCCCCCACTCTGTGTTCGTTTTAATGGGACCAAGAATTTCCTCTCCCACCTATGCCCGACAAGACCATCCTCCCCTACATATACAGGCTGGAGTCATGGGTCCCTCCATATGTGTTCCCAGGATGGTGGTTTAGACCCTGGGGAGCTCTGGTTGGCTGGTATTGTTGCTCTCCTCATGGGGTTACAAATCCTTTCTGCTCCTTCAATCTTCTCTCTAACTTCTCCATTGGGAAACCCTTGATCATATCAGTGGTTAGCTGTGCGTTTTGTCCTCTGATCTCTGACAGACCTCTAAGGAGACAGCTATATCATGTTCTTGACAGCATGCACTTCCAGTCATCCACATCAATGTCTAGCTTAGGTGACTGTACATGGGATGGATACCCAGGTGGAATCGTCTCCAGATGGCCCCTCCTTCAGTTTCTGTCCCATGTTTTGTTTCCATATTTGCTCCCTTGAGTATTTTTATTACTCGTTGTAAGTAGAACGGAGGCATTCCCACTTGGTCTTCCTTCTTCATGAGCTTCATGTGGTCTGTGAGCTGAGTCTTCGCTATTCCAAGATTTTGGGCTAACATCCGCTTAACAGTGAGTAAATACCATGTATGTTCTTTTGTGATTGTGTTAACTCACTAAGGATGATAATTTCTAGTTCCTTCCATTTACCTAAAAATTTCTTGAATTCATTATTTTTAATAGCTGAGTAATACTCCATTGTGTAAATGTACCACATTTTTTTTTGTATTCACTCCTCTGTTGAGGGACATCTTGTTTTTTTCCAGCTTCTGGCTATTATAAATAAGGCTGCTATGAACTTAGTGGAGCACATGTCCTTTTTATATATTGGAGCACCTTCTGGGTATATGCCCCGGAGTGGTATAGCTGGATCCTCAGGAAATGCTATGTCCAGTTTTCTGAGGAACCACCAGACTGATTTCCAGAGTGGTTGTACCAGCTTGCAATCCCACCAACAATGGAGGAGTGTTCCTCTTTCTCTGCATCCTTGCCAGCATCTACTATCACCTGAGTTTTTGATCTTAGCCATTCTGACTGGTGTGTGGTGGTATCTCAGGGTTGTTTTGATTTGCATTTCCCTGATGACTAAGGATGTTGGACATTTCTTAAGGTGCCTCTCAACCATTCGAGTTTCCTCTGTTGAGAATTTTTTGTTTAGCTCTGTACCCCAATTTTAATTGGGTTATTTGGTTGTCTGGAGTATAATTTTGAGTTCTTTGTGTATTTTAGATATTAGCCCTCTATCAGATGTAGGATTGGTTAAGATCTTTTCCCAATCTGTTGGTTGCTGTTTTGTCTTATTGACAATATCCTTTGCTTTACAGAAGCTTTGCAATTTTATGAGGTCCCATTTGTCAATTCTTGATCTTAGATCATAAGCCTTTGGTGTTCTGTTCAGGAACATTTCCCCTGTGCCTAGGTATTCGAAGGTCTTCCCACCTTCTCTTCTATTAGTTTCAGTGTATCTGGTTTTAAGTGAAGGTCTTTTATCCACTTGGATTTGAGCTTTGTACAAGAAGACAAGAATGTATTGATTTGCATCCTTCTTCTACATGTTAACCTCCAGTTGGACCAGCACCATTTGCTGAAAATGCTGTCCTTTTTCCACTGGATGGTTTTAGCCCCTTTGTCAAAGATAAAATGATCATAGGTGTGTGGGTTCATTTCTGGATCTTCAATTCTATTCCATTGGTTTTCCTGCCTGCCTCTGTACCAATACCATGCAGTTTTTTTTATTACTATTGACCTGTAGTACAGTTTGAGGTCAGGGACAGTGATTCCCCCAGAAGTTCTTTTATTGTTGAGAATAGTTCTCGCTATCCTGGGTTTTTTTGTTATTCCAAATAAATTTGCAAATTGCTCTTTCTATCTCTATGAAGAATTGATTTGGAATTTTGATTGAGATTGCAGTAAATTTATAGATTCCTTTTGGCAAGATGGCCATTTTTACTAAATTAATCCTGCCAATCCAGGACCATGAGAGATATTTCCATCTTCTGAGGTCTTCTTCTATTTCTTTCTTCAGAGACTTGACGTTCTTGTCATACAGATCTTTCACTTGCTTGGTTAGGTTCACTCCAAGATATTTTATATTGTTTGTAGTATTGTGAAGGGTGTCATTTCCACAATTTCTTTTTCAGCCTGTCTATCTTTTGAGTATAGGAAGGCTACTGATTTGTTTGTGTTTATTTTATATCCAGCCACTTTATTGAAGTTGTTTATCAGTTCTCTGGTGGAAATTTTAGGGTCACTTACGTATATTATCATATCATCAGCAAATAGCAAAATTTCGACTTCTTCCTTTCCTATTTGTATCCCTTGACTTCCATTTGTTGTCTAATTGCTCTAGTTAGGACTTCCAGTACTATATTGAGTAGGTAGATTTAGAGTGTGCAGCCTGTCTAGTCCCTGATATTAGTGGGATTGCTTCCAGTTTCTCTCCATTTAGTTTGATGTTGGCTACTGGCTTGCTGTATATTGCTTTTACGATGTTTAGGTATGGACCTTGAATTCCTGATCTTTCCAAGACTTTTAACATGAAGGGGCCGAGCAGTGGTGGCACATGTCTTTAAACCCAGCACTTTGGAGGCAGAGGCAGAGGCAGGTGGATTTCTGAGTTCGAGGCCAACCTGGTCTACAGAGTGAGTGCCAGGACAGCCAGGACTACACAGAGAAACCCTGTCTGAAAAACAAAAAACAAAAAACAAAAACAAACAAACAAACAAAAAACCACCATGAAGGGATGTTGGATTTTGTCAAATGCTTTCTCAGCATCTAGTGTGATGATCATGTGGTTTTTTCCTTTGAACTTATTTATATAGTGGATTGCATTGATGGATTTTTGAATATTGAAACATCCTTGCATTCCTGGGCTAAAGCCTACTTGATGATGATGGATAATTGCTTTGATGTTTTCTTGGATTCAGTTTTTGAGAATTTTATTGAGTATTTTTGCATCAATATTCATAAGAGAGATTGGTCTGTAGTTCTCTTTCTTTGTTGGGTCTTTGTGAGCCTTAGTTATGAGAGTAATTGTAGCTTCATAGATCAAATTGTGTATTGTTCTTTCTGTTTTTATTTTGTGGAATAGTTTGAAGAGAATTGGTATTAGGTCTTCCTGGAAGGTCTGATAGAATCCTGCACTAAAACAATCTGGCCCCGCACTTTTTTGGTGGGGAGATTTTTAATAACTGCTTCTATTTCTTTAGGGATTATGGAACTGTTTAGATGGTTTATCTGCTCCTCGTTTAACTTTGGTACCTGGTATCTATCTAGAAAATTGTCCATTTCATCCAGATTTTCAAATTTTGTTGAGTATAGTCCTTTGTAGTAGGATCTGATGATTTTTGAAATTTCCTGTTTCTGTTGTTATGTCTCCCTTTTCAGTTCTGATTTTATTACTTTGAGTACTGTCTCTGTGCCCTTCTGTTAGTCTGGCTAAGGGTTTGTCTATCTTGTTGATTTTATGAAAGAACTAGCTCCTGGTTTTGTTAATATTTTGTATAGTTCTTTTTGTCTCAACTTGGTTGATTTCATCCTGAGTTTGATTATTTCCTGATGTCTACTCCTCTTGGGTATATTAGCTTCTTTTTGTTCTAACACTTACACATATGCTGTCAAGTTGTTAGTGTATGCTCTTTCCAGTTTCTTTTTGTGGGCACTTAGAGCTATGAATTTTCCTCTTAGTACTGCTTTTATGGAGTCCCACAAGTTTTGATATGGTGTGTCCTCATTTTCATTAAATTCTAAAAAGTCTTTAATTTCTTTCTTTATTTCTTCCTTGACCAAGTTATCATTGAGTAGAGCATTGTTCAGTTTCCACTTGTATGTGGGCTTTCCATTGTTTTTGTCCATATCAAAGACGAGTCTTTGTCCATGGTGATCTGATAGGGTACAAGGGATTATTTCAATCTTTTTGTATCTGTTGAGGCCTGTTTTGTGACCAATTATAAGTTCTATTTTGCAGAAGGTACCATGAGGTGCTGAGAAAAAGGTATATTCTTTTTTATTTTTAGGATGAAATGTTCTATAGATGTCAGTTAATTCCAATTGGTTCATAACTTCTGTCAGTTTCATTGTGTCTCGATTTAGTTTCTGTTTCCATGATCTGACCATAGCTGAGAGTGGGGTGTTGAAATCTCCCACTATTATTGTGTGAGGTGCAATGTATGCTTTAAGCTTCAGTAAAGTTTCTTTTATGTATGTGGATACCCTTGCATTTGGGGCATAGATGTTCAGAATTGTGAGTTCTTCTTGGTACATTTTTCCTTTGATGAAGTGTCCTTCTTTATCTTTTTTGATTACTTTTGGTTGAAAAATGATTTTATTTCATATTAGAATCGCTACTCCAGCTTGTTTCTTGCGGCCATTTGCTTGGAAGATTGTTTTCCAACCTTTTACTCTGAGGAGGTGTCTGTCTTTTTCACAAAGTTGTGTTTCCTGTATGCAGCACAATGTTGGGTCCTGTTTATGTATCCAGTCTGATAGTCTGTGTCTTTTTATTGGCGAACTGAGTCCAGTGATATTAAGAGATACTAAGAAATAAATGAATGTTGTTTCCTGTTGTTTTTGTTATTGCAGTGGAGCGATGTTTGTATAGCTACCTTCTTTTAGGGTTGTTGGAAGATTACTTTCTTGCTTTTGCTAGGTTGTAGTTTCCCTTCTTGTGTTGGAATTTTCAACCAATGATCCTTTGAAGTGCTGGATTTGTGGTAAGATATTGTGTAAATTTGGTTTTGTCATGAAATATTTTGGTTTCTCCATCAATGTTGATTGAGAGTTTTGCTGGGTATAGTAGTCTGGGCTGGCATTTGTGTTCTCTTAGGGTCTGTATGATATCAGACCAGAATCGTCTGGCTTTTATAGTCTCTGGTAAGAAGTCTGGAGTAATTCTTATAGGTCTGCCTTTATATGTTACTTTACCTTTTTCCCTTACTGGTTTTAGTAATTTTTCTTTGTTTTGTACATTTGATGTTTTGATTATTATGTGGCAGGTATTTCTTTTCTGGTCTAAACTATTTGGAGTTCTGTAGGCTTCTTGTAAAGTTATGTACATCGCTTTCTTTAGATTAGGGAAGTTTTCCTCTATAATTTTGTTGAAAATATTTACTGGTTCTTTAAGTTGGGAGTCTTCACCTTCATCTATACCTATTATCCTTAGATTTGGCCTTCTCATTGTGTCTTGAATTTCCTGTATGTTTTGGGTTAGTAGCTTTTTGTGTTTTGCATTTTCTTTGACAATTGTGTCAATGTTTTCCATGGTATCTTCTGCACATGAGATTCTCTCTTCTATCTCTTGTATTCTGTTGGTGATACTTGTGTCTACGACTCCTGATCTTTTTCTTAGGTTTTCTATCTCCAGGGTAGTCTCCCTTTGTGATTTCTTTATTGTTTCTACTTCCGTTTTTAGATCTTGGATGGTTTTATTTAGTTCCTTCCCCTGTTTTGTTGTGTTTTCTTGCAATTCATCAAGGGATTTTTGTGTTTCCTCTTTAAGGGCTTCTATCTGTTTACCAGTATTCTCCTTAAATTCTTTGAGAGTGTTATTTATGTCCTTCTTAAAGTCCTCTATCATCGTCATGAGAAGTGATTTTAATTCTGAATCCTGCTTTTCTGGTGTGATGGGGTGTTCAGAACTTCCTATGATGGGGGAACTGGGTTCTGATGATGCCATGTAACTTTGGATTCTGTTGCTTACATTCTTGTGCTTGCCTTTTGCCATCTGGTTAACTCTAGAGCTACCTGTACCTGCTGTCTCTGGCTGAAGCCTGCTTTTCCATTTATCTTGCTTGTGTCTGATCTCCTTGGGGTCCAGATGTCTCTGTGATCTTCTCCAGCTGCTCTGTGTACAGTGGTACCTCTAGGATGCCTCAGGATATGGTGCCTCCAAGGTAGCAGACCAGCTAGTTGTCTGCTGTTCTGGGTGCAGTGTCTCCTCTAGGATGTCTCAGGATCAGGTGCACACTGCTCCAAGTGCAGTGTCTCCTCTAGGATGTCTCAGGATAAGGTGTCCACTGCTCTGAGTGTAGTGGTTCTTCTAGGATGTCTTGGGATATGTTGTCTGTCGCTTTGAGTTCAGTTGTTCCTCTGCCACTGGGTTCAGTGGACCCTCTACCAATCTGGGTTCAGTGGACCCTCTAGGTTGTTTCAGGAGAAGTTCAGTGTCTACACAGGAGTGCAGCTGGTGTGGGTCTGCACCAGGCCTCAGATCTGGGAGAGGGGCGGAAGGGGAGCGCCACTCCTCAGGGGCAGGGTTAGGGTTTCTGCTGGAATCTGAGCACTCCCTGCACCCAGCTATGGGTATAGGGCAGTGTTTGGGTCTTCTTACCTACCACTCTGGGTACAGTGGGCCCTCTAGAATGTCTCGGGAGAAGTCCAGTGTCCGGGAAGGAGCAGACCGGGTGCGGGTCTGCACCAGGCCTCAGATCCAGGAGAGGGGCAGAAAGGGTGAAAGAAGTTTTATATGGGGTGTTATGAGGTTATTAGTCTTTATTCAAAATTGAGATTCTGTTTGAAAAGACTAGGAAATGCTCCCCATGGTCTATGGATATTCTCCCAATTATTTTCCTTTTCATTCCTTCATTCTTGTTTTTATTACATAGACACATTTAGTGCACTATTTTAAAATTTATTTTGTTTTAAATTGTGTTTGTGTGTTTGCATGTGCGTGTGTGTTTGTGCATGTGTGTGTTTGTGCACGAGTGTGTGCATATGTGCATGTGTGTGTTTGTATGTGTTGTGTGTGTGTCCTGGGAGGGGTAAAGAAAGCACAGTGCAGTTACTCAAAGACACCAGAAGCATTGCATTTCCCTATACCTGGAATAAAAGTCAATCCTGAGCCATTTGATCAAGATGCTGCAAAATAAACTTGGATCCTCTGTCAGACCAGTGCATGCTCTTAACAACCAAGCTGTCTTGCTAGATCCCTGTCTGTTTTTATTTTGTTTTTAATATTTATTTAGATTCTTTATGTGTATGTGTGGATAACTCTCTGAGTAGATGCCATGTGTGTGGAAGTGCTTTAGCAGGTCAGGAGATGATATCAGATCTCTGTTGCAGGAGTTACAGGTGGTTATGAGCTGTTTTTACTTGTGTGCTGAGAACTGAGCCAGAGTCCTATGCAAGCACAGCAAGGGCTCCTAACCTCTGTGCCATCTCTCCAAGATCCACATCTCTTTCTGTACCCATGAACTGCTTCTGATACTAGTCCATTTGCTCATCCATGCATCTATTTTTCATTCTCTTCTCTACCCATTTACTTTCCATTTTTCTACTTTACCTCACAAATATTTGGTTAGCCTATTTGTAATAGGTGTTGATATAAGCTCTAAAATGTTTTAAACATTAGAATTGAACTGGAAGAAATTTGCCCACAAATGACCCGTACTTAGAAAGACACACAAAGAAACTGAGCAATAAAATGACTTGCTATGCCCATAGCATATGGGCATATCTGCTATGCCCATAGATACATGCCTCTCACTCCTCAGAGATGCTTATTATGCTTCTTCTTACTGCAGAGGACAATTAATACACACACACACACACACACACACACACACACACACACAAATACACACACACTCACATACATGAATACACACACATACTCACAGACTCACACACATTCGCATCTCCCCCCCCCCCCCACACACACACAACTAGAACTAAACAGTGTAAAGAGTAAAATTATTCTTTGGAACATCTAGTTCTAAATGGGATGTCTTCATTAATGCCCTCCCCTCGAGGCTCAGACATCTATACAGAAAGATTTTAAGAGCCAGACCTGATGACTCCTAGGGAGAGACACCCAGACACAACAGGGCTGATACTTATGAAGACTCACAGAGACTTTACAGACACACAGATTTTCATGTGTTCAAGCTAGATGGGTTCAGAATACTTAGAGGAGGAAGTAGACACAGGATCTCACTCCTAACCAAGAATTATTTGCAACTACTACCTGTGGGCAAAGAAGAAATCAGTTTCTGGCAATGGACTATTACCAGGTATATCAACTACACTTCAAGGCAGAAGAAGTTGGTTAAACCAAAACAAACTCAGTGGTTCATTTTGTGGCCTTTTTATTTTTTCTTGGCATTTTGACTTTTTAATTTTTATAATTTATTTGTTTATTTATTATAATTTAAAAATTATTTTTATTTTTTATTTAGATTTTAAGTTTTATCCCAAAAGAATGTCTCCACCCACCCCCAACCCTCCACACTCCACCAAACCTCTCCACTCCCTGGGGCCTCAAATCTCTCAAGGGTTAGGTGTGTCTTCTTTCACTGAGGCCAGACCAAATAGTCCTCTGCTGTATATGTGTTGGGAGAGAACATAAACAATATAAATTTGGGTAGATAGAAAGTTGAGAAGGTCCTGCGTTGAATTGGGGTGGGGAAACATATTGTAGAAATATATTGTATAAATTTTTAATTAAAAATATTAAGGAAAAAGTTTAATCAAAGGAAAGGGGAAAAAACAAGCATTTGCATCTTCAAACTTTTTGGACTCTGGAATTCAGATTCTAGCTAATGTTCTGTTTAGTACATTATAAAATTAAAGAACAAAAAGAAGAGGCTAAAGAATCAAGCAGAGAGAACACACAATAATTTCCTAGCAAAGGGAAAATGCTATGGTAGCAAACTGTACCCCGTGGTCAACACTCTCACAAACCTAAAGTTGCAGGTTCCAAGTTGGATACTGGGACACTTACCACGAATCTCAGGTTCTACATCCATAAAAGAGGACCCTAATCTCTAGTTTACCACCTGGCTATTCTGCTTAAACAAGGTGAAAATGTACAATGATTTTTCTGACTCACTGTGGAAAATGTCTGTTATATTTTAGAGCATTGCTTATGATCCAATAGAGTCTGACTACAAGAACAGACATTCCTGCAAACATATGTTGTGAGTTATTGTTTGATTTGTCCTATTGCATCTTTATAAAAGCATGACAAGTCACATTATTGTGATTGTTTTGGAAAAAGACAGACCCTATGTTTTAACACGCATTGCTTATAGCATGGCAAATCTACCATTGGAAAAAAAATCAATGGCTTTTTGAGGGTTAGTGATTTATAACAGGCTGGATTACATTCATGTGTGCATCGCTTTCCTTCCCAGATCTGATACTTCCATTTATTAATCAAGTGGCATGGAGCCTCATGTCGGAAGCCTTGTGTTCAATAATGCACTTTGTATCTTACAAACTTGATAATGCACAGCCTGTCGCTGTAGGCTGAAACACTTCGGCTCCTGCTCTAATAACCAGTGATTGCCGCCTCCCCAAATCCATTTCTGACAACTCAGGCATAGTTGATTAAATTGCCCATCTCTCCTCCTCCCTCCTGTCCATGAAATGCAGGATGCTCAAACTGAAGAGATGTTGATTAAGATGATGTTGGACAATTAATTATGCACTGTGATAACCTATGACCTGCACAGGTTCTTTCTATTTTAATCAGCTGAGACTCCAAATTAATAGATAATTACATTCTTGTGTTTTAATCAAGCCATGGGCAGCAGAGAAAGATGGTGAAGTATGACTAAACCAGAGAATTCATCTGGAGGTGATATTTTTTAAACTAAGGGCTTAGAAGGGATAATTATTTCAATTATTTTACTTTTGTTATTCTGATTTCTCATAGTATATGAGATTTTGTGTTAAAGCATGATTTCTGAGATAAGACCTAAGTTTCGGCATAAAAAAACTACTGAATAAAAATCAGACAGCAAGAAAGAAAGTTATATACATAGTAGAATAAAGTGAACATTTTGAATATTAAAATGGACAATTCTAATTTACATATAGAGAGAATACATCACTATTTTCTGATCAATGTACTTGCACCAAATTGATTTATAGAGTAAGATTTTAACACAACTATTTATGCACACATTTATTTTTAAATGCAAAAATTCATAAGCCAATGGTAAATTTTCAGGGTGAAAAACTCACAATGAAATAGTCAACTAATTTATGTTAAATTGGTTTAAATTGGTTTATGAGGCCACGTATATATTTTCAATAAATAGTTAGTGGTGGCAGGAGAGATGGCTCATCAATTAAGAGTACTTGATGCTCTTGCACATAATCTGTCCACATCACCATCTCCCATATAGTGTCTTACAACTGTCTCAAACTCCAGTTTTAAAGAATCTGATACCCAAGGCACCAGGCATTCACATGATGCAATACATGTATGCAAACCACATAAGCATAAAATAGAAATAAATATACCTTTAAAATATGAATATCATATTTTATAGAGATGTTAGAGAGAGTTTTTGTGCTATATAATAAAAGTGATGCATGAAATCAACCACATGGAAATGACTAAAGAGAAAAATCTACAAAGCAAATGATTGTGAATAGCAAGATTATACATAAAACTTTTCATCTGTTACTATATACAAGCACAAGAATTCAAATAACAATATTATTTCAAATAACAATAATTTTCAAATAACAAGAACTCAAATAACAATATTATTTCAAATAACAATAATTAATGATTTTAAACAATACTTTTAGAAGGAATTTATTATTATTTTTTAAAAGTCTGATGTATGTGTGTTTTAGCCAAAAGAAAAAGCAACTAATTCACACTCTAGGCCAACCCTGATTATTAAGAGCCTAGAATGTTTTTGAGGGTTTTTATTAGGAAGAAATTTTAAATTACTCTCAGACATCAAGAGAGAGAGGGAGAGAGAGAGAGAAAGAGAGAGATAAAATGACATCAATGTGAATCTCATGCAAGAAAGAATGCTGGACAATCTCTAGTGTAGGCCTTCTTGATAAGGACTGGCTGTGTCAACGTAAGGACTTGGAATCTACGTGCTTACTGAAGGTTCCAGAGGCTGGGGAAGTCACTATAGAGTGAGTTTATCACTTGTCCTGCCAACCATCATACCGACAGTGTGCATTTGCATGCCCCGCATCCTAAAACGAATGGAAGTTGGCATTCTCATAGTACTTGGCTGACTTGCAGGTACACTAATGTCTGGAAGGCTTCATGCAGACCTAGCAGCTTATCATCTTCTGGAAAGATTCCTGGAATCCTCCAGTGTCTTTTCTAGGAAGAGATTTTGCTTGAAGCAGTTGAGTTACTGCTATGAAGGCCTAAATACACATAAGAGAATAAATAATAGCAGACATTTGTAATTGTCACGAGTCTCAGCATTGTCTGACATTTTAGTGATGTTCTAACTATATTAGTATTCTAAACAAACCATGTAAATTCCTGGGTGTTTCCACTGTGAATTCAGAAAGACCATCTAACAATTTGTATCAATATCAAATTCCAAGTACTGAACATGGATGGTGCCAGGATATAAAAAACTCAGGCTCAGTAAGCAAAGATGCAGCCATGCAGTGTTAATAAAGGAAGACAGGGATTTAGAAATGCAGTCATTCAGGTACAAGCTGAAAACAGGAAGTTCATCTACTTCTCATCCACTTCTGAAGTGTCTCAACTCCCCTAACATTTCAACGAAGTCAAGTTCTTATTAAAATAAGCAGTGTTTATCAAACTTCTATATAGTCAACTCACGTAACTTTTGTTTTTCCATCATAGCTCCTAAGTGAAGATTTGTGGGACAATGTTTGAGTCAGAATTTGCAAAAGGCAACATGATACAGGGCACTGATAGATAGGTCACATCACCTATAAGAATTAGCCTGTAAGCTTGTACATATTAATTTTGTTGACACATATGACATCTCATGGTCTATTTTTAAAACATTCACGTATATATTTATATTCTTATAAGCATGTGCAAGTGAAATAAAGGAAGGAAATTTTTGGTTTAACAAATAAAATAACATGATTAGGGCATTTGTAAAAAGATAATATCTTTTAAAAGGCTGCTTTAGGTAAATGTCCTTCAAAGAGCCTACCATACATGCATTTGAATAATTTTTATTAATATTTCAAGAGTATTGATTCACTCAACAACTCTCATTTTTAACTTAATGAAAAAAAAAACCAGCCTGCCCTCATCTCTCCTCCAAGACTTACATTTCTTTCTATGTCTGTCTCCTCACACATCATAGTCTCCTCTGCAATCAATGTAGGGTGCTGAGCTAATGCATTCAGAAGGGGCAGGAGGGGAGTGGGGAGAGATGTATTGCTCTTTGCGCTTTAATATCCTGGCTGAGCGCACACCGTTAGGTACACAGCCACATGTTGTGCTTGACAGAGGTGCCTGTGACCCGTTGGACAGGGATTAATGGACATCTATTTTTGGCATCATACCTTGGGCAACCTCAGGTCACCTTTGCTGCTGAAAGACACTCCCTTATTTCCCTCCCTGCCTAGCATTATTTGGGGCCACTGACTCACCCTGACTGTCTTTCCTTCGAAGGGAGTAATCAGAGGCAGGTCACAGTTATAATAAGGGTAGCTGTTGCTTTCTGAACACCATGCTTATAAACAGGAGTCAAGATCTTTCTTGTCAAGGCCAGTATGGTACTCTAGGATGTAAAGGGAAACTGCTTTGACTCTCTGACCATTCCTTCTTCTTTCAAAAAGGGGAAATTGAGGATAATCACTCTTGTGAATAAATGCATTTGTAATCAACCTGGAGGTTTTCAGTCCAGTGGCATCTATTTTACATTCCAGAAAGCATTATGGGCTAATTCTGTTGCCTCTGCTTTTGCTGATGAGGTGCTGAATGGTGACTTTAAGATTCTTAGAGTAAATTAAAAAGTTCATATCCTTCTTTCTAACTAGCTCCCAGCTACTCACAGATGATCTGTTGGAAGAATCGAATCATTTCATGTTTTTTAGTCTTCAGATCCTGGAAGCTCATGGGGTCATTTCCTGTTTGTAAGTCTGTGGCAGGGGTCTGTTTCTTTCTTGTAGTCTCTAGCTTATCCTTGTCAGTTTTCAGATTGTCAGGAAACAAACAAGCAAAAACGATTAGCTCTACCAATTAGAACCTTTTTTTTTTGTTACAAATATGCAATGGATGTCCCCCTCAAAATGGGCACATATAAAGCAAAACAGGATTCATGGGTTCTTGTAATTGCAAGGTTCAGGTGACAGATACAGCTTCAGGCATCACTGTGTGCAATAGTTGTTTTTGCATTTGCTTAGTTTTTCTTTTTTTTTTTTTTACTTGTTTTTGCTCTGAATTGATTGGTGCGCAATCAAAATTGTCATCTTAATGTAGTGATAGGATGAGGAAGGGGTCTCTCTGATACAGTTATGTCTATATATAATGAAGTTTTTGAGATTTAAATTTTGTGGGATTGATGTAAAAAGACAGGGAAAGAGATTTCTCTGTGTCTAGGTGTAAAAGCAAAGAAACAGTCATGTGAAACTTGATGAGGGTTTTATGGGACTAGAAAGCACTATCACCAGAAATAGGTTTTTCAGATACTGAAATGTTAGACTTCTCCTTTGTACTTTTATTAAGAAATACATTTATGTTGGTTAGAGCACCCATTGTAACAGTTTTGTGCATGTGTATGACTACTACCCTGCCTCTCCAAGTCTTCATTGAGGTTTTGCTCTTCTGAGCAGTTACAGAAAGCTGAGAACTTGTTGTTAACATTTCCATTGAAGGACTGTGCACTATATCTGTCTTCTCTTTTGTCCAGTTAACCTTGCTGATGTGTTCGGTCAACAAAAGGACACTTAATGATTCTAATAATCATGTTATGGAAATCCAGGTAGATTCCCAGCAGTTTTCCTAGAATATGTACACTATATGAACATATAAGACAGAAGCAATGGTGCTTTAAGGAGAGAAATAGCAATTATTGTAATCAGGTGGTATGGTAATTATTGATAAAATGGTGACATATACTAGTGAATATGGTTTTAATGTCTGTCATATATTGAGGTAAATAGCAGATTGTTTTCCATTTCCATTGATTTGAATTTCTGTTTATTTAATATGCATATGCACACATGTATCCATGCCCACACTTATGGACAGGAGTGCATGTGAGCACGAATGCACGTGCACGTGCGCATGCGCGCGCACACACACACACACACACACACACACACACACACACACACACACACTTTCTTGAATTCTGATTATTTATTTTTTTAGGTGTCAAACCCAGGACCAGTCTTATTCAGAACCTGTGGCTTCTCATAGCACTTCTCACCCAGAAACCTATCTTAAACCTCTTTCTTCTAGAGATTGAGTTTCTGCTTCCCTTCCCGGAGCCTGATCCTTATGTAACTCAGCCATTTTGGTACCTAGGTCTTTTGGCTTCTTGGCCTGGGCCTCTTTTCTTGGTCAGTAGTTCATCTTTTGCTCCCCCTGCCCCTCTTTCTTCTCATGATCTGGTTTAGCCTGTGGGATTTAGTTTGCTTTCAGCAAAGATGCTTATTTGAATCCCAGGTAGCATTGAATGAAGGCACTCATATTTGGTTAAAGAGCTGAGAATCATCCTAAATGAGATATCTGTACCATCCACTTTAGGGAATACGATGAAAGAGAGACAGGAAGTTTGCTGAGAAATTCTGGACCTGACATGGCACTCATAAACTCACTTCATTTGTGTTTATGTACAGAAGACCTACAGGAGACAGAGCTTGCCAAGTTTCCATCAATGATGGAGAACAGACACATTAGTCTCCTTACCTCCCCGTAGAGCTCCTTAGAAATTTCTGGAGAAGGTGAATTTCTTTCTCCAATGCTGTAGCTTCATGCTATGTGTACAAGTAAATAACCTACCACCAGTGCTAATTCAAGGGATACTAACTCGGTGAATCACATCAAACCACAACAAAGAAATAAAGTATGAAGGGACTCAGAGAAGAGTTCCACCCAGATTCGGAGAGGAATGAGAGTGCAGTGCAGGAGAAAAATAACCAAAATGTATCTATACTTTATATTCACTTGTGAAACTCTCAAAAAATACATTTACAAAATAAAGAAGAAAAGATAAGGTTATTTAGGCTTAAATAATGAATAACTCAACCAAGGTCATTCCTCTATTAAATGTCAGAAGAGCACCTGGCTGACCTGCAAGTCCGGAATTTTAAGCTCTACAAGAGTGGTCCCCTTGCTTACCTTGTGCTATGCTTTTCTTGGTGTGTTCTTGCCTTCTATGTCCATCAGTCTGTTGATACGGGCAAATCAAGCTGAACTGGTAATTTGTTGTTAATACTTTCTGTGATACTATAATATACATACATAATATGTACTACACACTATAATAAATCTTTTCCTGTTTAATAATCAATTATTAACAACTGTTCGGTTAAACGAGGTTCTTCAAAACAATTACTTCATTTTATCGTCATGATATTCAGAAATCAATTTTTTTTTTTTTGCAAAGGAAACTGATTGGTGGACAGGGCGTATGTGATGGTGCTTGTATGTTAGACTGGAGATTAGGTTAAAGCTGGTCAAATTTTAAACAAAGCCTCAATAAGCCAGGAGATGCCTCGTCTTCCTTACCTTGCAGGTTGGGATAGATTTACTTTCACACTGAAGTGTTTCATTTCTCTAATCCATCATAGGCCTGTCACCATTCATAGTCTTCATTGAGCTACAAATATTCTGGCCTGTAGACTCTTAATGCAATCTTCAGTTACATCTGCTGGGGATGTTCAGGTGAGGGTCTAAGTGAAGAAGGAAGGCGGAAAGAAGCAGAATTTAATGTCTGTCAGCTTCATTGCTCTAGCATGAATCTGACAGATATATCAGGATTTGTTAGTACAAGCTTTCTCTGGTCTGATATTCTGAGAGTGTATGAGTTGTAAAGTGGTCAGGGATAGTACATAGAATACAGAAAACAATTTTATAGCCACACTGGAAAATCCCTTTGGCTGTAGTCATATCTTTCTTTGAGTGGCTAGACCAACTTTTTTTTAATTTATAGACTGGTCACTACATCACAATTGGGAATTGTGAACAAGAAATCTTTTTTTCTATGATGGAAGTCTGGCACCTCTAAGAGATGGTTCAACAATGATACAGTGATAGCAGAATGTATTTTGAGGTAGATACTTGCGATGAGAACAGAGCTCTGAAATATATTGACAGTGACACTTTAAATAAAGAAGCCATCTCTTTTGAAATTCAGCCTCCTTACTAAATAACAAAAGTCCTCAGACTGGCTCCTTCACAGAGACACTTCACTGTTTTTTACTACAAGCCTAAAGTGAGGAGAAAGATTATATATATATATATGTATATATATATATATATATATACATATATATATATATCTTCCCACATTAATCAAGTAAAACCAGTTATGTGTTTGACATGCTAAAATCATTGAAGAAATAAAGTAACTTAGACCCATAGTCTAAGTTAACATTTGCATTGAGAAGGAAAACTAACTTACTACCCATAGGAAGCTGTCGTATGGATTCACCATGTCCACATAAAAGTGAACATAGAAGTGTGATCCTTAATTTCTATATCTTGAAACCTTCCAACATATTGTGAAACATACCTAAAACCTGATATATATATATATATATATATATATATATATATATATATATATATATATGTGTGTGTGTGTGTGTGTGTGTGTGTGTATGTATGTGTATGTGTATGTGTATATATGTATATATGTGTGTGTGTGTGTGTGTGTGTGTGTGTGTGTGTGTGTGTATGTATGTCACTGGAGATGCATACACCTCCTAGAAAACTCATGTCCCATGTTATTTGTTATTTTAATTACTTATTTGTAATTCATGGAATGTTCTATATTTGTTAAACAACTTGTAGATCTCATACTGCTTTATAGCACATCTTTCCCTCTGCATGATCTCCAAGTCTTAGATATTCAGCCATCAACTCATTATTTTTGTGGTTAATTTAAAAAGGGTTTTACTTGCTGGTCTATATTTATTTCTAAAGCCAAATGTCCAATCTATGTTTTTAGAACTCTTTGAAATTTGCTAAATAAAGATTTAAAGTGGATCCTCTTCTTAATAATGGCACTTCTTTGAATTTTTCTAAATAATAATCCCACTCCATTAGTTCTAAATGAGCATTTTTTTTGTCATTACTCACACTTAACTCTGTTTATTGTAAATCCTTTCTGGATTGGGCTCCACAGTCTCCTTCAGACAGAGATAAAGTGTAGTGTGCTACTGAACCATCTCTTGAAAGTATGTAGTACAGTCCTGGAACTCACTTTGTAGACTAGGCTGGCTTTAAACTCAGATGGTTGTGAGCTATACTACGCAGTTGCTGCAGACAGAGCTCGGTTTTCTTAACCACAGAGACACCTCTCCAGAGCCAAAAGCATGCGCCCAACATGGGCCTCGAACCTACAATCCTGAGATTAAGAGTCTCATGCTCTACTGACTGAGCTAGCTGGGCACTCACAAATGAGCATTTTATAATTGATGAATTTTTCTCTTTAACAGTCTTTTAGTCACTCAGAGAAAACCTATATCCTTTTATCATTTGACTCATTAGTAGCAAATAAGACAAAATACCTACAACTTTTCTGCGCATGAAAATGGAACTGTAGGTTAAACACAGTAATGGGCCAACAATTCAAGTGGTTTTTTTCATATTGCAAAAGTACCTGCAACTTCAGGGACAAAATAGTAAAAATCTGCTGCATTAATATCCCTTAACAACCCATGCCTATACCAGATTAAAATATAAAAATATTGGTAATGTACCATATTTTAACACAAAAACAAACTTTCCAAGATGCTGTTTCTTAGGTGAGACAAGTACGCTGCATTTTGCCACCCATCCTTGACTCTACAGCTGACATGTAATGGGCAGATCAAGAAAGAATCCTCTTCCTGAAGATCTGTGAATGATTAAAGAAGTTTTTCCTGACTGTGTTGGAGTAAATCTGAGGGAAAGCCAAATCAGTAGTGTTGAAAACCAATAGTAGTCTGACTTTTAATTGGAAAAGCAGCACAGAGCCTATGTGTTTTCTTTTGACTGGACACTAGCTTGAAATATTTTTCAAATTTCCAGATCTGCCATATCTCCCCTGTCTGGCATTTGTTCTTTTACGTAATAGTGTTTCTCTTTATTCTTTGTGCATAGAATATTGTCATATCTGAGGATATAAATTCTATGAACTTAATATTAAAAAATCGGGATTAACTATTCTGAAGAAACCATGATTCAGTGTGATGGGGAAGCAGGATAGTCTGTCCTTTGTGATGTAAATTTGACCTGTGATCAGAGAAGAGATTTGTGAGAGTCATGGAATACAAATGGACATATAATGACCTGAGAGAGTTGTCAGGGTGAGAGAGGGAAGACTGTGATCAGAGCAAGACAATTAATAGCAGAGAAGACTAGCAGCTGTCACTCTCATAAAATGAGATAATAAGATATCAAAAATACAATCATTTCCACTAATGTTTCTCCAGTTAACAAGAGAAGACTTCAAATACATGCTGGCTTTCATGTTCAATCCCTGAAAATTCTTTCTCTCTCTCTCTCTCTCTCTCTCTCTCTCTCTCTCTCTCACACACACACACACACACACACACACCTTCCACCCTCCTTTCTCATTTCCATCTTGAAGCAATATACTTGGCATAAACCCCTTTGCTGAATGAGGGTACAGTTTTATTTTATAGTTTTCTAGATATATCTGCTTATTTGATTGGTTACTAAGCAATATGAGGAGGCATGACCTCCAATATAACTAAATAACAATGCAGATTACAGTTTAAAATCAACAATCCTCAAAAGCAAATAAGTTTCTTATTATGCTTGTGCTTCAGAGGAGTAAAGCTAAGACATCAGAAAAATTACAAATAGGGAGAGGACTTTAAAAATATCTGATAATTTAAATCAAGCTAGAAAAAATATTGAAAGCAAAGAAGACCTTTACGAACCTTTCATTTTTGAAGACTGTATTCTGTTGGCTCACTTGGCTGAAAGTCTGACATGGTTAGTGTTACATTCAACTAGTTAGCATCTAGAATCAATTAGGAGATAGGCCTCTGGGCTTGCTTGTGGAGTTAGGGGAGGCACATTGTGAGCAAGGGTGTTTGTTCATTTCTTTGCTAAGGGATCTTTGTATAAAATGGGGAAAACTTGCTGAGGGTTAGTATGCTCTCTCTCTCTGTCTCTGTCTCTCTGTCTCTGTCCCTCTCTCTGTCTCTGTCCCTCTCTCTGTGTCTCTCTGTCTCTGTCTCTGTCTCTGTCTCTCTCTTCTCTCTCTCTCTCTCTCTCTCTTTCTCTCTCTCTGTCTCTCTGCTTGCTGAGTGTGTGGATAAAACAGGACTAGCTGCATTAAGCTTCTGTTGCCATGGTGTCCCAGCCATGATAGATGCATCTTGCAATGTGGACTATAATAAACTCTTTCCCCTCAAGATGCTTTGTTTAGAGTATTTGATCAAAACTACGGGAAAGTAGCTAAGATGTTCTGTAATCGTCCCATGGTTTGCTGTTCCATCCTCCTTCTTTCTTCGGGAAAAATATTTTCTCGACGCTATCCTGCCCATCCATAACTTCTATCCACTTTCACAAGCAATTTCAAATCACAATTATCTTGAGGACCCATACTGCCTGACCGGAACCCAGTTCTTCTCCACCTGATTCCAGAACATTCAGATTCTCAGTATTTGGCATTTACTGCACTCTCCATAATTTCCTTAAACTGCATGTGCTAGATATAATAAACAGTGAATGAATAATTTACAAATTATGCTCCTGGTAAGGAGATATCTTACTCTCACTGAATCCAGATGTTACTTGGCAAGAGGAAAGGACAGAGCAGGACACTTTTCCTTCCAATTCTTTCCCCCACAGGTTTGTTGCCAGGGAACCAACATACAATAGAGAGAAGAGGATTGCAGAAAATTTCAACTAGATTTTGAAATTTAGAGACAGATAAATATTTCTATTCATCACAGAGTTCAATAAGCTGTCTATCATATCTCTAGGTGATCTTAAATCAATTTTCAAATAAGTATTAAATCAATAGCTCATCATATTTTGACCTATAAAAGCAAAAAAAAAAACCTTTATAAGATTGCATTTTGAAAAGGGGATGGTAAACTAATAAAGAAGATTTATTGGAAATATTGATTGATTTTCTATTTTATTAAGGATATCAACTAACAAATATATCTACCACCAAGTGATAGCTTTTAAAAACAACAGGAACAGCAGCAGCAGCAGTAACAACACAATAACAACAACAACAACAACAGTGTAACTCTTATTACCATAGGTATTATGGTAGGGGGATTATATTACACATGAATCTCACAATACATTGAATGTATATTCAAAAAATGCTATGTGCATGATGAAGGAGTAGGAAGGCTAACAGTATGTGGCTATGCTTAGAAGCAGTTCTAGTCACTAAGATATAAGAGGGGACCAATGCAATTGGTACATTGATGCATCACACTCAGATGACATTTCTTCTGTTTTCCTAAGAGTTTTATTAATGAGTTCTGCCAAGAAGTTCTACAGACATGTGTTTACTCAATTCTTATCAAATGAGGAAGGGCAATAAAGACATCCCATGCTGTTTTCCTAACACAGCATTTTGCTATAAAAGCACATTTAAAGAATGACTTCCCATATTACTTTTATTTTTCCTATTCAATACTGGCTGGCATTTGGGGGAATAAATTAGCCTGTAAGAAGCATCGTTTTGACATCTAAAAAATGGAGATGGTATCCCTCTCTTTAGTAAGATTGAGTGCATGAGTGGATATCCATCCTGAGGTTTTTAGAAGAAAGTAATTCAAGATAGCCTATAGAAATCAATTTTGAACTCTTTTACTTTTTCCATTTATAAGGAAATTAAAACTAATACAATAAGCCAATGCAACGTGCCCACCCAGCACATCAGCTTTTAAATCTGTCAGCAAATAAACAGGAAGCAACTGAACACATGGCTCCATACTGTGCTGTTCTAATAAGCATTTGTCTTCATTGTAAATGTGAGGTAGTAACTATGGCAGAGAGGAGGGAACCAATAAGTGATGTTTGCTGAAAGTAGAGAGAAATTTAAAGAAGTTTTGTTAGGGAACAAATTCATAGTTTGTTGTTACTAATTTTATGCAAACTCCCAGGGTCTACTACAAGTTAGCTTTCAATTTCCCGTAAAACTCAGGCTAGCCTTCAACTTTTACTTCTCCCAAATCTAGAAGTGATGGAAATGAACATTCACAATCACACCAAACTTTGCAACCTAACCTATTTAAATTTTATGTATGTGTAGCTGTATATATATAATATACACATACATATAACTGTATATATCTATATCTATCTATATCTATCTATCTATCTGTCTGTCTGTCTATCTATCTATCTATCTATCTATCTATCTATCTATCTATCTATATATTTCACATGAATGTACACACCCAGCTGTATAATTAATCTTTGATGCAATAAAATATACCAGAACTACAACTTAATTTATTTCATTGTCTAGTCCATAATTTTTCATTTATTCATTCATAAGATTCCATTCTTAAAATATGAGATAAAGATTACATACTACTCAATATCTCCTACCAATAACCCACTTCATTAGATATATCTTTTTAAGAATAATAATTCTAACAATTCAACAAGCTATATATCATCATTTTTTGAAGAAAATAGCAAACTCTGCGCTATATGAAGCTCATTTCTCTATTCTCCACACTGTATTGTGTTACTAAACTCACTGAGGCATTGAATCACACCTGAGTACTCTACGATACAATTCTGAGTCCTGACTCACTGCAGGAACAGATCAGTGACATGTGCAATCATATTAAAATATAATGAGTTGCCATAGCTTGGAGCTAAGGATGTGTACCTCCACCAAACATCACGGTAGCAGAGGAGGAATATTTTCTTAATAAAAATACATAAAATTTCCACACTCCGGCTCAGTTCAGAATATCTTTAAAGCTTTGATTAAAGATACTGTGATTTGATTAGCCAGAAACTCTAAATAGGGCCTACAGCACTTCCCAATTAATAGATCAGCAATAATCAGCAGCTAATTACTCCCCTGACAACTGCTGATTTTCTCTCAAGGTAGGGGATGAATAGTGGGTGAAAGAAGGTTAAAACACAGTGTAGTCACATAGTAACAGACCAAACAGAACTAAAACCTAAAGGCAAATGTGATCTGTGTAGGAGGGAAGCTAGAGATGAGATGGCCAAGATGGATACCTTTCATGGATACAAACTGAAGTAAAAGTATCTAGGGAAGAGAGAACAAAGCAGTTCATTTGTTAAGTACTTGTCCACATTTACAAAGGCTGCAGACATACTAAGTAGTGATGCTGGGGTGTGAACAGAGGAATGCACATTTTAGGATGGCTTCTGATATCATCTGCTCTATAACAACCCTTCATTTCATTTGAGAAATGAAGGAAAACCCACAAGAACACACATGAAAGTGGGAATTTGCAATCAACTCTTTTTATAAAAATGAGAATGTAATCTTCACTGGAGAAAACATTTTTTAAATCAATTTTATGGTGTATCATTCAAAATTGGGTTACAATTCAGGAAAGTCAGGTGCCTTGAAAGTGGTACCCTGTAAGTAACTGTTGGGCAAATGTTGAAAGCAGTGTAGGTAGTCAGTCACTTCCCATCAGCCTTGGAAAAGCAGCAAGCTGTGAATCAAGCAAATTAGCTGAACTGAAGAGAGTGAGAAAGTGCAAAGTCCTTAGCCTCTCCTTCTGATATTTATACATTGTATTCACTTATGTAGAAATTGCTACATTCAAGTCACTGTACTATATGCCAATAATAACTTAGCAAATTCTTGAAATATGTAATGTTACCTTCATTTCATTTTTCTTAGTAAATCTGGTTAGAATAGTTAATACTTTGGTAAAAGTCAGATAAAAAGGAATCAGGATATCCAAAATATAATCAGGATTCTAACTCCAAAATGTGATGCTATTATTTTGTTGCCCTTAGTTTTTTTCAGCAAAAAAAATAACCAGGATATAAAACAATAGGAGAAGGAACCATGTGTGCGTAAGTTGAGTTAAGGATGGAGGGAGCTTGAAGGCATGCAATGGTGACTCACATGTATTTTCGTCTTAAGTGACTTTGTTCTTTCATATTACATCTGTATTATAAACGACAGTCAAATCATAGGAAAGGAGTCCTTATGGCAAACCAGACATTCACTAAATTCAGGCTCAGCTTGCTAATATTCACTTAGACTTTGTGCTTCACCAGCACTAACTGTATCGGAGGGATTTTTATATCTGGCTCCATATTTGCCAAAAATAATGTTTCAATAGTACGAATGATGGGTCTCCTTCCTTCAACTAAGTTAGCAAATATTCAGTCTGTTAGGGTCTCTTTTTACTTTACGGTCTTCTCCATCTCGGCTTCCTACTTTTACTAGCCTCTGAGAGCCATAGTGGGATGGAGGGATAGCTAGGGCCCCACCCCCACCCCCACCCCCACCCAGAGGAGAAAGGGAGGGTGAAGAATTGTGGGAAGGGGTGATAGGGAGGGAGAAACTGAACAGAATCTAAAGTAAATAAGTAAAATAAAATTAAATTAGAAAAATGAACTTTTTTTTTTTTTTTGTTATTTTTTTTTTTTTTTTTTTTTAAAAAAGCATCTTTTAGTTTTGTTTTGAGATAATGACCCATGTAGTTTCTCTTGACTGGTCTGAAACTCCCTACATAGCTCCATATGGTTTTGAAATCATGACCCTTTTATCTCAGCAGTCCGAGTCTCTAATTACATATAAGAGCCACAGTATCAAAAATAAATTGAATTTTGAAGTGTATCTCACAGACCTGGCCAGATATAAGTGTATTCCCCAATAAACTCTAGTAATATATGAAAGAATAAGGAAGCTAACCTCTCATGATTTTTAGTAAGCTGTCTATTTGGACCATTCCCAAGTGCCATTTACCTTGAGATGATGCTCTCCAGTTTTACCCATGAAAGCTATGAATTGCCTAAATCCACTGCCCTACACGTAGACTGCATAAGTATTCTACTGGGAACCATCACATTTAACTTGTGGTCAAGGACCAGAAAGCTAAACCTACAAGCAGAAGTAATGCCAAGCATGAGAGAATTTGGTGGGCCTTATGCTGCTCTACCCAACTCCTGCAACTCCCTCTTCCCATACGTACATGAACAGCTCCAAGACCAACAGAATCGGTCTCTGAATGGATTTTCCCTTGCTGCTTATGGGAAATTAAAGGTATGTTAAAATTCCTATGTACTTTGGATAGTCATTTCTTTGGGTTTTATAATAATTTAAAGAATTTCCATCATTTGAATACTGTGCTATTCTTAAGATATTATAGTGAGAGTAAATTATTGGTTGCATGATGAGTGTAATGTGATTTTTAAAAGGAAGAAAGATGAGAAACGGATGTCATAGTCATAGCCTGTCTTCTTAAACATGGACATGAAACTCTTAACTGTTCAGAATCATTTTCTATATTTAGAGACATGTCTTTTGATGAACTTTGTAAGAAAAGGATCCTGGTTTTGTCATAACAATGACAACATAATCTTGTATACGCGAATATGTACATATATATATATAATGTATATATATATATATATAATACAAACATCAATATAGGAACACATATGCACCTATGCATACACATACATGCAAGTGCACATAAATTTATAACACACAACCCCCACACACCACACACTTGTCCATTATATAGGTGGTTCTTTAATTAAAATGTAAGGAGCACCAAAGGAGAGTCACAGTGTCTATTTTCTCTCCCTGAAGATAAACAGAGCTGCATACAGCTTTGAATGTTACATAAAAATGTTTAAAACAAAATCAAATTATTATTTGTTAAATAATAGGAAACAAACAACACCATCCTGCCATCTACAATTTATCATATTTGGTGCATTATTTCATTGTTAGCTGTCTTGAGCCATGTTATAACCTACTTGTATGACTGTCTTGATATGCTATGTACTGTCACCAGAGAGCTAAGCACAGAAAATTTTACCTGTCCTATTTGATTAATTGCTTCTTAGAATAGAATAGGGAGTCATGCCTGACTCATCCCTGTTCCAGTAGACTACACAGCTGTCTTCTACAGAGGCTGTGGAAAAAGAGATCATCACAAAATGATTTCACAGGGTGACATACTGAAAAAAGAACTCACCAAGGCATTTGTAATGAGATGAAAAGGTTACAGCAAAACTTACAAACCTTTTAGGAAAGTTTTGACACCAGTTAGTTTCATTTCGGTGAGTCTGCCCATTCAATGACCTTGACAGCCACATAATAAGATCAAAAGGTCCCCTGAACTCCAGAGGCACAGTACTGAGACTGTAGCATCAGGTGGTGTCTTCCTCTGCTGATAACAGCACTTTTGTTTCTGAGGGACTTTGAGGACACAGTGTTCTCTGTCAATATATGCATAATATTTTTCTTCACATCAGCTTCCTGGCAGACCTCATGTTAAGTGGTGTGCTGAGATGACCCTAAATGGTGTTAGTGCTGTGGGTGATCAATCTATAGAATTGAAAGGAAAATGTACAAGAACAGAAGGACAAAGACGGGGAGTGAATTGAGTGATCGCTCAGACTACAGGTCTTAGCAACAACATGATATCTAGAACGAATGCATGTATTTTCAAAGTATTTGGTTTGTTATGCTACTATGTCTTCAGAATAACCTTCAGAAAACCAGCTTCAATTGTCATTTTATACTGATGTCCTAAAATTGAGCACTGCTGAATGACTGACTAAAAGCTGAAGAGAAAGAGAACAATTCATTCTAAATTGAGTAGAAGTCTCCCATCACCGGTCCTTAGGGATATGGATTTGTCAGAAAAAAATGCTTCAGCATCATTGAAGCATACCTGTTTCTCATTCTAGATAGTATGTTTTCATTCCATTAGCGGCCTTCCACAATGATCCCTAATTGAATCTTTCAACTTGCATAGACATTTTATCATCAGAATGATCAACAGTTCTTACATTTAACTTTTTTAATCTAGAATTTATACCTGTCATACTTATATTTCACTTCATGTTTAATAATGTTTAACTTCATACCATTTTTATGTGTTCTTAACTATAGCATTTGTTTAAGAAACCATCAAATTATGCTACACATTTTAAAAGCAATTAAGCTTTTTAAAAAATTACATATTCAAGCTCTTAAAAGCCCCAAATGATAAAGTAATGCCAAATTAAATATTTGATTAATGGTGAAACTGGGATCATTTGGATGTACATAGCAGAAACAATATAGCCGATTTTGATACGTGAAGTTGATGGACTTTTATGTAGCTATTAAAATGATAATTAAGAAGAATATAAAGCAGATTAAATGGTTATCATGAAATATTGAGTGACAAAAGCAAAATGCAAAATCATATTTCTGCCACGGTTACATTTTTTGTAGCAGATATTTATAAAATCACTTACAGTTCCATAATTACCCTGGGTCCTGGAGTCACAGCGATCACTGAAGATCTGGATAATCTGTAAAGTTCAATCCCTGAGCAATTGACAGGAAGTAAGTGAAAATATACACCATCATATTTGTTGTAACACTCACATGTAAGCACAGATATAGAAGGAAGCAGAAGAAAAATGACCAACACAAATAGAACCTTGAAAACTTCCCATAGAAACAGACAACTGGGCACTGCCCTAGAGCATTCATTTCTGAGATGAAAATCATCTTTGTCATCTGAAAGACGAGTGTTTTACATAAGCTGTTTACATTGGGACAGGCACCACTAGACAAAGCACAGATGGTCTCACCTGTCTCACTTCCCCCAACATCTGCTTGTCCTCTACTTTCTGCATATGAATCTTTTAGGAGAAAGTTTTTTCTTCCCCTTGTCTATTTTGTGAGTGAATTGTTTGTGCTCATGTCCGGCTTGATGGTTTCAAATGTTTGGGCCTCAAAGACCACTTCTATAAAATTCTGCGTAAATTAGTTGCTATCCTATAACAGTTATGAGATTCCACAGATTTTTACTCCTTAACTAAAGATTTTATGTACAATGCTGTCAACTTTGGTTTCCAACATGATGAACTTCTATCTTGTTGTATTCAGAGAAAACTGAAGTATACTTCAGAGAATATACACAGGATCATCAAATTGTCATTCTCTTGTCACCTATTGAATATTTTGTTACATAATCCTTTCTATTCCATATTTATGATCCAAAACTCATGAAGTAAAATGGAATTCTTAATTGATTACTTTTCAAAAGAACACTTTTTTCATGGCCTAACTCAGAACACCAAGGCTATCATGAATGAATTAATGTACATATGAGGGTGACCGAAGATGAAAGATATGACTGTATTTGGGCAAGAAAATAGACTCTTCCCAAGCCCAAGCATTTGATCTCTTTCCGTCCTCTTGGCATCAATGCGACCAGAGCTGGGAGGAATAGAAGTGTTGTTTATACATTATCTACTCTATAACTTTCAGTACTAGCATCCATGCACACTAATGCAAAATGGAACTTAAAAACTGCTTAGAGCATGGTAGAAATAAATGAAAATAAGAATATTTTGTGGCACAAAATAATTGCTTGAAAGCATATCAGTGGCTATAAATAACGTTTGATTACAATACACCATGTGCTCTTTCTTATTTATATTTTATAACTTTTCTTGCAAGACAATAGGATAGTTGATTCATCATGACAGAAATTATGTGAGCTGTACCATCTGAAAGCATCTGAGACTTTACAGAAAATTATTCTCCCCCTGGAATCTAAAGCAGTGTCAATATACTGAGTCAGTGATTTTTTTCTTTCTTATATTTGTGACTGTATTTACACTGTGCTTTTGGTAACATTTTAAATATATCCTTTTAGCAATAAGAAAATATCACATGGTTGTGTGAAACTTGCAAAACCTAGTTAGTAATAATTATTTTCACCAGTATTGACCAACAAAAATCTCACTGAGTTCATGAAAACCAATACATGCCACTGCTTCACCCTCTACTTTAAACATTAGCAATGATTTTACGAGACTTGTGCTTTAAAATGACCATGTCACTGCTATGGTAGTTTCAGATAATCTAACCAGGGAGAAAACAACATAATAATGACTAAATGCTTTTCCTAAAAAACAAAACAAAACAAAAGGTGGTTTAATTTTCTCTCATTCCAAATTTTCTTGTGCAGCAACAAATAAACAATAAATAATACATACATACATACATACATACATACATACTAAATAAATGAGTTGATACACAAATATGTGTTAATAGGTGAGCTCTATTAGCTGAAGAAAAACATTGAAAATAGTGAGAAAAGGACTTAGAAATTTATGTCATTACATGCCACAAACCTTATCTACCAATCATGATTTTTCTTTTCATTCAACTTATGAAAGTCATATAATTATTTAGAACATTATGACATCAGGATGCATTATCTCAAATCAATTGGTTAATAAATAATGCTTGAAAAACTGTCTAACATTTATTCCACTTACAAATGAAGTTTATACATGCATGCATGCATACATACATACATACATATGTACGTACATACACACATATGTATATGGTTTTTTTTTTTTAGATAAAACACAAAACAAATTTGGTTTAACTTACTATTGTCATCAAATCAAATTTTTTTCTGTATTAAGAAGGGCTAGAGTGATGAATTAGTGGTGGTTAAAGCACTTGTTACTCTAGAGCAGTAGTTCTCAACCTTCCCAATTCTTTAATATAGTTCCTCAGATTTCTTTCAATTCCCAGAAGTCACATGGAAGCTCACATTTGTCTATAACTCCAGTTCCATGGGACCAAATATCCTCTTCTAGCCTTCATGGGTACCAGGCATTTGTAAGTGATGCACATTTATACATTCCAGGTAAAACATTCATATCCATAAAAAGTTAGTAAGAAATAAAAATAAATTAAAAAAATATGTCTTTGAAAGCAATCAACACAAGAATGTACTTAGAAATGGTTGTTGTTCAATAGACTGATTCCTAGTATATTGGAAGTCATTACTAAGAGGAAGAGACTACAGCAAATATACCAATAGAAGCAGTCATTCATCGTAATTTAAAAATGCATTTATAGAGATAAAACTAAGATGGGTGGGATGGATTAATACTTATATTCCCTGCACCTCAATGGTAGAAAGAGGAGGTTCAGGAGATCAAGTACAGACTAGGCTACAGGAGATCTTCTCTCAAAAAACAAAAAGCAATAAACTAACACCCAAATGCTAAAACAGAGAATGAAATTAAATGGTGTATAGAATGGGGATGTGACTTTATTTAAAAATAATCACCCTTTATAATGCAGCCTGCACTTTTTCTTTATCCTCTGCTTTAAATGCTTCATGTACCCACTTTTATTTTTTATTTTCATCCCTTTACTATCAAGTACCAGCTTTTTAAATGTTTGATGTTTGGGAAACTTTGACTACTTAGCAGAGTATTGTCTTTTCCTTATATGTATGGATGTTTCCAGTATGGCCAACTAGATCTGTTAAATTTGTCCCCAATTTAAAGTTGGTGTTGCAGAGTCTTCAATAGATATGACACGGCTTGGCATACTAGTTCTCATGTGAGATTGGTTAGTCTCTGTTTTCATTAGTATTGGCATGAATACTAGTGATCATCTCTCATCATCTCTTGTCTCTCCCTTCTTAATGTAGTCTTGGACCCTAGTCTATAGCATGGTGCTATTTAAAGTAAGTGTGAATCTTCCTACACCAAGTTAACTTAATATAGAAAATGGCTCACAAATGTAACCACATGTATGTCTCTCCATGAGGAAGTTTTATTAGAAATAATTGAACAAATTGTACAGGGGATAAAAATTTCAATCCACTTACTATTGCCTGAGTAGCTGCAGCACATGGGCATCAAGCAAAGCTTAGGAGATTCACGAGTAAATACACAGTAAAAACACAGACCCAGAAAGTGCTCTCTACTTTGTAGTAAAGCAGTGTAATGTATGCAGGTGGGTTTTGAGATAACTCTTGCAGTTCCATACCAGGATGCTGTTATTGTGTCTTCAAGTTCTAGTTGTACAGGAGACCTCTGGCCATCCTTTGGCAACAAAATGATGAGTCTACACAGAAGTTGCTGAGAAAAGGTAGGAAGACATCAGAATTTGGTCACTAAGAAAAACACAGTAAAGTACCATTTTGATAGGAAGATTTAAAAAAATATATATACATGGGAATCTGGCCATATTAGCTAAAATTCTAAACCTAAGCACTATAAACTAAAAAAATGGAGGAAAACATCACGAGGAAGCTGTGAGGAGGCATACATGGACTCATTGTAAAATTTCAAAAGACCTTAGACATATGTGCTAAGCAAACATATCTTGTATCACAAATGTCTTCTTCAAGTGTTCACCATATGGGCTACAGCCTTCCCCCCCACACACACATACTTCATGGCTTGCTGGCTTGGGAATACAACTAGAATGAAGTATGTTTTATTTTCCAACATAAAGCTCATGAAGTATTTAGTCATTATTCTTTAACTGGGAATAAATATTAGACAGACATTTATTTAAAATAAAAGAAAGAAATTGGCTACCACATTTCAAATTTTTAATTAGAAATAGTTATACCATGGAATGAAGATTTTAAAAAATGAACTTATCCCATGATGTACAAGTCTGAAACTGTATAACAGGTCATAAAACAAGATATCTGACTCCCAGAGCACAGCTATGTCACCTTTCAGCAAGAACATTCTACTCACAATGAACATCATAGCTATTCTCAAAAAGAAGGAAAAGCATGTGGTGACTGCAAGTGAGACTGACCACCAGAAAAACCTCTGTGTGACCACTGAAGAGAGTGTAGCAGCTTGTATAAGGACAAATGTTAGCTCCATCATCACCATGACCCATGGCTTCAATGTCTCTAGCAATGTCTAGATTTGCTTGAACCAAGATTTGTGGCAATTTCTATGTGAACACTATGTATTCTATCCTTACATACATCAAAGAGGCTATTGGAATGTTTGAGAAGTTCAACGAACACAGCTGTGGTTCAAGCTACAAGATCATGAAATATTGAAAAGAACCAGAGACAGTGAAGAACAACAAGTCATTTATCCCACAGGTAATTTGCACAGTGGAAACAATAAAATTTAGAAATAAAGTGATTTTTTTCTCTCAGTTTAATGATCCCCAATTCTTCAACTCCTTTCAAGTTAAAGAAAAAAAAAACCACCTTGTACAATAGCTTTGAAACTACATATACACCAAGCAAAGATAGTGATTTTTAATCGGAACTGCAAAACAACCCCAAGACATTCAGACTAGTTTCACTTAGATTCTTATGGAAAATTATTGTTTTCATTCTGAATCTAAGCACTGTGCAATAAAAAAGAAAGAAACATGGAGTCATACATGGAGTCACACATAGTGTCAATGTGAAATTTCAGAGCAGACCCCAGATAGATGTATTAAGCAAATCGTACCACAAATGTCTTCTTCAAGTGTTCACAAAATGAGCTCGAGCCTCGATCACTAGCTGGCTTGAGAGTACAATTAGGATGAAACACATTTGAATCAAGAAAGAAGAACTCATAAAAGAATTTTCTCAACTTTTTTTTTATTTGGAATCAATAATAGACAGAAGTGCGCTAAAATTAGTTATTGGTTACTATGTTTTATCATTCTTTATTAAAAAATAAAAACATGTGACTCAGTGATAGAGGATGGAGCTGTCACAGTAAACCCTGACTCAGTTGCTCTTACCTACTTAACAGCTGTTTTCTGCTTGCCTGGGAACATTTTAAGTTTACCATAAGGTTGGAAACTGCTGACAGTCTACTACTTGACTGTGCTCATGAATCAGGAAATACGGGTAGGAGCCTTAAGGCCCAAAACAATGGGGAATTTTTGAAAGAGAGTATGCGAGATGAGTGGAAAGTCTTTATCTACTTGCAGAATTCAAAGTAGCTAACCTGATGCACCAGACATTTCTTTTTCTTTTGCCTAAGCAGACCCCAACTTCCTAAGGACCCAAAAATAAACTGTCAGACTTTTTACTAATCCAAGTCTTCAGTAGTCATATAATGAATGTAGGAGTCCTTGTTCCTGATGTAGAGGACTTGAGTTCAGTTTTCAACTCCCACAACAGACTCATAAACACCTTTAACTTCAGCTCCAAGACTAGCTTGCCATCTTCTGGCAATCACAGGCACACACACTCATACACACCCATCATACATACATACACACACAGACACATATAACATATATTTACAAACATTTACACCTATAACATATAAGAAAAAATTTCAAATCTTTATTTTTCTAGTTACAAATTTTCTAATAATGTCTTTAAATTTTGTGCACAAAATGTCTGGTTGAGTCACTAGTGCTCAACCTGGATTTTCCAACTCCACCTTGTGCACCTGAGGTTAGTGATTTAAAGAGAAGATAAAACGAATGGCGCATTATGATTAAGAAGCAGGCTGTAGAAATAAGTGATTCTCTTGTGGGACTGATAGAATGGCTAACAGAGAGAGAGAGAGGGAGAGAGGGAGGGAGAGAGAGAGAGAAGAAATCAAGAAAATATATCCATGATTCAAACTTAATGCACCTAATTAACATCATTGCAAGAAGACTACTGTCAAAATCACCAGGTCAGGCACGTGTTCCATTGTGCCTCATAGGTAAAGGCAGTTCTCCTTTGTACTCTGTCCTCATTTTGGGACATAGTTAAATAAATTCTTGTACAGGTCAATCAGAGAGAAGAGCTTACTTACTCTGCTTCTTCTCAATGGTATACCTCCCTTCTGGAATACATATCTGACTATAGTCTGAGTACACAGCTTCATTTCATGTGATTCTCGTGACCATACTTCTGTCTCTCATTGGTCTTTGATCTCTGTCATAGTACTAAGTACCTACTTGCTCTAGTCATTTGATTTATTTCAATAGAACTACCAGTCAGACTTAGAAATTAAGAGAGAAATGTGTATTTTCAATATTTCCTCTCATTGAAATCACTCACTTGCAATTGTTATATGAAAGTTAAAATAAACAAATTTGTGTTATTTTACACAGAGACATACACACACACACACATACACACACACACACAGAGAGAGAGAGAGAGAGAGAGAGAGAGAGAGAGAGAGAGCAAGAGAGAGAGAAAGAATTTCACCACTCCTAATTTTTTAAAAATATCTTTTGAAATACCTAAACCTTATCAGTTTGCTAGTTTTGACATTGTATTTATTTTCCATGTAACTTGGAATTAAATATCTCGAGCAAATTCTAAGTTGTTATACTTATTTTCACTGAATGTGAAGTTTTTTAATTGGTAATATTATTGTAAGTATATTAAATGTCCAGCTGTTTTCCCTTTCTCCATTTGTCTTCCTGTGCAATTTTTGCAGTCTCAGTATCCTTTTATAATGTCAGTTGAATTCTTTTCAGTATCCTTTCATTAAAAACTCTGTGTATTCTCTGAGAAAACACAATACAAATATTATATTAATATCAGCTTAAGATAATAAGACTCTGTAGTAAGAATTTTTGGCTACTGCTGTGTCATAAATGTTCAATGAAAATAAAATTTTAATCCACAAGGCAATACTAATTTTTATTTCCAGTTTTGCAAAGATATAATAACAATTTTAAGAAATTGGCATTTTTGCACTCACTTGACATTTCTCAGACTCTACTGTTTTCTTTCAAGTCAGATTCTCTGGGATGTCCTTTGTTTATGACAAATATCTTCCTATAAGTCTCAAGACACCCAGGTTGCCAGTAACCAATAACCTGCAGTTTTAATGATCTTCAAATAACCTTATTTGCTCTTATTATAGACTATGAATACTTTAACTTTTTCTTTTGTTGCATGAAGCGTATTTCTATCTTGTGATCTCACTCCTGAAAATAAATTGATAGTCCTCAAAATTTTGGGATAAAATTCCTTTCTGGATCATTGTGGGGAGCTGACAGAAGGCAGCTATCATGATTTCAGCCATCTTAAGCAATATACCCTGACAAGAGACTTGATTACATTAGCCTACAACAGCTGAGCACACTCTGATAACATCTTGTTTTAGATACCCAAGATCTTTCCTTGGGTGTGTGAGACTTAAAGGTGTGATTTAGAGCTGAGACTTAAGGGCATGACTTAGAGATTAGATTTAGAGACAAGGCCTAAGGGCATGACTTAAGGGCTTGACTTAGAGGCGTGGCTTAGAAGTGAGACATACAAAAGGCAAGAGGCAGACAGAAAAGAGATCAGAGAGAACCAGACAACAGATTACTTGACACAGTACAACTTGGAACAGAGAATTAGAGTATTAGATATTAAGCACTTGGCACTTGGAGGAAGAACTTGGAGGCACTAGGACTAGGAACTAGGGACTAGGAACTTGGAACTTAGACTAAAAAGAGAGATTCAAGAATAAATGGAATTGAATCACACTCTGTCTGGTCTCCATCCTCACTCTCTCTCTTGCTGAACCCCAACCTGCAGACTGAAGCAGCTTGGGGCAGTGCAGGCTCTAACACCTTAGCCCCCAAGGCTTTCAGCTGTGTGGGTTCCAACATTGACAGAGAGGTCCCTGACATTTTGGCCCCCAAGCATGGGGCAGCTTGGGCCACAACAGATCATAATCTAGTCTGATAAGTTCTCAGAAGACTCATAGGTTCACCTTCATTGTGGATTTATCATCCTGAGACAGCACCAAGCATTTTAAATCTTTTCATTTCTTTTTCCACTAATTATAGAAGTTTGGAAGCTATAACTCTTTAAAAAATCCCTGAGAAGTTCTACCAGCACCTCTCCAATAGAGATACAAATATTTACAGTCAAGCATCAGACTGAGCTCAGGGAATTCCAATGGAAGAACTAGAGGAAGTACTGAAGGAGCTGAAGAGGATTGCAACCCCATAAGAAGAACAATATCAACTAAATAGACCACCCAGAACTTCTAGGGACTAAACCACCAACCAAAGAGTATACATGGAGCCAGGATACAGGACTCCAGATACATATGTAGCAGAGGATTATCTGACATCAATGGGAGGGGATAGAGGCTTGATTCCCCAGCTTAGGGGAATGCTAGAGGGCTGAAGTGGGAGTGGGTGAATGGGTAGAGGAGCACCATCATAGACTTAAAGGGGAGGGGTTGAGGGAAGATGGGATGAGGGCTTGGTGGATGAGTAACCTGGAAAGGGGATATCATTTGAAATGTAAATGAATAAAATGATTAGTAAAAAATATTCAAAACTTCTCAGTCCTGTTTCTGAAACTCCAATTATGTGTCTATTAGATTTTCGATATTCTTTCTCAAATTACTGCTTCTCTGACAATGCATAAGCGACAGGAATTCAGACAGTAGTTAGATGTCAGCTGTTCAAACTGGATAAAACTCTTCCTTGATCCATTTTCAATTCCTCTGATTCTCCTCTCATGTTTTCATTTTTTGAAAATTTTCAGGTATGAGTGGCCTATGTGTTTTCTTCATTTTCTCCTTCCTTCCTTTCCTACCAAATACCACACTTTTCATTTCTAGAATTTTATTAATGTCTTTAGATTCCATTGTTTGGCAGGATTTGTTATTCTTCAACATGATGCTTATTATCGTGATTATAGTTACAAAGGTATTTGAAATCAGCATCTGAAAATAGAATTAGAAGAGTCACATCAGGGTTAAGATTTGTTTTCTTTCTTCTGTCCAGAACACACTGGCATCTCATGATTCAAGCAATACTACATCATCTAGACCACACAGACCCTACCTCATCAGGATTAGATGACAGGTTAACTCTTAATGTCATTTCAAGTTTTCTTAATATGGATAAAATTATCCATTTTTGCATATACTAATAAAAATTATAAAATTGGTAAGTGTATTGCTTATTTTATGAGCTATTGTGATAGCTATTCTTGGTGCTAGTTTGACTACATCTAGAATTAACTAAAAGGTAAGAAGCTGAATATACCTCTCAGGGATTTTTCTTAATTAAATCATTTGAAGTTGGAAAAACCAACCTTTAATCTGGATCTTTTGAGGAAGAAAGGTCCACCTTTAATCTGGGCCACACCTTGTTCTGGTAGCCTACATAAAGGACATGGAAGAAGGACGTTTTTACTCTTTGCTCGGTTGCTGTCACTGGAAAGATCATTTCTTAACTGATATTAGAAGTTACTTTTTAGAGTTTCCTGCATACACTGAAGACCAGGTGAGATATTCAGCCTCAAGAATTGAACAACTAACTAGTGGATTCTTAGACTTCTGGTAGACAACTGGATGGACTACAGCCAATAAGCCACTCTAATAATTCCCTATTATATATAATTTTTCTGTCAGTTTCATTCTTCTAGAGACTAATGAAATTATCTAATCACATATGGCCCATTTTTAATCCTGTGAGTGAACATTATTTTACATCTTTACACACTACTGCCAGTTGAGTGTGATAGAAACTGGTATTGTCTCAGCACTCAGAAAACAGAAGCAGGTGGATCACCACAAATTCAAGCCACAAAGCTCTACTTGTCTATGTATGTTCATGTGGAGTCCAGGGCAGACTTCTATAGCTTACCATGTTAGCTAGATTTATTAGTCATCAAGCCTCCAAAACTGTATTTTCCTTCCATCTCTGTGTCATGCTTCTCATGTGCTAGGGTTCCAGGGCATACTGTCATGCTCATTTTTTTTTCTTACAAGCCTGGAATCTCAATTCGGGTTCTGAAGTCTGTACGGCAATCATATTCTCCATCTTTTTAGCTCTGACGTTCATGAGCTTTAAAGTCTTATTTCTTTTTACTCTGTCTTTCAGGAAAATTTTTTGTTAAGGGAAGTATATTTATATTAATTACTGAAACAGCACTTGGTATGGATTTATTTCTCTGCCTCGAGTCACCATCGTATTATAGCTTTAGCTGACCTAGAACTCATTATGTAGCTCAGGCTAGCCTCAAGCTCATGACATTCTTATATTCCAGCTTCTCCATTACTAGCATAAATGGTGTAAGCTACTCACTATGTCTTGCTTTGGTACAGATTTATATCAGTACAAATACTATTAGAATTCTCACAGAATTGTTATTATATATTTTTTTAATTCAGGAAACACACTTAATGCTTACAGTAAAATTTTATGAACATTTTTGTTATGCTAAACCTATGGAATAAATTTAACATCACTGTATCCTCAACTTGAGAATATAGTGGTAAGTCATCATTGTGCTTCGACCTTCCCTGGTCCTATATGTACTGTTTCACATTAGGTTTTTTTTTGTTATGTATTTCCATTTCATTATCTGATTTCTTAGAGTGAAGATTCTGGAGAAAAACAACCTAATTAATGTCCACAAAAACAAGTTGACAGTGTGAAGGAAAGTACACACTTAGTACTAAGTCCCCAGCTGAGACAGCATTCTTTCTTCTCAGTTTGTTTTCATAATTATGCTTTCATCATTTCTAATGAGCTGTCAATTTCTTATGCAGATTACATAGAGCAGACATGAACAGATTTACATTGAGTCCTAAAATTGGTACTGATCATTCTATGAGAAGGCTGTGACCTGTAAATGCTCTTAACAAATGGGTCAAACAAGAGAGTGCTTTTATTTTAAATCTAATCTGTGTTCTGTTTTCAAGGGGAGTCTGTTAATGGGATTTTAAATCTTATAGAACATTGGAAACTTCTCGGCTGTGTTTTAAGATGTCAAACAATTGTTGTTACTTTTAGGCTGATTAATACAATAAAACATGCTGTTCTCGTTTCTAGTCTTAATGTTATGAGTTTCTTTGACCAACTTTACTACTACTTTCCAATCTAGAGCAGTACTCAATACTAATGCCACGTCTTTGTTAATTGTCCAGCTTGAACTGCCCCAACGTGGACGTTTCATGCAAGTGAATGAATCACTTCCCGCTGTCACTGTAGACCTGCTAGAAAGACCCAAGTAAATCACCTAGTTTATATTTTACAGCTGAGAGAAACAGTAGGTAGCTTGTGAATGCAATAGATTGGAAATGAAACCAACAATGCAGGCAATACACAAGGTGAGGGATTGAACATTATAATTCTAGGTATTTGTATGGTATAAAATTATGGCATCCTTTGATTTTTTTTTTCTGAAATGCTTCTGAGCCTAAAGAAACTTGGAAACTGACAGGAAAAATACAACTCACGGGAAAACAACTTTAATAAACCTTAGAATATTTATATTGCTTACAATAGTGGTTTATACCTCTGTGCTAGGGGAAATATTAAATATAAGTTTTCTAAAACACAACACAAAACATAGTCAAACACAGGAATTTATTTTGGAGAAACCGAAATTAGGCAATTTATGGTGAAAAATTTAAAATGACTGTTTATTGGATGTTATGTATAGACGACAACAAATTACTGTTAAAAATAAGTCTACTGTCATGTTGTCCAAGAACCAACAGTCACATCAGCTCATACAAGGAAGCATTATCAAGGCAGTCAAAATGTTGACAAAAGAGCCAAAGAAACACTGTCAAATTAATAACCAACAGTCTATTTGCATGATGGAACTATAGGTACTAAGGTGCTTTTATATACATAGAAACTAATTACATATTACATGTTAATAACTCAGTTATATAAACATTTCCAGAAGCATTGGCAAAATTGTATCATAGCATGCTCTGCACCAAGATCTTCTGGAAGCAGGTGTGTCATGAGACCCTGGGCAGGCTTGCGTATTTATAATAAGTGAAGTTCTACATGTGACCTGACTTGTAGCTAATTGAACATACCAGTATGAGAACATGGTGAAGAAATGAAATCATCAGAGAGTGACCCAGCATGGGAAAAAAAAAAAAAACAGACTGGAAAAGGTCAGGCTTGAATTGGTAAAGGTAAGTCGCCAGACAGCAGACTTACTTGGTATGGTACCATATCTTACAGAAGCACAGTTTCTAGGAGTATATCCTAGTGCTAATACACTTTTCCAAAGATGTAGAATATATAGGTTGGCTTACAAGTTTTTCAAAATTATCACTCCTACAGTGCCAGAGAAAATACATTAAAAAAGTGGAAACGGATGTCTTTCCAAGAGTTTCTATGGTCTTTCAATCAGAATTGATAGGCCAATGGTAAATCACTGAAGTATTATTTTTTTTTTGGGGGGGGGGGGACCATATTCAAAGTTAAAATCAAACATAAATGTGAAAAAATGAAACCGTTGAGGATAAGTCGAGGGATCATGATTGGTTGAAGCTGAAGTAAGGAAACTTTGTTTATGGATAAACCCACAAACTCGGCTTGATTTTAAAAGACATTATGTAGGATGGACAGATTGTAAAGTGTTTAACAGTTACTTTTGAAGAGGATAAAATTGCGTTTCTAGCATTCAGGCTAGGTAGCTCACCACTACACAGCTTCATGCAGTTCCAGAGGACTCCATGCCCTTTGCTGTCCTCTCTACGCACATTTACATTTACACACACACACACACACAGAGAGAGAGAGAGAGAGAGGGAGAGAGAGCAAGACAGACACACAGACAGATAGACAGACAGAAACAAAGAGCCATATACTGTACACAGAAATAATGAATAAGATAAATATTTAAAAATAAAATAGAGTCCCAGTGAAAATCCTAACAATAAAAAGGCAAAAAGGCAGAATAACTTTGGTTTAAAATATGATGGGTTTCCAAAGCTTAAAAATGTAATAATTAGTCTGGCATGTTGTTGGTTTAGGAGTTCATTCAGAGTGAATTTTCGGTTAACTATAGAAACCTAGAGATCATTCATCAGTAAAGGAATATTAGTTATTGAAAATACCAGTGTCCCAGGGTCACCCATGGAGATGTTGATAAAATGATGCTTGGTTACTACTAAGATTAAAATTCATAGGCTCTTTAAATTCTAACCAGTCTACACAAGTTCCATGAGATTTTAACTTTACCATGGAACATAAGTCTAAATGCAAATAAAATATTTCCTGGGAGTAATAATCCTTAGGAAGTGAACAAAACACTGATTTATGGACCACAGATATGCTGGTCACTGGGGTTTTCATGCCAGGATAAAAGAGAGTGGGCAATGGATTGTGGAAGTTCTCAGTTAACTATATGTAAGTCAGAGTTTCTTCTACTATTATCAGGTAATTACATTTTTTTTCATACTAGTAACCTAATTTAAAAACAAAGAGATAGAAGGGAGTACAAAGAAAGTGACACGATGATCATATAAACCAGGAAATAAGACACAGCATGGGCATATCCAACATTCTGCCAATTTGATAATTAGACACTTCAGCTACTAAATCACAAAGTGAACAAAATGACAAATTTTAAATAGGCATTCAACAACAATAACAGAAACTCTGGACATTTGTGACATTTGAAGAATCTGTTTCTCTGAAAAAAAGTCAGTAATTTAATCTCCATACACAACATCAGAAAAATAGAGTTGTCTTAATGTAAAATAAGCAGAGAAATTAAAAAGACAATGAAGGTTTTAGGGAGTAGGATCTCAAGTATCTCAATAAATACTTTGTCAAATTAGAGAAAAAAATGCTATTTCTCAAAACTCACTGTTAAGAATGGAAATATGGCTGAATTCACCTTTTTAAACTAAAGTATTTGTTGACTCACATTAAAAGAAATTTTTATTTATTTTTTATTTTATGCATATGGTCTGTGAAATTAGGCTCTAATTGTCACAGTGTGGAATTTATGGTTGACATTAAGTATTCTGGCTAATAATACAAACACATTTATCCACTCAGCCATCTTGTAAAGGTCAAGATTTTAAAGCCCCAGAGTTGATACATAGCGAGTTTGGAATGACCATAGGAAATTATCTCTGTGTTTCTTGCACTATGTTTTCCCACTTTACAAGTATCTCCTTGGTTCTTGGATGTGTGTGTGTGTGTGTGTGTGTGTGTGTGTGTGTGTGTGTGTACAAATTAAGAAATTTGTTCATTATCAGATGAATGGAATAAAACAGAAAATTTGAAGTTATGATATACATATTAAAGATGCCAATTGGCAAAACCACAACAAAAAGAGCAAATCTCTGTGCACCAAAATGACATGTACACAAACAGGAAAATAGCGTAAAAAGAACAATCTATAAGGATGGCCCAAAAGCTGTGAGATTGGCGGGGAATCCAGGATAATTTTATAACCTTTTCTAAGGAGTCCCCAAACTTTCCGAACTCTGGATAATTCCTTTATTTGAAATCCCTGTATTTCTTAAAACACTGTCTCTGATTCTACCATGATCCACATATTCCTGGCCCAAATCCTTTCTCTGAAACAAAAGAACCCGGAGATGTTGGGCCTTAGATGAGGTAACTCCATCTAACCTGCGCCCTTCAATCACATAGGACACAGGTAGAGGTCTCCACCTCCAGAGACTTAAATATTAATGAGTTATCTAAAGGTCAGAGGACATAGCTAATTAAGTTATTCCCTCCCCTTTTCCCCTTTCCTATAAAAGGTGAGACCCCCTGACTTTTGGTGGGGAAAGCACATACCATCTACACCCATTCACCACGCCATGAACAATAAAAGCTTTGGAAAACCGGACTCCACCTGTCACCTGGGCCTGTGCCATTGCTGCCAGATTACCAGCTTTTGGAACTTTGGAACCTTGAACTGCAGCCGCCAGCCTGCATGTGGGACCCTTCTGCCTGCGGTGTGGGAAGTGCAGCAAATCCCCTCTGCAGGCCCTTGCTTCCCCCCCCCCCATCCCTCTGAGTTTTTTTTTCCCACACGGAGATTCCAATGTGTGTCCTTTAGCTCCAAAAAATGACATGGCCAACATGAGTTGTTCATTATTGTGTAGCATCTCTAAACCAAAGACATTAAAGTCATGTCCCAAATTAAAAGAATGAGGGACTGTGAATGTGAATCTCCTATAAAACTACCATTCCAGAGTCAGAAAAAGAAGAAAGCAGCAAGAACAAAACTAAAATTGATAGCCATGAGCAATTGCTGGTTATAAAACTTACTCAAAAACAAGTGTGGAAATTGATAAGAAAAAAAAAATTAGGCAAGGCAGTAGATACTGAGTTTTCATTGCCCATGGAAGTATTTTGCCAGGAGCAAATGGGCAGAAACACAGGGGATTGGAAGAACATGTAAGATAGAACTTAGGTAGAAACTATAATTTTGAAGCTGGTATAAAAATTTTCTTTGACAGTTTCTTTGTCCTACTGACTTCATTACATATTCACTTTTCCAAAAGTATTGCTGAAGAATCAAAACAAATACTGGTAGTTGCCTTATTCTGTTACTTTATTCATCATGAATAGTTTAGAAAGCATTTGTTTACCTATCAAAATATATATAATATACTTCAGAGTTCTTTTTCTGGGACTGATTTTGTTGTAGCAACATGGGGTTTACTTTATATTTATAACAAATCTTGATTCACATTTTCAGAATTTTCATTGATGCACAAATAGCCATGTTAGTTCTCCAGTATGATGTGACATGGATCATAGAGTTTCCGATTGTCTCTCCTAATAAATTAGTTGGAACAGCGTGGCATACTATCACCAGGGAACACAGTAACATTTAACAGGATTATTGTCTCATAGATAAAAATTTAAAATAAGAATAATAGGGAATTTGAGGCTAATTGAGGAAAGAAAAAACAATCAACCAAACAAAAACAAGCAGCCAAGAAAAAGTCTCCGTAGCTGTTGTGAGAAGAGAGTTGAATCAGAGAAAAGGAGAAAGCCACGATTGATTTCTGAGTTGAAAATCAAGAATGTGGGCAGGCTCTGCAGTGGATGTCTGAGAATAGAGGCTTGCTCTGTTGAGGATGAGCGATAGGGTGTTCTTTAGAGAGTGACTGAGAGTGCTTATTATATGTGAACACGAAATATTAAGAGTTTTTAAAGTATCTGAAAAAGTAATATAGACAGGGGATAAAGAAAAATGAATAAAACAAGTTTAGTGGCAAGGGTTTCTAAGCAGCCATGTGGATGAAGAATCTTCAAAGTATAGTTAAGTTTTTATCTAATTAAGAGGTTTGAGAAAGGAGAATGGGAAATATCCTGTGTGTTGGGGCTAGAGAGATGGCTCCGTGGTTAAGAGCACTGACTGCTTTTCCAGAGGTCCTGAGTTCAATTCCCAGCAACCACATGGTGGCTCACAACCATCTGTAATGAGATCTGATGCCCTCTTCTGGTGTGTCTGAAGACAGCTACAGTGTACTTACAAACATCAAATAAATAAATCTTTTTTAAAAAAAAAAGAAAAGAAAAGAAATATCCTGTGTATGTTAGCAGTTTTTACTGCTAGATTAAAACTACTGTTTGGGAGGTTATGGAACCTTTAAGAGATAAAATTTTACTAGAGGTAGCATGACCCTACTTCTAATCCATTCTTCTTATGTGCAGTTGAAATATGACCTCACAAATTCTTGCTTCATCTCAATATACACCCTCTCTTTGCCTCTGTCTGTTTGGATTTTTAAGTCATAATAAACTCTTTCTTCTACAAGTTACTTTTTTAGTCATGGTGTTTATCACAGCAAGAGAAAAATAATTGATTCGGGGTAATTCTTTCCCCCATGCTGTTGTCTTCTCTTGAAAAGAAAATTTTCACCTTCTTGATTCAGGATGCTTTCTTTTAAAATAAGATTTCCTCCTATCACAGAAGATCCTTCTGTCTTCCACAAAAGTGTTTCTAATCAATGACAACACATTGATAAATGGTATTTGTTGATAGTTAACTGTGTTATTGCAGATCCAAGGTGGAAAATTCATAATATTTTCTCAAATCAAAATGAGTGTTTTATGAGGCACTGAAGAAGGGTGCAAGACTGGTTGAGGAAGGGATATATTCTGCATGACCATTGATCCTGCTAATTTCTAACTGGTTATCAAACTGTACAGAAATGAGTTAATATGATTATATTTTTAAAATATAGTAAGAAAGAATATATGAGAAATGCCATAATTGTGAAACAAAGCTGAAAAGTATTCTTTTTTGCCTGGTGAAACTTGAAAATTCCCTGCTGAATATATTGATTGAGAAATGAAAAGCAAAAATATTAGATAAGTCAATTAGTTGCTAGCTGCTCGTCAGTTGCCAGAAGCTGCTCATCTTGCTTCTGTAAAGAGGAAAACCTGGACCATATTCTGCAGTTCATCCTGTCTCCTTATATTAGCTATGAATACCGTTATTTTTAAAAGCAGTATAGGCTTTTAATTCAACATACTTAAAAATCAAAATGAGTTGCTATCACTTGCAGAATGTTTATATTCCAACTACACGTGGAAGAGATTGGAAAATAACCACAGAAAGAGCTCTTGGGCCCATTGGACCCAACCGTACAATTGGCTCACTGAAAGTTTCTGTTTAATGCTTCCATAAGCTGTGTCATAGCCATTGGGGATTTTGATGGACTAAAGCCAATTTCAGATCCAAAGAGCTTTAATATATCTTTTCACTTATATGCAGTCACTTTTAGTAGCTTATAAGCATTTCTTAGAATTCTTGGGGAAGATAAGAAGTGCATGTATAAGGTGGGGGTCACAGGACACTCTTTTAAATGTATATCACTATTCTGTCAAGAGTCTGTACTTACGTTAAGTTTCCCAGGAAAATTAAACTTAAGGTCTGCTAGATTGTCAAATGATATTTACAATAGTGAGATGTGATTTACACGTATCAACAGCATCCTTACTAGGCTCTCAATAGGTACAGTGGTCTCTGTGTATATGGGAATTAACAATCTACCACCAGATATCTGAATATAAAATTATTATTTGTCTTCCATATTTGAAGTATAGAATGGTAATGTGTTTATGTTATCTCTGATGATTCCATCTTCATCTATATCCAGTCATTATAAAATTCTATTACTTTCTCTGAAGCCATAAATCTGAAACCTGTATGAATCTCCTGGTGTCATGTATTTTAAGCTATAAATAATACCCACATGGAATATTAAGTGTGCGTCTTCTAGATCATTTTTGAACATGACTTCTATATTGGCTTCATTTTCTAGAAGCATTTTCAAGGTGGTTATCAGAAGATGAGGGAGAAGAAAAACCAGGTCAAACTCAATTTTATTTGAAATATTCTCTTTAGTTAATCTTATGGTGGTCAAATTACAGAATAAAAACATTTCAGATTGTACCTTTAATCTAAGCTTCTTTTCACCAAAGTAATATATTACAAAATTTCTATTTTAAGCCAACACGTGTGATTTTAGATTTTGGTTGTGTGTGTGTATCCATACAGACATTGTTATTTCTGTTATGACCTACGAAAGTCACACAACTTTCTTAATCATAAATTCACAAAACGTTGTGGTTTCTCTATTTCTGAACTTCCACCAGAATAAATTCTATGGCGATTTCCTTGGTCACACTGGGATCTGTCACTATAAATTTGAAAGAAAAAAAAGTTGAGATTAATGATCAATTGAGTCAAATTTGTATAAAGCAAGTGTTTATGCTTAAATCTGCAGGGATTTATTCATCGGATATGCATGCATGTGTGTATGCACAAGATTGCATGAATGAATGTATGTGTGTTTGGTATACAAGATATGTCACCTTTAATTTATTCTTCTACACGTGGTACTAAAAGTGGCTTGGGGTCTCAAGCATTGACACTTATGCTTTCTCTAAAGTATGTTGTTCTGCATACCTCCCTGATGGGTACTCTGCTTATAGAACAGACAAGGTCCTGGCAAATCATCAGTGTTTTATCTATAAATTCTATATTTTGCTAAAATTGAACAACAGGATGAAAAATTTTAAGGATTCTGACAAATATTTGGTTCTGTATTACCTCATTAAATACAAAGTTGATGTTTTAAGTATATCATTCCTTTCTTAGATTTATAAAATTGAGTGTCAATGTGTATCATAAATTTGATGGTTAATATGTTCAGACTCTAATTGATTATCCAATTATTTGAATTTCTAACAGAACTCTATATTTTTCATGTGGAAAGGTAAGCCATGTAATAATGAGACCACTTATGATAGACTTTGCAGTAATGTCATGAGGAACAAAGGCTTACAGCAAAAAATGAGCCATATCAGAGCCTCAGGGATATCAGAATACATAAAAATTGGACAAGAGAGAGGGAGGACTTTCCAATGATATGTGTTTACTGAACTTATTATATTTATTATTATTATTATTATCATTATTTATTATTATTATTATTTATTATTATTATTATTATTATTATTATTATTATTATTATTGTAGGTACTGAGAAAACAATTTTTCCCTGTAATGCTCATGAAATGGGATTGTGAAAAGGCAATTTTTTTAAATCAATTCCTATCATAGGCCATGACTTAGGTAATAAAGAGAGTAAAAAGAATTCCAGGCTTTAAATGACCCATTGGCTGAATTACTCTATCCACTTCTCTTAAATCTGTTAACATCTTCCATTTTATTGATTTCTTTTTTATATAACTAATACACGGTGATTCCATGGTTTGGTGGACTCTAGCTTCTCTTGCACCAGATGTCAAGTGCCTGAAATTTTTCCTTTGTTAAAGGCCACTGATTTACCCATACACACTTATTATTCAACGATGTTAAGGGTAGGGCCATTGGCTTTTCAGTAGTGACCCCCTCTTTAAATCTGAAAACTCAATCTCTGTGATACCCTGTGTTTGGACCACACATATCAATAACTTCCCCAGAAGCATCTACCACTTTCCCCTCACCACTAATTTCATCATAAGATGTCTCTGGGATTGCAGAGATATTAGTTTGAATACCCCATTGTTGTAAAAGATCCTATAAAACTGTGTACAAACCTTTTGATGTCATATTCTAAATCCCAGAATTATTTTGCAAATGAAAGTCACATCAGCTCCTGCATCTACCAAACCTTGTATTTCAACACCATTTACTTGAAATTTCAATTTCAGTCTCTGATTGTTAACCACTGTTTGCCAGATCACATGTTTTACAGTACACTGAAATCCCCCTGTTCTTTTTACTGGAGTGACTTTTCCCTTAGTATAGGGAAACAGAGCAATCCTATTTCCTGCATTAATTTGCATTTTTTAAAAAAACATAAGCCATAATTTTAATTTCTTTTTTGAAATCCTCATATTTAGTATATGGATGCACAATGAATCGTTGGGGAGTTAATCAATTTCTTCACAAGATCATCCCGACTGTCCCTGAAGGCAAAGAACAATATGTGTCTGTGGTTATTTTGTAATATTGAATGTTTTAGAACAGAGCATGAAGTTTATTTGTGGCCAAATCTACAAGAGCACTGCCTTCAGTGATGTGCATGAGTTCAGCAGTACTGAGTTGGAGCTTTTCTGCCTGTTTATTGTTTTCTTGCTGATCAGTGGAAAAAAAAAACCTAGGGGCTTCAAGCTCGTAGGCCCCCCCATATCATTTCCCAATGGCAAGAAATTGCATTCTATGTCCTTTTTGGACCTTCTCTCATTAGTCTCGTGGTACACCTTGCCACAACACCTGCATACCCCTAGAAGCCCTAGGCTTTCTTTCCATGAAAACCCACTGTTGTCAGAAAAGGCTTACTCCTTTCTCTAGCAGAAACTACCATATTTTTCATAGTTAATACACTGAATATTTTGTGACCTGGCTCTGAAAGTACCATATTTCTCACAGTTACCACATCAGGCATTTCAAGGCCTGAGGCTTTTAGTAGTATAGTCAGAATTTGGCCAAATTCACTCCAATGAAAGCACCAGGATTTATGATATCTGAAACATCTAGCTATAGCTTGACCCATTATATTCATACTATGCTTGTGAGAGCCACTATCAGTTGTGTCCCATTGGCACTGCCCTTGCCTTTAATGGTTTAATAACTATTCAATGGTTTAATAAATACTCAATATTTGAATTCTCCAATGTCCATATCTCTATCAACACCTGTCTGATATACTTTGTTTTCAGCTGAAACAAAGTTTGTGAAGGCTTCCCCTGGGCCTTGTACAATTCTAAAGCCACCAAGTGACGTTGTTCTATAATGGCCTCATCAAATGGAATCTGTTCCCATAGGGCAGTGTAGCAGGAATGGCAGGGCCACCTCTATGCAAACATAGGGGGCTGCATAGCAGCAAAAACATCTACAGGAGGACCTAATTGAGGACTGCCTGAGAGACCAAGGATTGTTGGTGCAGATAATGCCAGCCAATCGGGAACTGCTGTTTAGAAGCAATCCTTTCTTGGGACCAATGGGGTGCAGGAAGAGGATATTAAAGAAGTTTGCAATGGTGTTCAGATGAGCTTGCTGAGGGCTGCATGCATTTTTCACCTGCTCCTGCAGTCTGTGTTGTTGATTCTGTGCCATCTCACCTCCAAATCTCAAGAGAAGGTAGTGTCTGGCAGTGAGTCCAGGGTACAGGCATCATCTCAGAATCTCACCCTTCACCAAGCGATTGCTTTTTAACAATATTCATCCCCCTTGCTCTGTTTCATTGTTCAGTATTCAGCCTCTAGCGCAGGTGTTGTCAAACCTTTGCTGTCTTGAGGAATAACTCCATTTTGGGTAGCCCAGGTACTTAATATTTGTTTTCCAATAGGGGAATGCATTCTGTAGAAAAGAGTAGCCTCTTAAAAATGTCCCAGATTTTCACTTCTGCAGGATGCCATGTTATCATAATTATGATTAGCACCATTAGCAGGCATGTGCTGAACAATTACTAGAAAACCTGATGGTGAATTTGGAATTTCAGGTTCTTCCTCTGGTGGAGCAGCTGGAGCAAGATTAACCCTTTCCCTCAAAATTTGCTTTTTTCAGCTTTTTCTCCTCTTCCTCTTCCCCCTCTTCTTCCTCCTCCTCCTTCTCCTCCCCTCCTCCTCCTCCTCTTCTTCCTCCTCCTTCTTCTTCCTTCTGAGCTCCATACCCAGCTACTCTCACACCCAGGGGTTGTGGAGACTTGAAATGGAAGGTGTGTAGCAATGAGCTGAGCCACAATCTGCCTTCTAGCCTGGGTTTGCTTCCCCTCTTTCATTCTGCAGGAAACACCTGCTTTCAATCACTGGGTCTACGTCCTTTTGTTTCACGTTTTCTGGTGCTACTCACTTCCCAAGGAGTTCCACCATTACATCTAACCTCTCCAGTTGCACAGCCAAATCTGCAGCCTTTTCAAAAAATGAGAGAATAGAGTGATTCTTTTGGTTTTCCCACTTGATTCATTTTTTTCCTTAGATTCATTCATTTCTACTTGCAACTTTTCGAACTTCTCAGCCATTTTCCTAAACATTTCTAAAACAGAAATCAAAAAAGAAGCAGGAGTAGCAGGAGGAGGGAGTGGAAGAGGAGGAAGAAAAGGAGGAGGATCAGGAGCAGGAGGAGGAGGAGGAGGAGGAGGAGGAGGAGGAGGAGGAGGAGGAAGCAAGGGAGGAGAAGGAAGAAGAGCAGAAGCAGAGGAAGAAGGAGAAGGAGAGTGAGGAGAAAAAGAAGGAGGAGAAGAAGAAATAGAATATCCCCTCTGAGAGCAAAATTGTGGAAAACCTAGATGCAGCAGTCACAGTAAACTTTTTGCCGACACCCTGAAACTGAATATTCATCCCTTCTTCCCTTATGGCTTCCTCTACAGCATTAGAAATCAGATTTTCCAAGATTCAACTCACAGATCACATGAAGCTCATGAAGGAAGACCAAGTGTGGATGCCTCGGTCCTACTTAGAAGGAGTAACAAAATACTCAAAGGAACAAATATAGAGACAAAGTGTGGGACAAAAACTGAAGGAGGGGTCGTCCGGAGACTGCTCCATCTGGGTATCCATCCCATATGCAGTCACCAAAGGTAGATGCTGATGTGGATGTCAGGAAGTGCATGCTGACAAGAGCCTCATATAGCTGTCTCCTTAGAGGTCTGCCAGAGTCTGACATATTCAGAAGCAGATGCTCACAGTTAACCATTGATCTGATCAAGGAGTTCCCAATGGAGGAGTTAGAGAGAAGACTAAAGGAGCTGAAAGGGTTTGTGATCCCATGAGGAGAGCAAAAATAACAACCAACAGAGCTCCCCAAGGTCTAAACCCCCAGCCTGGGAGCACATAGAGAGAGACCCATGATTCGATCAGTATATATAAGGGAGGATGGCCTTGTCGGGCATAGGTGGGAGAGGAGATCCTTGGTCCCATGAAGGCTGAATACCGAGTGTGGGGTAATTCGAGGATGGGGAGGTGGGAGTGCGGGTGTAAGTGAAGGCACATTCTCATAGAAACAGGAGGGGGAGATGGGATAGGAAGTTCCTATGTGGTGGTGGGAATGGGATAAGGGCATAAAATCTGAAATGTAAATGTAATATCCAATAAAAAAAAAAAAAGAAAAAGAAATCCAATTTCCCATTTTGCCAAGGCCCTCATCTAGATGTCATCTGTAACTGTATTTTTGGCTGCTACATTATAGCTGCCACCTTTCCCTACCCCAATATATTCCTACCTTCCAACACTAGGTAAGTCAAAAATAAAGTTAGAGTGGTTGAAGGAATATGGGTATAGAACTCTTTAGACTGCCTCCTGATGATTAGGGGTATCAAGTCCCTTGGGGCAAGTCCTATCTTTGAATAGTATATCTACAACTAGCAATCCAGCAATCCAGCAAACAGCAAACCAACATTATGGCAAATATAGCAGCAGCAGGAACCAAAAGCAAGAACCAGCAGCAATAGCAGGGACAGTAGCAGGATCAGCAGCAAGGAAGCAGCAGTACTGCAGCCTTTAAGGGATCTGGCATTCTTATACCCTCTCACGTGTTCTCAGAATTCCAAACGTTAACTATCTTCAGCTGGAAGAACTAAACTCCTGCCACAGCACAAGGCAAATAATAGTTACTGTGAACAGTTTGAAAAGCCCCACATCTAACACCTGAGATAAAAACAAGAGTATTCAGATAACGTAACTGTTTCTTTATTTATTTAAAAAGAAAGCAAAATTCTCACTACTACAAAGAATGAGCCATATCAGAGCTCAGGGATAGCAGGATACATAGAAAATCAAACACAGAGAAGAAGAAATTATTATAGAGAAGCTGGCTAATGTTCGACGGAAGGCTCCAACAGAGGGTAAAACAGTCAGCAATTCACTTTGAAAATAATAATTTATAGACATCTGCTATTTGATACACAGACCAGAGCAAAGAGGCTCAGAGAAGTGATCTTCTGGGAGGTGAAAAGTAAAAAGAGAGAGCAGAAATCTAGACCAGATTTCATAATGGGTTACAGTGGCAGGGGCTGGTGAGAGTGGTAAGAACTCATAGCATTTAGGAGATTTTTAAAAATGAAATATATAGAAAAAATTGTGGATTTTGTAATTTATACAAACAACAGATAAAGATAAGAAATGAGTTCAGTGGAATCTGTAGATGACAAGGAAAGAAAGTTTAATTTGCACATGATAATTTTGACCCAACACTAGCTACCAAAAAGGGGGTTAAAAAATATTATGCTGGAGGTTTGTATTTGTGCATCAATCTACATGTATCTATTGTTGAGCACAATAATGGCTTTCCATTAATAAGTATTCACCAATCTGAGTTCCTAAACATATAGGTCATGTAAGAAAAACTACGGTGTTTTTAATAACCACATCCTCTTCTGTTTCTAAGACAAAGCATAGTACTCTGAAGTACATTGCTGATAGAATAAATACTATAGTAGCTAAGATTCTTAAAATAAGACCAACCACAGAAGGCTCTATTTCTTCTGAATACATTTAAGATTATACATCACTTGATGGATTCTCTGTAGCATTTAATAGTACTTCACTGAGCATAAAATTGCTGGAAAGGCAGGAAAGAATTAAGCACTGTGAATAATTTCCTTTGTAATGTGCCTTAGAGAAAGAAAGGTTAAAGAAATTCCATTTGCCACAAAGAAATGGAAGCAAATTTTCCTGAAGTCATCTTGGAAAATCAAAGAGGTAGGAAAAGACAGAGATATTAATACATATGAAAATAAGAATTTTAAATAGACATTTTAATTTATAGATAAGTGTGAGAATTATTAGTTAAATAAGAAAGATGAAAAAAAGCAAGATTCTTTAGTTTATATTTGAAATGATGAGAAAATCATGAGCAATTAAAAATACTCATATATTATACTGGGAAAGAAATAAGGTAGCCTTCAAAATATAAGGTCTTTCTTTGAGAAGATGGACAGTAAAAATAAAAGAAAGGAAGTGCTTGCTGCAAAACTTTGATGTACCCTTATTAGAATTAGTGACTATGGAGCCTTTCATTCTAATATTTATCTATCTGATGTTTCATTGCTGGGAAAATATGAAAATACATGTACTAATAGCATTATACCGATTAGCGTGTATGAATTCTATGTTAGCAAATAGTAAAAAGAAGGTCATATTTTGTGCAGTGAAAATAGTATGGACTATAGAGTATAGTCAAATTTTAATATATTTGTCTGTAGAGTGGGCAAACAAATGTACAAGGAAATGAGAACAAATGTGTAATAAGCCAGAAGTCCTTCACTTCAGAGGTGAACCCAAGACTGAACATTAGGCTTATGGTTCATTTGAGATCTTATGTGGAGAAAGGCATTATCATAGTCACCATAGCAGCAGTAGTAGCGGATGATGTACTGTCTGGGTGCTAAGGTGATTTTTCCAGGTGTCTATTTTACTGCTCCAGTAAAACAAATCCAAAGTATAGTGTGTGTGAGTTAGGGAAAATATGGTTGCAAGCCACAGTACACCCTGAACTCACTTAGAAGATAGAAACCAGTTCTTGGGTCAATTAAATTACTTACTGTAGAGTCCAAAATTCTAGCTAAGTCTGAGATTGGCTCACTACACTAAAATTTATTCAAAAGTGTTCCTTCTTCTTCTTGTAGCCTTCAATTGGCATCAACTTTACTCTCGAGTTTAGACACATCTTGGACCTACATGACTTGGAAGAATGGACAACAAATCACTGAATCCAGAATGTGGTAGATCCCACTGTAACAACCCTGAAGTTGTTTGGATGGAAAAGATCCCACTAAATAGTATGCGTGACATACAGCAGAAAAGTTTTAAATGAGACCCTGTAAACAAACTAAGAAATCCACTAGCCTTAATGTTTCATGGATGTGGTCAGAACTCAAAGGCATTAGTTAAAATAAAAACAAATATGTAACTGTAGAAATTTTAGGTTAAAGGTCTACCTGCTTTCAGAATGCACTTAATCCCATCATAGCATTTTTCAGATTCCCCTGAAACTACTTTCAAATAGAATTATTAGTTGTCTCCCTACATATTTTACTACTGCCAGTTTCAAGTTAATTTTCTGCAGTTTTCTAGATTTCAAGCGTAGATAGTCCAGAGGCACAAGAAGATGTACAAAATCCCTGATGCATTAAAGGACTAAGTTATTTTACTCACTAACTTCTTAATCATCTTAAATCATGAAATAGTTTCTGTGACTCATTTCATTCTTTGGAAAAGAAATTAGCATCTTATATGTCTCAATACTGGGAGAGATATAATGGAAACCCAGTGACTAGATACAGACTAGGTATTATTAACAGTTTTCAAAGTGTATCAATAAATGAATGAATGAGTGAGTCTATATCTATACTAATGAATTAGTGAGTCCAGCAATAAATGGAAATAAACCATCCCTGAATGAGATATTTATATCAATCCCCATCCTCCTAACACTTAGCATCCTTGTGGAAGAGGGATTGGAAAGACTGTAATATCCAGAGAGGGTAGATAAATACAAGAAAATGATATTTTTCTGGATACACCAGTAATTTGCTCACATTAACTCATAACATTTGTAACAGCATGCATAGGACCTAAGAAATTTCAAGTCAGAAAAAAATCCCAGCATAGGGAAGTAGAGATTGGCATGAAATTCCACCACTAGCTGAGAAGATTTTTACTGAAGACTATTAGGGGGGAAGAGTCACTTCTTTGCAGAGATATGAACAGCTGTGGATGTTCCAGTAGATGGTCTTTGCGTGTGAATGCAGCACTAAGTTGCTTCTGTGGATTCAAAACAAAACAACAACATCAACAACAAAACTCCACAAAACATATGAAGTTGATAAGGAAATGTGGTGAAGGAGGAATAGAGGAGAAATTAAAGGGGAGCAATTAGAGTAGATTTCATATAAACACATTGTAGTCATAATTTCCAACTAAAAGATCTGTTGTGGAAACTATTGCTATAACAAATGAGCACCACCAAAAAGCCAATTGGGGAAGTAACCATTTATTTTGCTTACACATCTAAATCACAGTCCATCATCATTAAAGGAAAATAGACTAGGGAACGTGAGGCAGGAACTTGAAGGCAGAAACAATGAAGGAATGTTCCTTACTGGCTTACTCCCTGTGACTTGTTCAGCCTTGTTTCCTTTAGCATCTAGGAGGACCTGTCCAAGTGTGACATCACTCAATGTGCTAGAATTTCTCACTTTATACACTAATCAAGTGTTGAGGCCCGAACTGCCCCACACTTGAGGGCCAAAATGTCGAGGAATGCTCTGTCAATGTTGGAACCCACACTGCCAAAAGCCTTGGGGGCTAAATTGTTAGAGCCTGCACTGCCCCAAGCTGCTCCAGTCCATGAGTCAGGGTTCAGCAAGAGAGAGAATGAGGACAGACACGAAGAATGGAGACTAGACAGAGTGTAATTCAATCCCGTTTATTCTTCAGTCTCTCTTCCTAGTCCAAGTCCCAAGTTTTGAGTTCCTAGTCCCTAGTTCCTAGTCTCTAGTGCCTCCAAGTTCCAAGTTACTTCTTCCAAGTGTTAAGTGCCTAATGTCTAAACGATATTCCAAGTTGTACTGAACTCTTCTGTCTGCCTCTCGCCTTTTATATGTCTCACTTCCAAGTCACGCCCTTAAGTCATGCCCTTAGGTCTTATCTCTAAATCTGATCTCTAAATCACACCCTTAAGTCTCAGCTCTCAATCACACCTTTAAGTCTCACACACCCAAGGGAAGATCCTGGGTATATAAAGCAAGATGTTATCAGAATGTACTCAGCTGTTGTAGGCTATTGTAATCAAGTCTCTTGTCCAGATATATGGCTCAAGATGGCTGCAAGGATGATAGCCGTCTTCTGTCGGCTCCTCACAATAAAGGAACTGCTCCACATGCTGATCTTATGAAGACTCTATCTCAGCTGTGGTTTCCTCTTCTGAGATATGTTTACATTTGTGACAAGTTGATTTTGACAAAGAGTCTAAGCAGAACATCCATCCTCACTTCTGTACAACCCAAGTTCATAAGATTTCTCCTCAGGGGTAAGTAAGGAAAAACATATTAAGAACTCTTTTTCAAGATTCAACAATAGCCTGAACTTTGCAGCTAATTTGTGGTAATTTTCACGCCAGTGAAGGCCATCATTAATTCAAGTATAAAATGTACATTAACATTTGTTACTTTCTAACTCAAGGATATTTTTGGATGAAAGAATATGTCAGAAGTTCCGATGAAAATGCAAGGTAATATTTTAATAAGACTTGCAAACCCATAGGAAGAACAACATTATCAACCAATCAGATCCTCCAGAGTTCCCAGGGACTAAACCAACAACCAAAGTGTACACATGGAGCCACCCATGGTTCCAGCCACATATGTAGCAGGGAATGGCCTTGTCAGGCATTAATGGGAGGAGAGGACTTTGATCTTGTGAAGGCTCCATGCCCCAGTGTAGGAGAATACCAGGGTGGGGAGGTGGGAGTGTGTGGATATGTGGGGGGGCACTCTCATAGAGGCAGGGAAGGGGGATGGGATAGAAGGGTTCTGAAGGGAAGACTGGGAAAGAGGATAACATTTGAAATGTAAATAAATAAAATATCCAATAAAAAAAGAGAAAGAAAGTATGCAGCTGAGCAATGCAGAACATCTCTGGGCAAAGGCTGTTGCCCATGGAAACATGGTGATTAGGGGGCGTGTTTAACATAAATCCACAGGACACAGTCTTTGTTCACAATCAAATGATAATGTTTTCCATGAGCATCTAAATTCAGAAATTTGAGCTCATTTAGTTGGAACTCTTAAGTTTTTGTTCCTATTGAGTCTATCTGAAATTTGTCTGTCTCCATGACACTGGGTCCTCAATATTAAGTCATTTTCATGTGAACCATGCATCTAGTAAATAAGTTTAAGACTTATTCAAACAATAATTCATTGAAATACGATTACATCAATATATAAAGAAAGTAATTATGTTTTTGCTTTATAGATAATACATAATGTGTTTGTATGTACAAAATTTTAGAATATATGATTGTTATTGAATTGTATTTATCTAGAAAATATTATTTGCATTCAACAACCATGCAACAAGCATTTTGTGTGGTTGGAAGGTATGTTTGTATAGTATATAATCTGTGAAATGTGGGAAGTCTGTGTGTTTGTGTGTGTCTGTTGTATAATGATAGAAGGAGAGAACAAACTCATGCAAGATGTTCTGCAACCTCTATCTGTACATTTTACCATGCATGTACCCATGTTACACCAAACAAAGTAAATAAGTTTCATTTCAGAAATTAAGTTTGGAAAGGTAAAGTTGCTTGCCTCCAGATCTAACACCAGAGTTTTACCTCCAGGATCCATCTTGTGAAAGGAGAGAACTGACTCAAACAAATTGTCTTCTTACAACCACATGTCATAGCACTCCTGCAGATGTTCCCTCTCATAAACAAACTAATAAATGCAGCTTTAAAAACTAACCTTAATTTTTTATTAACCATATTTTTTTTAATGTGGGTGCCCTTGCATTTAGAGCATAGATGTTAAGAATTGAGAGTTCATCTTGTAATATTTTTCCTTTGATGAAGTGTCTTTCCATATCTTTTTGATAACTTTTGGTTAAAAGTCAATATTATTCAATAGTAGAATGGCTACTTCAGCTTGTTTCTTGGGACCATTTGCTTGGAAAATTGTTTTCCAGCCTCTTACTCTGAGGTAGTATCTGTCTTTGTCACTGAGGTGTGCTTCCTGTATGCAGCAAAATGCTGGGACTTGTTTAGTATCCAGTTCTTTAGTCTATGTGTTTTTATTGTAGAATTGATTCCATTGATGTTAAGAGATATTAAGGAAAAGTGATTGTTGTTTCCTGTTATTTTTTATTAGAGGTGAAATTATGTTTGTGTGGCTATCTTCATTTGGGCTTGTTTGAAGATTACTTTCTTGCTTTTTCTATGTTGTACTTTCCCTACTTGTGTTAAACTAAACGTTATTCTGGCCCTGTGCTGAGAATTGAACTCACACCATTTGGAAGATCATACAGTGCTATTAACTACTGAGCCATACTCAATGAAATTGTCACTAACCAAATCCCAGAACACATCAACACAATCATCCATCATGATCAAGTAGACTTTATCCAAGAATGCAGGGATGGTTCAATATATGGAAATCCATCAAAGTAATCCACTACATAGGAAAACTTAAAAAAAAAAAATAAAACACATGATCACCTCACTAGATGCTGAGAAAGTATTTGACAAAATTCAAAACCCCTTCATGGTAAAGGTCTTGAAAAGATCAGGAATTCAAGGCCCATACTTAAACATAGTAAAAGCAATATATAGCAAACCAGTAGCCTACATCAAACTAAATGGAGAGAAACTAATCAGAGGCGAAGCAGACTGAGAAAAAAATTGGGGAAATGACACCCTTCACAATAATCACAAATAATATAAAATACCTTGGTGTGCTTCTAACCAAGCAAGTGAAAGATCTGTATGACAAGAACTTCAAGTCTCTGAAGAAAGAAACAGAGGAAGATCCCAGAAGATGAAAAGATGGCCCATGCTCATAGATTGGCAGGATTAATATAGTAAAAATGGCCATCTTGCCAAAAGAAATCTACAGATTCAATACAATCCCCATCAAAAATCCAACTCAATTCATTATAGAGTTAAAGAGAGAAATTTGAACATTCATTTGGAATAACAAAAAATTCAGGATAGCGAAAACTATTCTCAAAAATAAAAAAACTTCTGGGGGAATCACCATCCCTGACCTCAAGCTGTACTACAGAGCAATAGTGATTAAAAACTACATAATATTGGTACAGAAACAGGCAAGAAGATCAGTGGAATATAACTGAAGACCAAGAAATGAACCCACACACCTATGGTCACTTGATCTTTGACAAAGGAGCTAAAACCATCCAGTGGAAAAAAGGAAGCATTTCAACAAATGGTACTGGTTCAACTGTAGGTCAGCATGTAGAAGAATGCAAATTGATCCATTCTTATCTTCTTGTACAAAGCTCAAGTCTAAGTGGATAAACGACCTTCACATAAAACCAGATACACAGAAACTAATAGAAGAGAAGGTGGGGAAGACTCTCAAATACCTAGGCACAGGGGAAAAGTTCCTGAACAGAATACCAATGACTTATGCTCTAAGATCAATAATTGACAAATGGGACCTCATAAAATTGCAAAGCTTCTGTAAGGCAAAAGACACTGTCAAAAGCACAAAAACAACTACCATCGGATTGAGAAAAGATCTGTACTAACCCTACATCTGACATAGGGCTAATATCCAATAAATACAAAGAACTCAAGAAATTAGACTCCTGACAATCAAATAACCCTTTAAAAAATGGGGAACAGAGCTAAACAAAGAATTCTCATCTGAGGACACTCAAATGGTCAAGAAGCACCTAAAGAAATGTTCAACATCCTTGGTCACCAGGGAAATGCAAATCAAAACAACCCTGAGATTCCACCTCACATAAGTCAGAACAGCTAAGATAAAAAAATTTAGGTGATAGCAGATGCTGTCGAGGATGTGGAGAAAGAGGAACACTCCTCCACTGTTGGTAGGATTGCAAACTGGTACAACCACTCTGGAAATCAGTCTGGCAGTTCTTAAGAAAATTGGATAGAGTAATACCTGTGGACCTAGATATACCACTCCTGGGCATATAACCAAAAGATGCTCCAACATATAACAAGGACACATGCTCCACTATGTTCATAGTAGTCTTATTTTTAATAGCCAGCCAAAAGCTGGAAAGAACCCAGATGTCCTTCAACAGAGGAATGGATACAGAAAATGTGGTACATTTACACAATGGAGTACACTCAGCTATTAAAAACAATGACTTTATGAGATTCTTAGGCAAATGGATAAAACTAGAAAATATTCTCAATGAGGTAATCCAATCTTGAATGAGGTAAAAAAAAATTACAAAAGACCATACGTGATATACACTCACTGATAAGTGGATATTAGCCCAAAAGCTTGCAATACCCAAGATACAACTCATAGACCACGTGAAGCTCATCAAGAATGAAGACCAAAGTGTGGGTACTTCTGTCCTTCTTAGAAGGAGTAACAAAATTCTCATGGGAGCAAATAAAGAAACAAAGTTTGGAACAGAGCCTGAAGAAGGGACTGTCTGAAGACTGCCCTGCCTGTGAATCCTTCCCATGTGCAGTCTCCAAATGTAGATGCTGTTATGAGTGCCAGGAAGTGCATACTGACAGGAGCCTCATATACCTGTGTCCTGAGAGGCTTTGCCAGAGCCTGTCATATACAGAGGTGGATGCTCTCAGGTAACCACTGTACTGATCACAGGGTCCCCAATGGAGGAGTTAGAAAGAAGGCTGAAGGTACTGAAGAGGTTTGTGGCCCCATGGGGAGAGTGGCAATACCAACCAACCAGACCAGCCTGGGAACACACACACACACACACACACACACACACACACACACACACGGAAGGATCCATGGTTCCATCTTTATATGTAGTGAAGGATGGCCTTGTAGGGCATCAGTGGGAGAGGACATCCTTGGTCCCCTGAAGACTGGATGCCCCAGTTTGGAGGAATTCGAGGGTGGGGAGGAGGGAATCGGTGGGTGGTTGGGGGCACACCTTCGTAGAAGCAGGCAGAGGAGGATGGGATATGGGGTTTCTGTGGGGGGCAGGGGGAGTGGCAAAACATCCAAAATGTAAAAAAAAATCAAATATCCAATTAAAAGAAAAAAATTAAACAAATAATAACTCTAAAAACCATAACCCTAAGAGTCTATATTATGTGAGTGCACATGAAAATAACTGCAGCACAAAGAAAGAGTCTCTACCTGAACTGAGCTTGAGTAGCCCTTGGACTTAGCCTCTCCATCTCTAGATCTATGAGATGACACAAGTCTGTTGTTCAAGTCAAACGGTGCATGTCATTTGGTCAGAGAGTCTTACAGACCCTGATGTGCAGTATTTTGCTTCCACAATGATGGGAGTGAGCAAAGGGTATATTTGCTGCACTGTTTTTTATTTGACTGTACTTTGATACTTATCTGAATCTCAAAGACTCAATTGAGAGCAGCCATTCCTAGAATCCAAGACAGGATGTTGTCAGGAGCAGACAGGTCTCTAATCAAAATGAACATTAATATAGAAATATTTGTAACGTCAATTCTGTCTTGAATTCTAAGAAATTGAGCATCCTTGGAGTTACTCCAGTTGTGCAGAGACAGCCACCAGGCAAGAATTGTCTCTTTCCATCTACAGACAAATTACTGTCCAGAAAAGGACACACTTGCAAAATAGTCGACTGATTATATCTGCCTAGACAGAGTAATCAGCCCTTAATAATTCTGCATCACTAAGGTCTGTCAGATGATTCTGGGCCAGAAGGCTGAAGATTTGATGCTACAACGTTCTGCAGTACAGGGATTGTCCAGGTGTTCAGCAGTCTCTATAAATTGGCTAAGTTTTAGAAGCTATGCTTTGTGCTTCCCATAATTTCAGCTAACTCAGTCATTCTGGATTTCTGATGTGGTTGAAGACCTATAGTCTCATAGCCAATCCTGGCTATTTACTTTGAGAGAAAAGATCTGAGTGGATGGTTTTCAGCTGACATTCATTCTAAAGCCAAGAAAAACTGCCGAGTTCAAAACTAAGTGTTTTAGTTGGGAGAGACGACAGAGGTTCTGGTTAGTTGACAAAATGATGGGCTGGGTATCAGGATTATCTTGTACCTCACTGGTACAAATAGGAATAATTATGCTCTAATTGTATTTTGAGAGAAAAGTGTTATTTTAACAGGAAGGGTGATATGTAGGAGGAACTAAGAGGGAAGGAGCACCGAGAGGAAGAGATGGAGTAAAGAGAGGAGAAGATGAAGGAGAGGAGAAGCAAGGTGATGAGAGAGAGAAAGAGAGAGAAAAAGAGTGGGGGCATGGAGGCAGATGTTCACGTGTCTCCACCAGTCAGAGACAGTTTATATATCTAGGTTGGGTATTGGGTTACACTTCTGATTGAGCATTACCAAACTTATAAAGCCTTTGACTAACATTGAAAAAAAATGTATAAAAAGAAAAAGGGGGCATGGAATAGGAGGTTTCTAGGGAGGGGAAATGGGGAAATGGGATGGCATCGAAATGTAAATAAAATATATTAAAGAGAGAGAGAGAGAGAGAGAGAGAGAGAGAGAGAGAGAGAGAGAACAGCCATTCCTGAAAAAAAAAATAAGGTCCTCCTCAAATAGTCATTTACCTGTGAGTCCTTTGTTTCTAATACAGGATTCACATGTTTTCTCCTTTGGTTGAATCACAGCAATAATAATAACAGGGATATGTGGGTGAACATATGAGCACATATTTTAGAGCCTCGCCCATAGAGAAAGAATGTCAATTAACACTAATTTTTAATTGAGAGCAAACAGAATAAGCTGATTTATAACATGCTAAATTGTATCCAATCTACAGAACTCTTTTTTAATTGGATATCTTCTTTATTTATATTTCAAATGTTATCCCCTTTCCTGGTCCCCCCCCCCCCCGCCAGAAATCCCCCTCTCCCCTGCTTTTATGAGGGTGTTCACACATCCACTTACCCACCTCGCCCATAGAATTTCCCTACACTGGGATAAAGAGCCTTCACAGAACCAAGGTCTTTTCCTCCCCTTGATCCCCTACAAGGCCATCCTCTGTCACATATGCAGCTGGAGCCATGACATGCTCCATGTGTACTGTTTGGTGGATGGTTTAATCTCTGGAATCTCTTGGGGGTCTGGTTGGTTGACATTATTGCTCTTCCTATGGGGTTGCAAACCCCTTCAGCTCTTTAAGTCCTTTCTCTAACTTCTCCATTGGAGTCCCCATTGGGGACCCTGTGCTCAGTCCAATGGTTGGCTGCTAAAGATGTCTTAAAAAAGACATATGTTATAGTTGATTTATAATATTGTTAAACAGAAATAAAATGTTTTATAGAGTAAATAGAATAAAGGAAATAAAAGAAATGATCAAGCTGGGAGATTTGGCACATACTCTAATCCCAGTGTAGAGGAGGCTGAAATGAGAGAGTTTGAAATTTGAAGTCAGGTTGGGTTACAGAGGTGACACTATTTAAAAATACATGCCCTCCCCTCATGAAACTAAACAAGTAGCATAATAAAAGTGTCTTTATAATTCTAAAGTAATAAAAACCAATAACTTATAATTCTAAAACAATAAAAAGTTTTTTCTATGATTCGCTTAAAATATTTAAACCAAACTTGAGTCAGATAAATGTTTTCTTGACATGGTTATTTTTAAATAAATAAATAGATGTAAAGATAAATAATAAATAAAATTTTTTAAACTGATAATAACTTCTGTATATTTATAACTATTGTGTATAAAACACAATTATGCATACAGCAATTATATATACATGTATGCTGTAATTAACCAACTTTATTTATCAGTTAAATCTCAGATGCTTTTCAGGGATATATATTCAGTACTTTTCCATGTCTCTTCTGAACTCTCCCACATTTTATGATAGTTTTACTAGATGTTTTCTACAAACAGACAACCCCAAATCAAATCAACATGCATCTGTGGCATCTGACCTAATGTAGTTCCTACCACCATGGCACATGCATATGCAGATGTAAGCACGTGCACACAAACTTACATGCAGCCTCATTTCCTTTACATGAACAAAACCTGCTTTTTTATTTCGTTAATTAACTTATTTATTCACTTTACATCCCAATCACAGGCCCCCTCCCTCACACAACCCACCCTCCATGGTGGGTGCACCTAGTCTTGCAGTGACTTGATGTGCCAGGATAGGTTCATACACACACAGGTGTGGCCTCTCCATTCTCAAAACCATTTTATTTTAATCATAATGGGTTTTCAGAAGATTCCTGTGATTCCAATTACTAGTGGGAGTAAAAACTGCAACCACATTTTATCTGCCACACACTTCTGGATCAAGTAGCTATCTTTTGCCATAGTCTAAAAAGAATTCCTTGATAATTTACAGTTATTTTCCCCTATTGATTTCACATGTATGTTACATTCTGCCCTGTTTGAGATAAAGTAGTCTCAAAATGTTTCAAGTATTTTCGCCTCAGAACCCCTGCTGCTCTCTGGAACTTTCCTTAATGAATCAACACTCCTACTATTTAAAAAAAATAAATTAAAGTGATTATAAGTAATAAATGAATATGTTGACAATTTTCATATAAGATATTAAATTACATTGGTAGTTTATAATATGTGCTTACATTCAGATCTTCAGTCTATATAACAAAATCTGATTCCTCTAATTACAAAAGTAATAGGTATTTATTATATGGATTAAAAAACAGCACTAATGAATGTAAAAATATTTAAATATCATATCTAAAATCACACAGAGTAACACTGTGTTAATATTTAATGACTTCTCTGCTAGTCTGTAATTTGTAATCTTACATTATACAGGAACAAGTTCTCAGTACATATTTTATGTCTTCCCATTTTCAATTAATATTAGAGGGTGAATATTTTTCCATCATTAAAAATTTGTCAAAAATGTTTATGCATGCATGTGTAAATCAATAGTGCAATGATTTAGGTACCTTAATGGGACAGCACAATGATGGGACCGAAATGAGTATATTAACAGAACCTTTCCTCCCATATGGATACTTGCTTCAAGTCAAAGCAGTTTATTACTAAAATGACAGTGCATTTAGTTAGTGAGCTGAAGTTAGATATCCACAGAGGCTATTATCTTTATTGCTTAGATTAATGAAGTGGGGTTCTTAATACCCCCACACAACTTTGTAGTTAATGCATGACGTGTGATATAAATTACATTCTGTAAAGTTAGGTTACTATAATATTCACTGTAGATAATAATAGACTGTATGGATAAGAATTTGGAGTTGGTGCCAGTTTTCTCCTCCCGGCATAAGAGGAAACCTATTGAAGACAACTCATATACTTACACTGGTGAAAAGAATTATTACAGCACAAGGGATTTGGAACACGTATAATAGACAATAAATGGTGGTAGACTATAAAGATGATCTAGAATGGTGTGATTGAGAAAGATGCGCTGGAGAAGATGAACAGGCATACCTCTGGTTCTATAGTGGACTACAGAGATGAGATAATACTGCATTGCCTCCCATACACAGCCGTCATTTCTACTCACCTGAAAAGCATGCCTGTACAACCAGTACAACACACCTTCTTGACACTGGACATTGAGTCTATGCCTGATTCCAAACACTGCCTGTGTTCTGGCAGTGTTACAAAATTAGAAGACACTCAGACAGGTACTGGACTAAGCAAGAACCTGCAAGGCCATGTCTGAGACAACAGAAGTAGCACACGGTCCAATCCAGCAGGATCTGAAGGATTCCTTCAGAATAACGACTCTGTTATGAGGCTGTAGGTAGACAGAAGGGGGGCATACCGGAAGTATGACATGGTAGGCACAGGTACACACAGGTCAGATGTGTTAGAGGTAGAATGTGGTAGGCATATGGGACTCAGGCCAGTTACGTCACATCACACACAGGATATAGTAGACGCAGGGACAGTCAAACAAGATGAGGTAGAGTTAGGAGTAGACAAGCACAGGGGCTTAGGAAACGGGTGTGACATAGGTAGGATCCTGTGAGTACAGGCACAACCAGGCCACATGAGTTCCATGTAAGATCTGGCGGACTCACACACAGTTATATCCAGGACAAATGACGTTGATGTAGGGTATGTTAAAGACACACACAGATGCACATAGGCCAAACCTCTTAGAGGTAAGATGATGAGGACTTGTTATGATGATTTGAGATCATAGCTTAGATGGTAGTGAATAGATATGCTGTTTTATTCCTTAATGGGAGACAGTAAATAGCATAGTGTTCCTTCCTGTCCATGTTCTTCTGGTTAATTAGGTTTCTATATGGCCTCTTATGCTGCCATAGTAGGTGGTTTACATTTGATTGACACTAAGCTTCTTAAATAATTCAGGTCAAGTAGTTTAGAAACAAATATATAGGTGCTATATGCTTAATTAAAACACAACATCTCATGTCTATGAGAATGAAAACATAACTCAGTCAGCTCTGGGAATCTTTTATACATGTTAATATATTACAACTGTTTATAGATTTGCTGTGCAAATGTGATCAAGACAAGAGTCCCAGGCAGTCTTCCACAAAGAAAGAACGGATCTGAGAATTTGGGAAGAGTGGGGATGACCTGCTCAAAGAGAAAAATAAGAAAGACACAGGCTGATTTGAGAGCACAACACCTTCTCTATATCTTGACCTATCAAGACCAACATTGGTAACATATGAACCTGCATGATTATGCTATGAGAACAGTAGAGAATGTAGTTCAATGATACTAAAGGGACCAGCAGGCCTGACTTATGCAAGGTTTGTAAATCTAGGGAAGAATTTTGTGTTCAGTCCAAGAAAAGGAGAAATGGGATGAATTTTAGTCAGTCATGATACAAATTTGAGCTAAAATGATTAGCTAGGATGAAGAGGAGGAGCATTATTTTTAAAAAGTTCAAATAGTCAATGACTATAGAAAAAGATTAAATTATGAAATGAAACCAATAAGCAATATATACCTGATGCTAAGATACAAATTTATTCTAAAAAGGACTTTTCACAAATATGTAAGAAAAAGGAAAGCAAATATATTTTGTGATGGCCGATCTCCTATTCATTATGACACAATGGAAGAGAATAGAGTATTTAGATTAATATCTGAAATTATAAAATCAGTTGACTTGATAAAACCCGTGTCCTAGCAATCACCAGTGATAAGACGAACATCTAGGTATCATCTACCTGCTGTGAATTGTTTATTTAAAGAAATACAAATAACTGTATATCCCCCTGTATAGGATTCGGACAAAAACTGAATGAAATGAAATGTTTAAAGAATTGAGTCGACATGAAAGTCAAGCTGCACTTCTGCTGCATATGAGGGGGGAAGCCAGGTACAGCCTGTGTATATTCTTTGGTTGGTGGTTCAGACACTCAGAGCCCTCAAGCGTCCAGATTAGTTGACCCTGATAGTTTTTCTATAGAGTTCCTTCAGGGCCCTGCTATCCTTCCTCGTATTCTTCCATAAGAGTCCCCAAGCTCCATCAAGTGTTTGGCTGTGGGTATCTATATCTGAGTGAGCTGCTGGATGAAATCTCTCAAAGGACAACGTGCTCCTGTCTGCAAGAATTATCATTAGTATTTTTAGGAATTGGAATAGAGCACAATTTGGTCTTATTATTGGTTGGCCATTCCCTCAGTGTCTGCTCCTTCCCCCATTTCTGGATTTCTTACAGAGAACATACATTTTGAGTTGAAAGTTTTGTGGGTGCATTGGTGTCTCTATTGCTCCACTGGGGTCCCTGTCTGGTTATAGCAGGTGGCCTTTTCAGGTTCCATATCTCCAATGTAGTGAGTCATGGCTAAGGTCACCTCACTGATTCTTGAGCACAAACCGTATCCAGGTCTTTGTCTCATCCTGGAGACATCCTCAATCCCAGGTCTCTGTCTCATCCTGGAGACATCCCCAATGTGTGCACTACTGTCAGTTGCCGATTTCCATTCGTTTTAATGGCATCTAGCCATCTGTCCTGTTGTTCTCCACACCTGATCTTGAAACTTCCATTTCCCTTACCATTCCCCTTCCCTTCCTGCTCCCTCCCTCCATCTGCCCCTGATAACTAGACCTTCCTTCTCATATGTAGCAGATATGCAGCTTGACCTTCATGTGGGGCCTATACAACTGAAGTGGGGAACATCCCAAAAGTTCTTGCCTAAATTTTGTTCTACTAGCTATGCTGCCTTGTCAGGTCTCAGTGGGAGAGGAAACACCTAGCCTGGCAGAAACTTGAAGTACCAGGTTGGAGGGGAATTTCCAAGGGTTCCCCCACCTGCTCAGAAGAGAAGGGAAGAGGGAAGTAAGAAAGGATTGTGGGACTGGGTGACCAACTGGGAGAGGGACAATTAGCTGGAAGTAAACTGAATATGTAAAACAGTAATAATAATAAATTAGATTAAAAAAGAAATTGAACCCACAGAATATAATTACTAAAGGATCGTTGCAGGTGCTGCCATACGTTTTAATGAACTGTTGGTGACGTTGATGTCATAATGATGGTGTTAAACCATTATAGCCACCATTGCCTTAACATGGTTGTAATCTTGCTTTTGTTGTTTCTTTGTTTTTGTTTTGTTTGTTTTTTGGTAGTGAAAATTTCAGAAAAGAGATGATAGAGGAAATTCATCAAGATCATCAAGATTCCCGAATGAGGAATTGGAGAGACGTCAAAATAGTTACAAGGATCTCTTCTTCCATGAGTCCCCACTCCCAAATAAAATAATTAATAAAAACAAACAAACAAAAAGGAGCACCTGTTCTTACAGAGGTCTTGGGTTTAATTTCCAGCACCCATGAAGTTGTTCACAACCACTCATAGCTCCTTTTCTTATCTCCAGGGATATTAGACACATGCAAGCAAAACATTCATACATTCATAGAATAGAATAAAAATAATTCTAAGTGATATTCAGCAGTACAGAAATGAATCTTTAACAATCAACAGCAGTTGGACAATGAAAACCACCACATGAATCTTCTTTTTTTTTTTTTACTTTAATATCATCTCTGTGAGGTTATGATGAAGTATAAAATGGTTCCACAATTTATTCAGACAATGAGTGAAGAAAATGGAATTTGGAGCCATCCCCTACAAATTGACACACTTTAACATCAAGCAGCAGCTCCTCACTTATGTCACAATGAACAGTCAGGAACGTGGCTGGTACAAAACTGGATATTTGATTGACTGATTTTTTTTTTTTTTTTATAAATTAGTATTCGGTGCCTATTAAGAACAAGGAAATTCAGTGGTCAATATGCATAGCAGTATAAAGAAAACTACAATTACTTTTAAAGAGACTACAGTCCTGAAGCACAATGTATTCTAATTACAGATAAGTTGATAAAAAAGTAGATCTCACTTTAAAGGAAATATGAGATATTTTATTCTAGAGCCATTTTATTTTTGCAACCGTAGCCCAGGAACACAGATGTAGGTTACCCAGATATCATTTTCCAGTGTGGAAACTGTTTCATCAAGTTGTAGTTTCACAGAATCAAGAAAGTCATAAATCAAGGCAAATTGGAAATACATTGATGGGTTCATCATGAAGACAACAGGAAGGAAGAGGGAGTTTCCCCCCATAAGTCATAGAGTCCTCATAGAGGCTTTCAAAGGCTCTTAATTTTTTTTTTTTTTTTTTGATTTTCGAGACAGGGTTTCTCTGTGTAGCCCTGGCTGTCCTGGAACTCACTCTGTAGACCAGGCTGGCCTTGAACTCAGAAATCCGCCTGCCTCTGCCTCCCAAGTGCTAGGATTAAAGGCGTGCGCCACCACCGCCCAGTAGCTCTTAATTTCAAGTCCAGGATCTGAAGTCCATCCCTGCCCTTACACAAGTCCCAGGCATGCACAGTTCATATACAAATATGCAGCCATCACAGTTATACATATAAAATACAAATATTTTTAGACAAGGCTTGCCTTAGAAATATTCTAAATGACATTTTTTACTCTGAGGTATTTGGGTTAGAATTTAGACACAAGAATCCTTGTGGCACATGGAAGAGAATTAAGTACATGAATAAAACTTTCAAATGGCAAACACTGACGAACTTGTATCCATATTGTAAGACTGTTCTATAACCTTATTGCATATCTACAAACATGTGCACAGAGAAACAAAGAGACTTTAAAAGTTTTGAAAATGAAACCAGAAGTAAAGGCTATTGGTAACATCTACATTGACAAAAAATATGACTATCTTTGTCTCTTCTATGTCAGGATTATTTTTTACTTATTACTAAATAGTGGTTTGGGATCAGGTGACCTAGCTTGAGAAATAGAATCTTAAATAGTAATTATGTGGCTTGGAAAAATGACCTTATCCTTTTTGTGTATAAAGTTACCCATCCATAAGATTCTGATACAAATCCACATATTTAAATACCAGATAAAACATTTGAAACTGTTGGCAAGCTGAGCATGTGGTAAGTTTTAGGACTGTAATAAACTAGGCTCTTCACCGTAGTACTGTTTTATTCAGGAAGATAATGATACTTAAAACACTCTGACAGCTCAGAGAACATAAGAGGATTAATTTATCTTCCAGCGATGACTTTTAAGGAATCCAAGTAGGCTTTAAAAAATGTGAACTTTGTAGACATCTGCTTGATCTGATTGCATAAGGACTTATCTCTCTCAAATGTTGGGGATCTCATTATTTACTCTGTATGATTCCATTCTAAAGTGAACGGAAAAAGTCACAGGGAGGTAATGCAGTTTGAACAGAGAGGTGTTTTGAAATCCATAGTGTACTAGAAAAAAAAATCTAAATCAGAGAACTGGGATTAGAATACTGGGCTTGCCTTAGTCCTTAGGCACATTTTTGAGTAGTGAAATCTTTTATTTCTTTAGGTCAAGGATCTAGTGACCTTCCTGTATCTACTGCAGCTGTTATTCATAGCTGTGACTAAGGCCATAGTTACTCAACTCATTGTAATGTTCATGTGCAGAAGTGATGGAAAAGCACATTCATAAGAGGCAGAACCACCTCTAAGTATATATTAATACACAGTTTATTTCGCAGTGGGAAGAAATTCCCTTGGATTCAAAAGAATATGAAACATAATTTTAGTCATAGTGGAAAGGATACCAAAACAGTAGCAAGAATATATGCTCAGGGGAAAATACAAACAGGCTATCATATTTAGAGTTATTATTGCTCTAATGAAACACTATGGCAATGACCAAAGCCAGTTTGGAGAGAAAAGGATTTATTTGGCTTACACTTGCATGTTGTTCTTTATCCTTCAAGAAAGTTAGGACAGGCAGGAACTCAAGCAGGGCAGAAACCTGAGGCAGGAGCTGATGCAGAGGCCATGAAGAGTGCAGATTACTGACTTGCTCCTTATCGCTTGCTTATCTTGCTTTCTTCTAAAACTGAAGGCCATCAGCACAGCTGTATGACCCCTAATAGCACTCCTCCATCTCCAATTAAAAAATATGTCTTACAGACTTGCGTACAGCCCATTCTTATGCAAGCATTTTCTTAATTGAGGTTCTTTCCTCTCAGATGTACCTTTGCTTACGTCAAGCTGACATAAAACTATCCAGCACATAAGTCATACCTCAGAATATGTTAGAAGAATTTAGGATCCTTCCTCAAATATTAAATTTGTTTGTTTGAAAGTAACTAAATTAGATCATTGCTTATCTTCTGCACTACTCGCTGCTGAAGTGAGGCTATTAATTACACTTACTCTTCTCCATGGGATTTCATCTATTACAGAGGTCACAGTATATTTTGTTCTGCTTACTACTGTGTTGTTTTTTTTTTTTTTTTAAATAAAAAAGTCATACTCAAGGCAGGGCTCAGAAAACTCTCAGATCTATATTAACTATCTTACTAAAGTTTTTTTCTTGCTGTAATGAGACACCATGGCCAAAGGACCTTAGATTTATCCACTCTTTGCTTCCATATCATAATTCAACTTCAAAGGAAGTCAGGACCGGGAATCAATCAGGCCAGGGAGCTGGACTTACACTTACTTGTAAGGTGTCCCGACATGGATGCTAGGAACTTGGAAGCAGGAGCTGAAGCAGAGAATATAGAGCAGTGCTGCTTACTGGCTTGCTCCACATGACTTTCTCAGCCTGATTACATATAGAACCCAGGACCATCAGGCTAAAGATGGCACTACCATAATGGGCTGGGCCCTCCCTCATCAGTCACTAATTAAGAACATGTCCTATAGAATTACGTACAAATTGATTTTATGGAGACAACTTCTCCATTGAGGCTCTCTCCTCTGATGACTCTAGCTGTGTCAAGTTGACATCAAACCAGCCAGTACATACGCCTTGACGTTTCTTTCTGACCTACAAGAAAGAACAGTGATGTTGGAGTCACACTTACAGAAATTTGTGGGACTAATTGTATTTAGAATTAGTGTTACAGACGTGAATTGGTTCAGATGAACCAATTCTGAACACTTGTACATAGATCTGTCACAATGAACAGATGAGCAAGTAGTAAGATGTCATTTCAATTGGACAACACAGTCATATTACCAGAAGTGAAGTCCAGATACGACAGTCCTTAGATGTTCTCTGTGTATGTGACTCTCTCATTGTCACCCTTTTTTATGCCTATTGTAAAGAGTTTAAATGTCAGCAGTATCTATATTATTTAGAGCCTTATCATGTCCAATTCTAGAATGGGTTAGAATGATAAGTATCTTGTGTCCTTAATCTTTGACCATCTAGTAATCTAACTGTGAGGCCTCTTCATCTGAAACAATTCTGAGTGTTTCTCTGAAAAGAAAACATTGCATAGGGCATTGTCTTTTTCACCATGGTGACATGAGCTTCAGGTCAAATATACATTGAAAAACTATTGAAAATAAATATTTTCAGAAAAGTGATTCTGTGAACTCATAGAGTGTGACCTGTGTTTTTCTCTCAAGGCACTATGATACCAAAAGAGAAAGAAAAGAATAGAACTCTTCTTTCAAACTATTTTGTAGACACATTCAATTTTATAAATGATTTCATTCCTTGTGGCAACAACAAAATGAACAAGCACACAGCACTGGGAAAAGGTGTAGCATAAAATCTCCCAAAATTGAGTGAACTATAGTAATACTCAGAACTGCGTAAGACTTTTATCAAATACCATCTACCCTATCTGACTCTGGGCAAGGAATCAATGTGGAAATGTTAGAATAGGAATACTTGTTTGAAAGAGAAATAAGGAAGAAATATAAGCTAAGTAGCAAGAAGGAATATTTGCTATGTAGAGAACACAGAATCAGGTACAAAGGATGGAGCAAAGTACTCCAGAATGCAGGCATGCTTATGGCTGTCTGCTTTACTGGGCTCCATTTTCCTGTAGTGGATAAACCTTTGTTTGTTGGCATGGTTACATTACCATAATTGAAGATGATAAAGGAAAAAGGAGAGAAGAAAGTTAAGAATGAAGGTTAATGGTAGAAAATGATGTTGTTTGTCTACAAGATCATTTTCTAAGGAGAAAAAGAATCTTCTATTATAAAAAAAAAAAAAAAAACTATGATCATTGGAATCTGGAGACATAGCACAGAGGTTAAAAGCATTTACTCTTCTATCAGAGGACCTGAATTTGGTTCAAAGCACCAACAAAGAAACTCACATCTTTAACTCTAATTCCAGGCAATTCAATACCCTCTATGGCCAGCATAGTCACTGTGCACCCATAGGTACTGTGGTGCAGATACACAGTTGTATGGAATACATTCATACACAGAAAACAAATAAGTCACATTTAGAAGGAAGTAGAGATATACTATCTACTGAATGGAGTTGTTTTTAATGTAGCCCTGTGGGGGTTTCCTCATGAGAGTCCTCAGGGGAGACAGTAGCAATGGGTCTCTATTGTTTCAATTTTATTCAAAAGTCAATCTTTTGCTAGCTATTAGAGCCTCTAATCAGGACGTCCATCATAATGCTTTGTGAATCTGCTTTGTCTTAAAATAGACAGAAAGCCAACAACAGCCTTCCATGCAATAGAGGCAAAAGAAAGAGACAGTTGCCAATCATCTCCTATGTTCTGGTGTAATAAACAAACCAGCTGGAGTCAGACAGACTGATGACAAATTTCATTACCTGAGTATGAACATGGGTATTAAAAACTAGTCACATTCAATTTATGGCTGCATTCTTTACCCTGAAAGATAGGCCATTGAAAGGAGCTGTAATATCAATATGGATGTAATTTTAATAAATTATGTCCTCTTAAAATTTGACTTTTCATACATTAGTTACCCAGCCCCTGCCTTATTTCATGAATCAAGAACTCCCATCTAAAAGAAAGAATGTAAGAGATTATTACCAGATTATAATTTTACTAATAATTAGACATTGAACTATTTTATGTGAAGATTATGGGCTGGAAAAATAGCTCTATTGATAAAGTGGCTTCCAAACAAGTATGGGAACATTGACTTAGGGCCTAAGCACACATGCAAAAATTGGGCATAATTGCACATTTATAACACTAGCAAAGGCTCTGTCATTCAGAAAGTAATTTAGATCCCCAGAGCTTTCTCAACCTCTCTAGACATTTTAGATGAGTTCTGGGTTCAAGACTCTCAAAAGATAAGAGAGTGATAGTGGAAAATACCCAGTCAACTTCTGTTCTATACATACATATATACATACATGCATGCATATATAAATAAATATATACATATAAAATTTGTATATTTATTGACATGTATCTATAGAAACTAATATATATCATATATATTACATTTATATAATACATGTATACATATACACATATATATATGTATATTATATATGCATAAAATTTCTGGGAGGTAGCTTTTCCAGATGGTCACATAGTGATTTTATCTATGCAGTTTTGTACATATGAGTAAGTGCTCTGAAGCTAAATTAATTTCTAACTTCATAAACCCCATGTATATCTGTTTTCTTATTCAAACGGTGAAAGTAATAATAGCTCTGTCTTTCTCAAAATATTATAAAGTCTATACAAATTAGTATTTCTTAAACATTAGTATTGTGTCTCATGTATGAATATACAAAAGTGTTTGTTCTTGATACAAAAGTATTTGTTCTTGTATATAGAAGTATGTGTTATATAAAATGAGTTCTTGGTGCTGCCCAGTTTCACGATGACAAATGCCATGATTTAAGTCAAAGCATAGTTGCCAAGGTCACCAGCTTAGTTAAGTCAGATGAACTTTGGGCATGGATCTTTGTCCTATCTATTCTAGTCAGCACATGTGCAGCTCCTTCTCATTCTCACATTTTGCTGGAATAGATTCAAACCATTCCACCATCTGGCCTGATAAAATTTATTTTCAATGCTTCCTTATTTTTCAGAGAGGCATGAAAAGTATAATTTATTTTCCTTTTAATATTGGAGCTCGAGATGGTCCCTCTTTTCATCTAAGATACTCACCATTTTAGTCTGCTTATCATTTGCCCATTTCCCTTTTTCTATTTCATTCTGTCCTGAAGAACCAGATGCCACTGGGAAACCAAGGGAAACCGAAACAGCCTCATATCTATGCATTGTATTGGTTAGCTTTATGTCACTGCAACAACTAACTGAGAGAAACAGGGTCATTGTTGTTGTTGGTGGTGGTGCTGATGATTAATTTTGACTTAGAGTTACAGAGCATCAGTGTATATTGGAGGACAGAATATGCCTTTGTTTCAGAGAGTGTCCGGGAGGCACAGAAAGAGAGCTACAAAACGAATCCAGGGAAAGCTACATACTGAAGAACATTCCTACAATGAATGACTTCCTCCAACTAAACCCAACCTCTTATATTTTGTTACTTCATAGTAATTCCATCACAACAAGAATCCATTAAACCCCTCACCTCAAAGGTCTCAAAGTTTTGCCATCTCAATAAACCTTATCACAGTAAAACCCAGTCATGTGCCTCTAAATCTTATTTTCACTAATCTTCTGGGCAATACTAACACAATCAAATTGACAGGTAAGATTGATCATCACACACTCTAAGACCTCCCTCGAAAGTGTCAAGAGAGATGTTGTAAGTTGAACTGTAGGCCCAATAGTCAAGAGGCTAAAGCAGGGGGCATCTCCAGAGTTCAAGGTCACCACGGGATGCATAATAACTTCCAGGAAAGCCTGAGGTGCAGAGTAAAGACATATTAAGACAAACAAACAAACAGCAATCAATCATTCAAACAGAAGTAAACATTTTTCAAATGTCTTTTTGGAGTTCATCTCCCTGTGGTGCCCTGGATAAAATGGTTGCTATTGAGTCAGTGCTTTAGTAGCACTCTGATAAATGCCAGAGATATGTCTAATATTCACTTATTTAGTGTCCATTCATTTAGGACACATTTACTGTGGTCTAGGTTATATTTTAGGATAAGTAAGTTAATGTAAATAAATTTTTTTCATATTAATTGTGAAAAAATAGCAGTTTCTAAACATCATTTTATACTTTTGCATTATTTTCTAGCCAAATATTAAATGACTTGTGGTGCAGGGAGTTATTCACTGTCACCTATATTTTCAGCTCTAGGATATCTGACATCCATTTCAGGTCTCCAATGGTCCCTATACTCACCTATCCAAACAGATACATTCAATTATGCATAATTAAAAATACATCTAAGAAAAGATCCTGGGTTTTAAATATGTCTTATATTATATACCTGTTGTCAACAAAGAAATATAATTAACCTTTCTGGCAATGTGGGCACAGCTTAGACACTGAACAAGAAAGACTAAAATGGAAGCTAGTGGAAGTGTCACTTCAGTGTTAAAACTTCCATAGTCACAACTTTAAAACAAAAACAAAAATAAAACAAAATAAAAACCCGCCTTGGGATATTTGCTTCAGACAGTTCCAAAATTTCAGCTTTCTGTGATGGGGCAAAGGAGATCATCAACTGTGGTTATATTTTATGAGCCTACTTAACATGCAAGCTATTAGCCATCACCAACCCTTGGACACAATGTATAGTCCTTCAAGAAGTATTTGTTTCCCAGCATATGCTGCTATTTTGAGGTAGAAAAATCCTCAAGAGATAGGGTCTAATACAGGGTAAGTAGATCACCGCAGATATGTATGTAAGAAAGATTTGGGGATCCCAGTCTTCCCTGCTTCTGTTCCTTTGTCTCTGTCTCTGCCGCTTTGTCTCTCAATCTCAGACTCTGTGTCTCCGTCTCTTTGTTTCAGTCTCTGTCTCTTGATCTCTGTCTTTCTCCCCCTCCATTTCTGCCTCTATGATTCTGTCTCTCTGTCTGTCTCTCCATCTGTTTGTTTCTCCTTACCCCAATCCCTCTAACTCTCATGAAGTAATCGGCCTCTCCTGCAACATGCTTACATCATTTCATGCTGCTTCTTTTTCTCTGGGGCAGTACTGTTTGATATTTGTTGTTATTGAGACAGAATTTTGCTCTGCAGCCCTCAACTAGAATTCACTATATAGGCAAAGCTAGAAATAAAGTGAATACTCCTGATTCAGCCTTCCCCTGAATTGTGGGATCACAAATATGAACCACTATAGCCAGATAAGATCTTTTAAGCTAATTGTCTCCCATGTTTACTGCAATAGAAAAATGCCATTTAATACAAGTCTACTGAACCAAATGTCAAATATTCTATGGAATCCCTGTAGAAACTCAATGCCTGATTTCTTATAGTATTTAGTGGTCTAGATCTAGTCTTTTCCAAAATTCATTTTCCTTCTTCAGTAAAAACTATATTCCCAAAGATATTGTAGCTATTCTCACAGTAAAATTAAGAGTATTTTTGGTTACTCAAGGTTCTCTTTTAGATTCTTGTATTATCATTTAAAAATTTGAAAGTGGCCTTAGAAGAAGAATTAGAACAATTTTATTAAGAATTTGCGAGAAACAACAGTGGTCAAGCTGTAATTTTCAGAAGCTGCAGGAAGGATATAAATGAATCTGAGAGAGAAAGCTATGAATTTTTTTAGTTGAAAATGAGGCTTGTTTATCAACAGAGGCCAGATGACTAAGGACTTTGAACATTTCCTTAAGTTTCTCCACCATTTTTGATTTTTCTGTTGAGAATTCTCTGTTTAGTTCTGTACTCCATTTTTTAATTGGGTTATTTGGGTTTTCGTGTCTAACTTTTTGAGTTCTTTGTAAAATTTTCATATTATCCTTCTATAAAATTTAGAGTTGGTGAAGATCTAGCAGAAGGAAAACTTATCTATTGATGATGAGAGTGCAAACATGTACAATCAGCTTGGAAATTAGTTTCATGGATTCTGAGAAAACTGGGTATATTTCTACCTCAATACCCAGCTATACCACTCCTGGGCACACACCCAAAAGTTGACCCACCATCTCACAAAGACATTTGTTCAGATATGTTCTTAGCATCTTTATTTGTAATAGCCAGAGATTTAAAACAACTTAGATGTTTCTCAACGGAAGAATGAATAAAGAAAATGTGGTTCATTTACACAATGGAATACTACTCAGCTATTTACAAGAAGGACATCATAAAGTTTTCAGGCAAATGGATAGAACTAGAGAATATCATCCTGGGTGCAGTAACCCAGACTCCAAAGACACGCATGTTATGTATTCACTTATAAGTGAATATTAGCCATAAAATATAGGATACTCATGATATACTCCACAGACCCAAAGTAGCTAAACAAGAAGGATACAAATGAGGAGTTTGAATCTAACTTATAAAGGGGAATAAAATAGTCAGAAGAGACAGATGTAAGGAAGGAACTTGGTGGGAGAGGGGATCAGGATGTGAAGGGGGTGGTGCTCATGATCAAGTGTGGGCAAAGATAGGAGAGATGGTCAGATAGCTCTGAGAATAAATGGAAATCTGAAAATGACAGGGTTGTAGAGGTTGAAGACATCTCCAGGACATGACAGAGACATGGTATAATGGAGATACCCAACAATCAATGGCAGGGACCTTAAATGTGACTTATAGTATTAGAGATACGGAACCTGAAGAGGCTACCTCCTGCAGCTGGCAGAAGCACCAATGGAGCAATAGGGACATCAACTCACCAACAAAAGTTTCTATCCAAATTTGATCCAATCTACAAGAAAATTGGGTATGGGAGATGGGACAGAGACTGAGAAAATGGCCAAGCAATAACCAGCCCAACTTGACCCCCAGTCCCTGACACTGTTAATGATACTCTCTTATGCTTACAGACATGGTGTTCTCTGAGAAGCTCCATGTTGCAACGGACTCAGATAGATGCAGACACCAGTAGCCAAACAATGAATGAAGCTTTGAAACTTTTATTAAAGCAAAAGAGAAAGTATTGTGGTTACTCAAGGGTATAGAAACTCCACAGGAAGACCAACAGTAAACTAACCTGGACCCTTGGAGCTCTCAGAGACGGAACCACCACCAAAGACTATACACAGGTTGAACCTAAGACTTCTTGCACATATGTAGCAGATATACAGCTTGGTTTTCATGTTTGTCCTGAAAAACTGGAATGGAGGCTATCTCAAAAGCTATATATGTGATATGATCTTCAAGTTGGGCTGTCTTGTCTGGCCTCAGTGGGTGAGGATGTGCCTAGCCTGCCAGAGAGTTGATGTGCCAGGGAGGCAGGATACCCAGGGGGTTCTCCATCCACTCAGAGGAGACGGGGGATGGGGAAGGAATCTGGGAGGTACCAAAATTGGGGTCACTGAGTGTGATGTAAAGTGAATAAATAAAACAAAAATGTAAAAAACAAATTAAAAAAAAGAAACAATAGAAGCCGGTATACAAATATATGGCAGAAAAAAACAGTGAGAATCTACACAAACAGTGAAGAAGCCAGAGTGTTAGGAAAATAGCAATTATGCGTCTTGTCAGTGTCTGGGAACACCATAAAGAGAATGTGAAGATACTTCAGTGCTGAGCTGAGTTCATCTTGCATCATATTCAAGGTTCCCTATCCCTGGTCAAAGAGTAACAGTAGGCACATGACTAGAAGTTGAAATACAGGGAGTTTCCCTAGAAAGGGAAAGCATTCCAATAAACTGAGGGAAGAGCTCCCACAGAGCTGAACCATGAGGCCCAGGGACTTTTACATTGAATAGCATACTTACATTGCACCTGCCTCTCCTGATTGGATAGCATAGGTTTCCTTCTGTGTGTTCTTTCAGTTACAAGAAAAGCATGTGAGAAGGATTTCCCGTCTCAATCTGCAAACTGCCTCTTCTGCATGTTTTTTATGAAGCCTATCAAGTGCTGTTTGTGCTAACCAGGTACTCTTGGCTGCTTGGATTTTTACTGGTAGGTAAGATTGTTGACTTACCTGTAGGGACACCTTTAAGAAGAATGACTATTCCTTTTCCAGCAACTCTCAATTACAAGCTAGAGGTAGCATTCATGTCCACTTCCCTTTTCCATGATGGGATTCCATCTAGTTTGAATTTTCACAGGTCTTTTGCACACTTCAGAACTGTTGTGAGTTCATCAAAGAAAGTACGGTACTGTCTCTATACCCTGGCTAATGTGAATAGAGTATATTCTCAATATTGGCAGAGCTAAGTCATGTGTTAGACCCATGTCTAGGTTTTTGTGGGAACTCCTACACTGATTTGCATAGTGGCTACACTAGTTTGAATACTGGCAACAGTAAAAAAGTGTTTCCCATTCCCTACATCTAGTCCAGCATTTTTCTTTTGATCTCAGTCATTCTGTTCAAAGTATTTGTATTTTCCTGATGGCTGACAGTATTGAACATTTTTTGAAAATGTTTCCCAAATGTATTTCATCTTTGGAGAGCTCTGTTTAGTTCCATGCCTAATTTTTAAACTGGAGTTACTGTTATTATTATTAATTATTAATTATTATTATTATTATTATTATTATTATTATTATTATTATTATTATTGTATCTTTGTGTATTCTAGAAATGAATCCTCAGTCAGATGAACATCTGACGAAGATTTTTCCCCGTTTGATAGGCTTTTATTAACCTGGCATGATGATAGTGTTCTTTCCTGTACAGAAGTGTTTTGGTTTCGGGAGGGTTTCAATGATAACTATGAGTGTTTATGTTCTCATTACTCCAGTAAAAAGATATGTGTTGACTGTGATCTCAAGTTGGTATCTTTTACCACAGAACCGCTCTTAGTAAAGGTCACTGAATGCTATTTAATTTACCCTGGCACACTACGGAGTGCTTCACTCTATGCCATTGACTCATGACTTTCTGGTTTGGTGAGACTTTTGTTCTGCCATGCAATGTCCTAGATTCTCTACTCTATGCTTTTGAGGATAATAGTACCACACCTCAATACCCAAGTTGCTAAAATGTTATGACTGAAATTCACCAAAATGCTATTTATCAGTTCTATATTCCACTTCTTTTGGTGCTGGGGATTAAATGCTGGTTCTTGTTCATGGAAGCATGGTAAACAGGGAACTACACTTCAGCCTTTGCGAATGTGTTTATGAGGGCTGGTATGAAAGTTTTCCTCAAAGGAAGACAGTGGTATCCAAAATTTAGATATTAATATTGTTAGAAGGGTATCCACAGCTTTTGGCAGGTTAGTTTAATGGATGGGAATACTTTAGAGCCAATGAAGAGCCAAGTTTTCAATTCAGATTCCAGAATAACCACTGTGTACTAGCAATCAGTAGTTAATGCAGCACAGATTACAGTTACAAAATAACCGATGAAGGTGGAAAATGCTCTTAATTAATATGCGCACACCCTTTACTGGTTCCTTTGAAGACAAGTTTCTATTTTGACGTGAAAACAGGTGTTTGAAATATATTTTGAAATCATCTGAACAATGCTTATTCATGAAGCATTTAACATTTTGTGACAGCTGAAGTTAATATTGACCAAACTAAATTTCCATACCAGTCCTCAGTATTTTAAATAAGTAACAATTATAAAGGTGTCAGTAATTTAGTCATTATCATTAGCACAAGACTCTCTGGGACATTTTAATTGCAGATCATAATGACAGAACATTTATAATGTGCTGTTCATTAATACGTTATTTAATGCAAACCTATGAAAAATTTAATTGCCGTTAAATGAAGTGTAAGAGATAATATTCCATGAGAATCGAATCGATTTGAAGTAAAAGGAGTTGCTTAATGTTTGATGATATGGATCAGATTAAAAAACTACTTTCTGAAATTTTTTATATAAAAGTAATTTTAGGATTTAGAAATGCAAACCACTTATATCATAAAAGAATCTTTTATATGCAAGGCAGCATAGTTCTACAAATAGTTCCTATAGGATATTTCTTCAACTATTAACTAGATTTGAACTATTTTCTTAAACCAGCACAAAGCCTGAATTTCTTCATCAGTAAATTTGGGTAAATAGGTTGAACCTCCTTGTGGCATTGAAGTTTAATTGTCCACAGGAAGACCTTTCTCTCCCTGTAGAATTTTGTAGTGCCTTTATTTTGAGGTTTCAAAACCACAAAAACATCTTAGCAATATTCAATGACTGAAAGTGGCTGAGGTTCTTTCCTTGGTAGAAAAACAGAACCAGGAGAATCAGCTGTTACAGAAAAGAAAAAAGAAAGGATGAGAAAGCCTTAGTGGCCGTGAATGGATTATGATGAGTTTTAGAGGATCAGAGACATCAGAAAACTCAAAATTAGTTGCACAGAAAACTGATTTCGTTTTTGAATAATTTTAGAACACTCTTTTTAAAATCATATCTCTTTTTTCTGTCTCTGTCTCTCTCTGTGTATATACATGTGTGTATATCTGTGAATTATTGTTCACACATGCATGTGTGCACATGAACATATGACGCAGATCAGAGGACACTTGCAGATTGAGTTCCTTCCTCCACCATGTGAATCCTGAGGATTGAAGTTAGATCATCAGACTTTTCTGCAAATGTCACTGAGACAATTCTCCAGATCTTAGAATATTCTGGTTTGACTGTTAAAGCCTCCCTGAATATCACTTTTGTGGGATGTAAATATACCCAGATCCAACCAAGGGCTCCCTTACTGCTGAAGTTAGCTGAAAGCTTCCTATCTTTGGTTGCCGGTGGTGAGAAGTCCCATTGTCTTTGAATCACATCCTTCTTAATCTTTCATTGGCATGAGAATATCCACCAATAACATTGCTATTTCTTTTGTGACAATTCTGTCCTCTTCATGCTGAATCCAATAGGTTCATCATTCTTCAGGAAATATTACTAGGTGACTCAGTCTGTCTTAGATGAATTCATTATTTATACACTTAATGTGGGAAGATATAAAAAACAAAAGTATTGGACAAATGAGTTCATCCATGTTGGAAACTAGTTCATAATGGAAATCATGCCTATGAAGTGATCAGGTCTTGAAATATTTAAATTTGTCACTGAGAGTAACCAGGAAAGCCTGATGATGGCATAAAGATAGAGAATTTAATAAATGTCATCATCATGAAGAATATTAATTTAATGGGTAAACCTTAAATCTCTTAAATAAGAGGTGGTTGGACAATAAGTACAGGTTCACAGGAAGACACTTATGTTTCTGTAGTATTTTCTAGTGGCTCTATTGTGAGGTCACAAAGCAAGAAAAACAGCAATGCTGACAATCTGCTTCAAAGCAAGTGACAGTATAAAAATATAATACTAGGTCATAGAAAGAGGGTTCAGTGCTTAGGTGCACAGGTGGCTCTTCTAGGGAGATAAGAGTTGATTACCCACACCTATATGGTGGCTCACAACCATCTGTAGCTTCAGTTCCATGTGATTCTGGATTCTGGTTTTCAAGGACAATGAATAGACATAATATATACATACAAACAGAGAAAGCATGCATATAATTAAATTCTCTCTCTCTTTCTCTCTTACTCTTTCTCTCTCTCTCTCTCTCTCTCTCTCTCTCTCTCTGTGTGTGTGTGTGTGTGTGTGTGTGTGTGTGTGTGTGTGTGTTGTGTCTGTGTGGGTAGTTAGTATACAGGTAAATATGCACAGAACACAAGTTTCAGAATCTTTCTTCAGTCCACATGTAATGGCAGATTACATCAGGATAAATAAAACACTCTAAAACAGCAATGTCCTGCAGCTACAAGGGCATAAAATGGTTGAATTCCACCAGAACCTGTTTTTTTGAGAGGTCCTTTCTTGTTCAGAACCTTTGTTTGATCATACTGACCCTTGCTCAAGGACAGCTGCTATGAAGTCTCAACAACCACAGGCCCTTTTGAATACTGGCTAATATCTCTCCTATTCCTTCCTTGTTCAGTGCTTGCTGGTGTGCCAGAAGGTTGTATCTTTCTCATTTCTGTTTTTATACTTGCATTTTTATACCTTTATCATACTAATACTTTTCAATTTTGCTCTTATACATCATTTTATTATCCAAACAAAGACAGTACTGAGGGTAGAGAAGCAATGATATCACTGGAAAACATGTGTGAAGGAAAAGCTCAGTAAACCAAGATCATACACTCAAAATGAAGACCACATAAACAACAGCCAAATAGGCACCATCTGGCTTCACATCCTCATTCTTATTTTTATTATAGTTTTATTATTATTTGTATTTGTAACTACATGTGTGTGTGTGTGTGTGTGCGCCTGTGTGAATATGTGTGTGCATGAAGATGTTTTATGTGTGTATGCATGATGATGATGATGATGATGTGTGTGTGTGTGTGTATGTGTGTGAGTATACAAATATGTATGTACACTTGTGCAGGCCACATGGATCCTCTTCAAGCCCTCTCCCTACACCCTGTATTTTAAATTTTATAATTTGAGTAGTCACTGATTTGTCAACAGTGACTTTCCAGGAAGCCTAGTGATCTTTCTTTCTTTGTTTCCCCAGTGCTATGATTTACCTGTGGGAGCCACCACTCTAACATTTTAAGATCCCAAGCAGTGTGGCACATCACTAATTTCAGTAGAGAGGCAAGGCATGAGCTCAAATTTGAAGCCAGCCTGGGGTTATACTAGTGAGATCCTGCCAAAAAAACAAAATCAGGAGCTGATGAGCTGACTGAGTCAAGGAAGCGCAAGCAAGAAGAGCTGCATGCACTCTCCAGTACCCATGTAAAAAGCCATCAAGGGGCCCATCTCACTAGCTCCCTCATTCTTCTATGATGAAAGCTGATGTATTCTGTTAAACCAAATTTGATAAAGACCTGTAAGTCACAACCTTGTGAGATACCAGCAAATGAGAAAGCACCACAAAATCACCCATCCTAATCTTCGAAAGTTTTGCACTGACTGATCATTTTTCTTTTCTGTTTTCTTCCACAATCTTTCCAAGTCTCTGTCAAATGTCCTTCTTGTTTGTTATATTAGTAAATAGAAGCAAACACTTGGCAACATCTCAGCACCTTGTTCTCCTCAGTCAGTTCTTCAAGTTTCAGCATTGGGTCGTACATATATGGTCTGCTACACCAGTGCCTTCACTGGTGACAGTTTTTCAGTTGTCCACTGAATATCAACTCATTTTTCACTGAGTTGCTACTATGCTAGTCCAGTGTCTTCTTTGTTGCTTCGAGCCATTTTCCAATTGGCATTATTGTCCTACTCTTGCTCTCTTAAATTTAATGTATTGAAAACTCAAATAAGACAGTACTGCGTTTAATGTTCCTGCATAAGAGCTTCGGGCACTCAAATATAAACTAAAACCCTTGAGAGTGGTCTCCAAGACCTCGGCGTATCTTTTGGTTATTCTTTCTGATTTTCTGGGCCCCATTGCTCTGACTTCGTCATACATGAGCAGTCTCAGAAATAAACATCCAAGGCAAATGGTTTTCAGAAAATTTGTTCTTTCCTACCGGCACTTGGCAGTTTCTGGTAACCAAGTTGTGAACACGTGTGTCCTCCAAAGTCAGCACATTCTTGTTTGTGTGATTCTTCCGTGAGATCCCTTTGGTTCTGAAAGTACATCCTCACTATCATGCTGTTGCTTCCTATTGCTTTACCCTTCCTTATTTTCTCCTCAACACTGAACCATCTAATTTGTCTTATTTGTGTTGGTGAACTAAAATGCATGAACTATTATTTTTTTTCAAGTTTACTTTGTTTGCTATTATTTCTCAAAAAAATGTTGAGAAGTCATTGGCATGTAGAATTTACTAAGTACTCGCTGGATAGACTTCAAGTACCAAATATTAATAAGAATTCACAAAGTGAGAACTAAGTCTTACAGTTGATTAACATAATGGTTGGTACAATCACTTTGAAGTGCAATTCTGCAAAATTTGTTAAAGTTGAAGTGGATATGCTCAATAGCCTAGTAATTTTCTTCTGAAGCAGAAATGGTATAAGGACAGTCAGAAGTGTGCAGTTATAATAAACACAAAAACAGGCACACCTTTTTATTTAATATGGACATCTATAAATTGATATCATTAAAATCTACAGAGAAAGCACATATTGCTAAAGTAGAAGAATGTAAAGTATAAATTTTATTAAAAAGCTTACATGATGGTTAAGTAGAAAAAAATCTTTGGAAAAGTATGAATATACTATTATAACATTTACATAACTCCTGAGACAATGGACATGTATGTTTTTAATTAATATTTTTGATGATATTTATTACCTTAGTAAAACATAGCAAAGCAAAAATGTAGAAATTAGACTGCAGGTGTTGTAGTCAGATGAGGAATACTGTTCATAAGAAACGGCAGAAGAACAAAGCTCTTTGTATGTTTAAGTGACTTTTTCTTTTCTTGTTTGAAAATCTCATTGTTTGTATTGTGTTTGGATTAAATCCATCTCATCCTCTCCCCTTTAACTTCTTTCTTCCTTGCCATGAAGTTAGTCTCAACAAAATACATGTTAATAAAGATGTCATAGTTAATGTTTTAGTCTGACAAGCATGTAAATGGATATTGATGATTACTTATGGTTCTCTATGAATTTGGAACAAATTTTAAATAATAGGAAATATGCGCAGCAGACATAACAACAAAACCCTGACAAAGGCTGGGAAGCCACAGTGGCAGCACCTCCAGTTTTCTGTTTTTATTTTCTTTATCCTGTCCCCATAACCCAGGTAATCTTCATTAATGATCTGTCTAAAATCAGTTATTTACTTTTATCTTTAATATATTTTACCCCATTTTATTGAATGGTAGGTTATCAAGCGGCCTTGAAATGAAATCAAGTCAATATCGAGATAAAAGACTTATTGGAAATAGAAGCAAAACCAAGATATTAATGAACCTATTAATGCTAGCTGCTTGATGCTAAAATACCTTTGAATCTTTGAAACCTTTTATATATTTGAATAAAAGTTTTCTCATAGGTGAAGCATAGTGTTATATATTCTAGAGAACTGTGAAAAATTTTAATCCAGCAACATGACTGCTTTGGCAAGAAATCACATCTAAAGATCTTCTACAGCTACATAATGTGGCCAGAATTCAGACACACCCTGGATTACACTATAAACTGACAGGAATACCAACATGCCCTTAGTACATACTCTAACAATCCCTAACAATGAAGGTATGGTTTGCCTGCAGAAAGAATCAGTCATATGTGAAAATGACATATAATCGAGGGGCAGACAAAGTGAAAAGAGAAATATTTGATAGTATGATGCAGAAGAAGAATATGCCCAACTCACATGAGGACAGCACAGAGAAGAGAGGCCATTTATGAGCAGCAGAGAGACAAAGGGGGTGGTTTGTGAATAAGGCAGTTTTACAAAGAAAGGTTGCAAAGATAACAAGATAGATACAACTGAAAACATAATGAGCCATAGAATACTCCAGAAGATTAGAACATAATCTTGGCAGAAGCCAAGAAAAGCAAGATTAAATCAAACAGTTTGGAAGATTGGATTGTATGGAGACTAGAAGCTTCTAGGCCCAGGCGGATCGATAGATAGAACAGAGGAGGAAACACTGAGCTCAGTCCAAGTTGTATATTTTTATAGCTTGTATATGACTCTCATCTCATCCCTTAATCGCAGGCAATAAATGAGACATTTACGTCTACAATAGCAATATGTTGGATTTTAAATGAGTGAGTTTACTGAGTATACAACAAACCAAAGTAAAAGACCAAATAAATAAAAAATAAATAGATAAGTAGATAGATCAAAAAGCAAGTAGGTAGATGAGCAGGTAGGTGTACAGATAGACTATATATCTTTGCTAAGGTTTTATATCTATGAAGAGACACCATGACCAAGGCAGCTCTTAGAAAGGAAAACATTTAATTGGGATTGGCTTATATTTTCAGAGTTTCAGTCCATTGTCATCATGGGGGTGGAGTAAAGCAGCTTGCAGGAAAACATGGTGCTAGAGGAATCAAGAGTTCTACATTTTGATTGGAAAGCAACCAGGAGAAACTGACTTCTTCCCAGGAGCCTCTCTCTTCAACACCAAGCAGAGCTTGAGCAACAGGAGCCCTTAAAATCTGCCTACACAGTGACACACTTCCTCCAACAAGGCCACATCTATTCCAACAAGGCTACCTCCAAAAAATGACACTTAACATGGGACAAGCTTATTCCAATGAACACAGATAGGTAGATAGATAGATAGATAGATAGATAGATAGATAGATAGATAGATAGATTTATGCATATATATACATACATAGTTTATAAATGATAGATTGATAGAGAGATGATAGATAGATAGGCAGATAGATAGATGATAGATAGATGATGATAGATAGATGATAGATAGATAGATAGATAGATAGATAGATAGATAGATAGATAAATAGATAGATAGATAGGTAGACAGACAGATAGATACAAAACAATAGCAAAGTGGATTTACAAACCTACTATCAACTATTAGCTAGAGCGAACAAAGCCAGTAAATAGAGTTTCTAATTAACCTTCTTCTCTATGGTTAGAATTTCCCATGGCTGAGCTTATACCTTCTCTTTCTCACCACAATTTTATATCATTCGATAAACAATAGTATTATCTGCTAGAGAGAGCTTCCCTTTCTCAAAGGCATACTGCTTTTACTTTCATGCTGTCTTACTGTTCTCTTCCACCTGTCTTCGTATTAGAAGAGCCCATCTCATTCCAAGACAAGGGTGCTTGGAGGACACTTTGAAACAATCTGTGTCTTAAATGGGTTGTAGGCAAGCTTAACTTCAGAGTTAGCTTCTCAGTGATCTCAAAGAGGATAAGATAATTTAACAATAAAACACAAAATTATTAACATGATGATAAATTATGCTTGGATCTTTTAGCTAAAAATTACATCAATCATCATTTCAAAACCAAGCCAAACCAAACCAAACTTATGCATGAAAGGAAATAATAAAATAGTTATTTCCTTTTGTAAAGAAAAAGAATTAATAATTACTTTAAAAATGTTTTGGCTTATAAGTGTTGGTCCCATGGAAAAGTACAGTCATAAGAAACAAAATCCATCAGGGAAACATTTGACATCTTTATTTTTTCTTAGCCTGGGTCGCTGCAGAAGACATGGGCTCAGTTTATACTTCTAAACTATCTCTGCTGGTGTCTCACCAGGTCTCCTAAAGCTCTGTGAAGTGGCCCTTGACATTTACATGAAAGCTGCAGGAGTACATTATAAGGGCAGTCTACAGTCCCAGATCAACTCTCAGAAGAAGGAGCTAAGAACTCACTGGCTCCTGGGAAGAGCTAGTGGTGTCAAGTGGGGAGTTGAACAAAATGAAATTGTACTCCTCAGGTCTATAAAGTACCCTCATCTGAAAGTACAAAGTTTATGACAGGAGAGCTTGGGTTTGAAGCTCTTGGCTTTTTCAAACCTTTAATTAAATACGCTTTGGTACAAGAGTGAAAATTTAACAGACATCAAAAAGCATATATATATATATATATATATATATATATATATAAAATATATTTTGATCATATTCTTTCATTTCCCTGCTCTCCACAGATCACTCTTACCTTATTACCTACCAACTGTCCATGTTCATGCTCTCTCTCTTTAAAAAGAAAAAAGACAACAAAAGTGAGTTTATCAATCCCTACATATGTGAACACAATGACTCCACTTCCCCAGGAATTCATCAACATTCAAATAGTTTCCCAGGGCATGGGAGCTCCTTGTAATGTCCATGATGAATTGTCAACAGGTATAGTACATTGGAGGCCCAATTGATGCAACTATTGCTTCTATGAGATTATAATTTTAACAGTTGTATCATTCCCAGCGGAGGGCTGGTATATTAGGATTTTAACTATGTATGTGTATGCTATCTATAATAGAAGGGAGGTGGATTAATGTTTCATACTTTTGGAGAATCTCTGTAATGGTCAGGTATATAATACTTTTTAGCACCCCATTGCCAATCTATAAGTGAACATTTTTAATTATACATACAGTTACATGTGAAACCTCACTCCTAAACACACACTTATATATTTCAGATTTTAATCATGGGGATACTTGGAATAAATGCTACTGAGCACAATTTTTTTCTTTCTCTGTCTAAATATTTATTTGTTATTAAATACATTTAATATGTTTAATATGTATTACAACATGTACATATGTGTGTGTATGTCAGCTACTAACTCCGCTTCTGTTTTTCCTTCTTCCTTCAAGTTAGACACTCTAGTTCATTCTACTTAAGCTCTCAATGAAGAGTTTTCAGCAGTGCATAATCAAGTCATGTGAATGAACATCCTAGGATGGTCTGTGATTTCTGTGCCTTGCTGTTCATTGATCATGTCCTAAAGGTCTCTTATTCATGACTGTGACTTGCTTCTTGACAACAACATAAGGCGAAGGTAGGGTGACATTTAGCAGCTGAGTTATAATTCATGCATGTCTTCAAGCACTATGGGTAAATTGCTATGGAGTGAAGCGCATCACTATATAGTGAATTACTTATGTAGATGAAGGAATCACTTATGTATGGAAGAAAAAAAGCAGGGTGCCATTGAACATTAGGACAGTCTTAAACCTAGTCAGAAGAAGTCAAATTATATAGTTTCAATAACAGAAACACTAGCCTCCTGTGAATGGGATAAATGGGAAATGTTATCCCAGCCCTCACTGAAAATATGACACAGATAAAACATGCATCCCCATCAGACTGAGTCCAGCTAAGTCAATCTGCAGGGTTAAAAAGGGATATTATATTAAGTCGCTCACTGTGTTGTACCTTGTTACCTAGCTGACAAATTTAATATTCCTTAAATGGGGCACTCAATATGATTGGTGAGTATATGGAAAACAAATTGCTTTCCATTCCATAAATCCTTGGATTTAGAGATAATATTTTTCAGTAATGCTTTTTTAAAAGCCAGTGTGAGATACTAATGTTTACATTGATATCTTTTTATATCTCTGTTTATATTGTATGCATTATTTTATTTTCTTAAGATTGCAAAAATCATGCCTTGTCTTATGGGTACTTGTGATTCAGGCAAACATTCAATGTACTGCAAAAACGGTACACACTTAGTTGTTTTCTCCTAATATACTTCTTAAATCCTTAGTACTATTGTTTTGTTTAATGTTTCTGTTAAGACAAGATCTGAGAACCATTGTGGTTCTGCTAAAATTGATCTCTTATATCCTAAGCAGAAATACATGTTATAAGAAGTTGGAGCAACTTCCTTCACACTGGAAAAATCCAAATAGTTGAAACCTCTATAATGTTTCCTGCAGCTCAGGATGTTCCTAAGATAGGTAGAACATCTCAAATAATAGTTTAACTTTCTATTGTTCATTTTGGGTACATTTTCTCTAATCAGTTGGTCAATGAATAGATTTTTAATGACTTCCCATAGTGGGCCAATTTTTTTAATGGCATTATAGTCAGTCCAAAGATGATCTAAATATCATCAACAATAAGGGTGCTGGCAAAACATATGAAATGAGTACCGGGAAGTACAACGCTTCCTCCTGACTCTCTCTAGATCATTGCAGATTATTAAAATCAGAGGAGTATAGGGTAGGAATTCAGTTAGTGAGCAATGTACCAGATATGATCCATAAGGTACTGTGATAATATCCAATTACCAGAACACTCTTTTTTGTTGTTGTTGTTTTGTTTTTAGAGATAGGGTTTCTCTGTATAGCCTTGGTTGTCCTGAAACTTACTCTGTAGACCAGGCTGGCCTCGAACTCAGAAATCTGCCTGCCTCTACCTCCCAAGAGCTGGGATTAAAGGTGTGTGCCACCACTGCCCTGCCAGAACACTCTTTATTAGTCAAATCAGCAAATCAGAAATTGCGATGACTTCTCCATCATCACACATATTGTTTGGCAGGCTCTGAATTAATTTCCAGATTTTCTACCATTCAAAGACAACAAATGAGCTCATATCTCACCAGAAAAATTATAGTTTAATCCAATGATGTTTCTAGGATTTTTTTTAGTATCAATATAACTTTGCCCTCTGAATACCAAGCTAAGATTTTAAAGATGAATCCAACAATCACAAGTTATATTATTCCTTTTAAGTATCCTACCATGATATATCCCCAACTTCCATGAAAAAAAAAAAAAGCCCTGAAATTGTTCAGACACAATTACATTTTGACTGAGAATGTGGTTCTTTCATTAGGGAAAGAGCTATGGTATTTTACTTATCTGCTTGTTACCTAAATATGCCCTGCTGACAAGAGCCTGATATAGCTGTCTCCTTAGAGGTCTGCCAGAGTCTGACATATTCAGAGGCTCACATCTAACCATTGTTCTGATTAAGGGGTTCCCAATGGAGGAGTTAGAGAGAAGATTGAAGGAACTGAAAGGGTTTGTGGCCCCATGAGGAGAACAACAGTACCAACCAACCTGAGATCCCCAGGGTCTAAACCACCAGCCTGGGAGCACATATTGAGGGACCCATGACTCCATCTGTATATATAGGGGAGGATGGCCTTTTTGGGCATATGTGGGAGAGGAGATCCTTGGTCCCATGAAGGCTGAACACCGAGTGTGGGGTAATTCGAGGGTGGGGAGGTGGGAGTAAGGATTAGGTGGGGGCACATCCTCATAGAAGTAGGAGGAGGGGGGATGGGATAGGGGGTTGCTGGGTGGGGGAGGGTGGAATGGGGTAAGGGGATAAAATCTGAAATGTAAATATAATATCCAATAAAAAAAATAAATGAATAAGAGAATAGTTTCGGGGAGAGAATGGTGTTATTCTGTCGACAAAACTGTAGAAAATTACTGATTGGGCTAATTTTATTGGAAACATTTTTGGATTTGTTATTGTTTGAAGATTCTTTTTTATTTAAGATTTCTTTATGCAGTCCTAGGAACCTGGAACTTGTAGTCCACGATACAAACGTAAAGCAATCCTCCTGTCTGTGCTACCCATGGCTGTGACTACATGTACGTACCACTGTACTTGGGTAAATGTGGGGCGCATTAGTTACACTGACCATTAGTCTTCAATCCAGCAAGCTTTCTAAGGAGAAGCTCATTGAGTAAATTGAATTAATTAAATAAATTAAAGGACAAATATTTATGTCTTGTAAAGTATTCTTATATATTACTGATAAATAAATTAAAATAATATTATTTTGAATCAACATTTAACCTTAAAATCATTTAAAATAAAACACAACTCTATTTTCTGAAACAGACTGTAATGCATGTTTTTTTTTTTTTTAATGTATGTTACCATCCCTTGGTGTCTCTTACATCCAAAACATAGACTGTTATTTTCCAACTGCCTAATTGATTTTAAGCAATTAATCAGTAAAAGTTACATGTAACTACTTAATTAACATGCTATCTAACGCTGTTCCCACGGGAGTCCTTCGAGTGTAGATTTACAGTTTTCTGTGAATTAAAGGAATATCAGGATGAGCTTGGTGAATTTTATTTTAGGGGAAAGACAAATCTACAAAGCTATCTCAACAGCTATATCCAAGAATTGGTTCTTAGGATAGAATTTTTGTCACCCATGATAACATTCTTACCACAGAGCTAAACACTGGGTTTAATTTAGAATCACCTGTCCCACACTGGGGGAAAAATGTGCTTTTTATCATGGCCTCTTGATATGTCAAACTTCATCTGGTTATCAATATTCTTTTAAGTGTAATTGTAAAAATATATTTTAACAATGTGTTAGATAAACATTCAGGGAGTTAAATGCTCAACATTTAGAAGTCAAATATATTTAAAAACTTGTATTTGTTAGCTTGCAGCTTAAGACATCAAATGACTGCATTACCTGCAGCTGCCAGGTGAGGGTGGCATGGTGTATAAAAGGACTGCTCCTCATCCCTTCCCTTCCCTTCCCTTCCCTTCCCCTCCCCTTCCCTTCCCTTCCCTTCCCTTCCCTTCCCTTCCTCCCTTCTTTCCCCTTCTCTACTTCCGTCTTCCTTTTCCTTTCCCTCCCCTTCCCTCCTCTCCACTCCTCTCCTCTCCCTAAGCCTCCTCCTCCATTCCCTCCTCCTCCATCCCCTCCCCTCCCCTTCCCTCCCCTCCCCTCCTCTCTTCCTCTCTCTCTCTCTCTCTCTCTCTCTCTCTCTCTCTCTCTCTCTCTCCTCTCTCTCCTCTCTCTCCATATGTTCCAGAGTGGATGTTCTTTTCCCCCTTTCTGTCTTCTGGGTCTGCCCCCACCCCTTGTCTGGCCTCATGGGTCTCCTCTTTCCTGTCTGTCTCTACTCTTTCTGCAAGCCCTCAATACCTCTCCTTCCCCCAAGTAAACATCTTTTATACCAGATTTGTTGCATGGAGTGATTTCTTAAGGGGGCACCTTGGTATGAGCCCAGCAGGTACACCCCTGTGCTACATTGTATTTTATAACAATATTATCTTCTTTTTAGCCTTAACAATATTATAAATTAAGGAAGAATACCTCTGTTAATTAGATATGCATACCCAGTGAATGCCCTTGTGGATGAGAAGACACTGCAAGTCTATTGAAGGATGAGAAGAAATGAAAAAAGGAAAGTAAATAATTCAAGATTTACCTGTCTTTATCTTTGTGACAAACCACTGTGTTTCTGTGTTTTGGAGTAGAACAGTGCCAAAAAGCTGTACATCATAGAATCTAGACTTTCTGACACTAGGAAATAAGAAACTGACCTGAGGACCACAGGAATACTGGTGGGGGCAGAGGATAGGCTCTGGGCTGTAAGGGGAGGCTGCCTGGGATTTCTGTTAGTACAGATAATAGCAAAAACCACCTCATCTTGGAAAATATATCTAAAAACCAACAAAGCATGGGAAATCATTTGTAAAAATGTAGCCTTTACATTCTATGCATGTTTTTATATTTAAAGAGCACTTATCCAGTAAGAAAGAATAAGGCCTTTAGATATATTTCAAAGTATTTATGAACGTCTTCATTGACTATTGAAATCTCTTCCAAATGGAGGATGTTAAATTAATAACTAGATGTTAACAACTAGTTATTAATTTTGGAGCACTCATTTCATATCTCTCTGAATTTTAACTTTGAGTTTTTTTTTTAATTTAAAATAAATAGTTCTCTCAAATGATAAGTTCTGACGACAGGTTTACCCTCCCTCCACTCTTCCAAACTTCCCACCACCTCTTTTCTCCCCCAGATCCACTAGCCCTCCAATTCTCTTCAGAAAGGAGCAGGCATCAAGAGAAAACAACAAAACATGTCAAAAGAAAATAAAATAAGACAAAGCAACATCTCTCATCTTGAGGCTGGACAAGGCAACATAATAGAAAAAAGAGTCAGAGACACTTTGCATCCACCATTAGGAGTCCCACAGAAACACTACTGAAAGTAATACGTGCTTCAAAAAGAAACCTTAGTTTGAGAACACCACAAGGGAACCTCTTCAGCGTCAGTTGTCATTGATCTTTAAGAGCTTCTTGATTGACAGTTAGGTGCTGCTCATCCATGTCCCCCCACTCCAGCAAAAACTAAAGTTTAATAGTTTTACTGTGAAGTAGAGTCACTCTTACATTTCTCCTATGAAGTAAAACTAACTGTCTTTTCTATGAAACAAAACGAAAACACACTGAGTAAAAAGGCATCGGGGAGGCAGCAGTTCTTTGAACTGGATGGAGTTAAAGCTTTGGTGAGACAGAATTCCATTCAGGGGAAGCAGTGATGGCAGTCTTGACATTTTATTCAACTTAACATTCCTAGCTTTGCTTCTAGGTCCCCAGGATTGGAGAAACACTTACAGAGTTTAGTTGATGAGGCAGAAAGAACATATCTCAGATGCATGCCAAATTACTTCATACTCTATTATAATGTAGAATTCTTCTCCATTTGAGAACTCCCATTACAATGAAGGATAACACAAAATAAATAATTATATCCTAGCAACCTGTGATAAAAGATGTCTTCCAAGTTCATTTGAAAACCAATACCCTAATTTTATTACTTATTAATTGGTACAAGGTTATTAGTTATGATGGGCATTCTGAAAATTAGTATTATTTAATATGGCTGAACGTTATCATTTTATAATTATTTTTTAACTAGCTTCAGAAAATGTTGAACTGACAAATCTCAAGCAATATTGACGACTAGAGAATGGGAAGGGCATAGGAGACACCACAGTGTCATTTGGGTCCTCAATAATTGAAGTTTGTATTGCAATTAATATTCACTTCTACACAATTCAATCTATGATGCTCACAAATAAGACAAAACAAAATAACACTGCTCTCTTTTTATGATCATGGGTATATCCTCAGCCCAGTGCATAATGAGTGTTTTGATGAAATTTTATATAAAAGGGAAAAATAAAATCATTTTGTGTAGTGAATTTCTGAAGGATAGGAACACTTGATAGAAGGCCAGGATTTCTTATCAGATAATTCTGTTTTGGCTAAGGACATGACTCTAAAGGCTTCACAGCAACGGATGTAAGAATGATAAAGAACTTGAACAGCTACTACTCAGTGCCTTACTCACAACATTATCTTGCTGAGATCTCTAAGACTTCTAAGACTCTATGCTAGTGGTAACATTAACAGAGGCAATAATAACATTAAGCACAGTATTCAAAACATTGATTTGTTATTTGGTTGCATCATAACTTTGATTAAACATAGAATTACTTTTAATAGAATTTTGCTGAGTCAAATCAACCAGACAATGTCAGTTTTGTATATTAAAAAAATAGTGTATTTTCTTTTATTGTTCTATGATGGTGTGTTATTTCTGGTTACAAAGTGGCTTTTCTATTCAAAGTCACAGGGTTATATGGGCAACCATTATACTGTGGCTCCATCATTATAGGGTCGTAAAGTTCTCCACACAGTGGAGAGTGAAAGAGTGGAAACTCCACCATACTCCGTAAAATCACCAGCTCTGTAATGATGGGAAAACTAGTGCATTCAGATGACTACACATCACTTACAGCCAGGGTCTATGAAAGGAAACTGAGAGAATGTAGTGATAGTTATCTATGTTAGGGATGGGAAAGAAACATTTAAATCATTAGCTATCTACCTTTCTCATACCATATTATGATATCCAAAGCTAGGGTGAGTTCTGATACTTGATATACATACATACTCTTTGGACAATGCTACAAAATAGGAAATACTGTGTACTTCAGATAACAGAATAGTAACCATAAATATATGTTTATCATCACTAGTATTTTTAAATGCAAATGATTTCATAGTCAAGAGCATTAGCTTTAAATCAAGATACAAGATATGGTATAGTTTAGTACTCATTTAGATTAATATCTGTTGATTCTCAATTTAATCCTATTAGCAGAAAAACATTATATGTGCTGTAGTCTTTCACTAAAGTTTCAAGAATCTTAATTTGTGGACAATGCTAGTATTTCATGCCCTCACTTTTAAGTGTATGTTTGTTTGTTTGTTTGTTTGTTGAGCAAACAAAATCCTCAGCACAGGAACTAGCAAGATGGCTCAATGCATAAAGTGCTTAATATACAAGTATGAGAACCAGCCCATGTAAATTGTACTCCTGCCTGTTATATCAGTGCCAAAAGGGCAAAAGACAGGATGACCAGGGAACGTTGCTTATCCCTGATTTAGCTGCAGGTCGGTGAGAGTGCTTACTTCAAATGAGCAGGGAGAAGAACAATAGAAGGCATTTGCTTCCTCTTATGGCCTCTGCATATGAACATAAATGCATGTTTTTTTCCCGTGCATAGTCACATATACAAATATGCCTCACACACACTCCCATACATGCACTGAGTATTTACTTTAATTCCGAGCACAGTTCAAGTAACTTATAAATAACTATATGTATTAGATTGCATTATTATAGGTGTAATGAATATTAAGTAAATTTGTCTCTATGTTAACAACAGTATTGCAGTTAGATCACTGTTTTAAGTGTCAGTCACCTTCAGTATGCACAATTGTGTTCACATATCCCAGCTTTTTTGCACATATGACTTTCTTATGGTATTTTCTATCTAGGACCAATAAATTAAAAAAAAATCCTTCCATGACACTTGTTTGTGGACTTCCTGATTGCAATGACTACGTAGGTCATATTCTCAGATAGTTTTTGAAAGCCACCTGTTAGTAAGAGCAGCTAGTAATATTAATTTTAGTTTGTGAACTATTTCCCAAAGAGCTTACATGTTTTCCAAACTGTCAAATGATAAATAAATCAAGTTCTTATCCTTTCAGCATATAATGTTTGGAATTTATTTGTTCATACCCTTTTATCTATGCAAATAAAATCATGATTGCAGAGGTTAGGAGGCTATAATGGCTGAGCAAGCTTTTGAGAAAGATTCAAGACCTTTGTGTTCATGTTAAATATTCACAAGGACCATGGCCAAGATGCAACACCAGGACAATCTGTTACCTTTTTCAGTATGGGAATCTTTCATGTGGCTTAGCACCTCACGAAGGGACAGACTCACACAGCAACCTTCTGTGCCCTGCCATGCTGAAAAAGAATACTTCATTGAAATGCCACTGCTTAATCTGCCTGATGTTAATAGTGAGATTCTTTTCCAAATTTTTTCAAAGGTTGGAGTGTGGGCAGCTGGCATGGTTTATGCCCCTTCGATTTTCTGCACAATGGAAGAATTTCACTCCCACTGAGAGAGTTGGAGGGCCTGTGGATTAGATTTATAGCTTTTGTTAAGTAAGGATATAAATAGTAATTTTGCTAATAAATGGAACTGAAAATGTGGTTTTAAAACTACTGCCTGCCTTGACATAAATTCTGTTTCTTTGAACAAATTTATCCACCAAATAATTATTCTATCATGGAACATTCATTTTATTAAGTAAATTATGAAAAGGATTCAATTTACTTCTGTTTTTTGTTTGTTTGTTTGCGACAAGATTTCTCTAGGTAGACTTGGCTGTCTTGGAACTTTCTCTGTATACTAGGATGGTTTTGAACTTAGAGATTTACCTGCCTCTGCCTCCCAAGTGCTGGGATTAAATGCAAGCACCACCACCACATAGCGTACTTCTCTTTGATTTACTAAGTAGTTATGTAAGGTTCTTTAAGTAGAAATATGATAGCGACAGACAAGTACTATTTTGCTCAATCAAACACAAATTCAAGAAATATCATTCTTCATATTTCATCAAGTTCGCTAATTCAGCTCATCTATAAAGAAAAGATGACAGAAGTGTTTGAAATGGAGAGCATCCATCCTGAAGGAAGGGGATAAATGTAGAAATGGTAGTGAGACTGTGACATGGAACAAAGAAAGGAATATCTCCAGGATAAGCAAGAGGACAAGCCAGGATGTGATGGAGAAAAAGCTTTTAAGAGTGTCTTAAGGAAAGATAAAGAGTTTAGCTGGCTGAAGAGTGAGTCCGGCAACGAGGATAGGGGGACCAAGAGGATTTTACAGTTTTGTTGTCAAATGCAAGAGGAGCTACATTAATTTCATTCTGAAATGCTTTGATTTATAATTTGGTTAGTGCAAATATTCACTTAGGTTCTTTAAAAAGTTTCAATATTAAATTTTATATACATAAACATATTTATACATATCATAAGTTCACACTTATTAGTCATTTAATACATTGGATCTAGACATGGGGCAAAGATAATAAAGCTAGCAGGACCAACATTTGCTGAAGATGTTAAGGATATCACTGTAAACAGGAGAAGTACCTTCTAAGTTAAAGAGGAAGGACCCTGTGAAATGAATTCCTGATTTTCTCTGAAAAGCATAGGCTCTTCCACAGATAGAGAATCTTTCTTAGAGCTGAGTAGATGGCTCAGTGGGAAAGAGTACTTGATCTTCAAAAATGAGGAACTGAATTCAGATCCCCAGGACCCATGTAACATGTGAGCATAAAATGAAAGACTGAGTTCAGATCCCCAGGAGACATGTGAGCATAGTTGTTTATTGCTTTGTTAGCAGCACTGGGACATGACACAAAAATTGTTTCTGAGGACATGCACATTCTTAAGCAGACACACATTCACCGACATCCTCAGGTGCATGTTATATACACATATGCACACACACATATATACAAGTACACACACACACACACACACACATACACACACACACACAGGTTTTCTTCTACTAGAAAAGATTAAATGTGAAATAATAACATGAAACTAAATAGAAGTTTAAATAGATGAAAAATTTCCATTTCCTATTTCTATAATATTATTTTTTATTTAGTCAAGAAGTCAACAATGGCATATCTGTCTTGCCAGAGAAACCAATAACATTATTCTTAAATGTATATATCGGTTCCTCCTGCCTCTGCCTCTTCAGCACATCCTACTGCTCTGCACCAAAAGCAAAAAGGAGGAGAAGGGATAGGATAGGGGACTTATGTGGGGCAATGGGGAAAGGGGATAACATCTGAAATGTAAATAAATAAAATATCCAACAAAAGAGGTATATATCAGACAGAAAAAGAAACAGCTTTATGTCAAGGGGAAAAAAATCAAGATGTCTATATTTCCTCTATTCAAGCTTATTCAACAATAGGTCTGACAGTTCTGTGCACATTTAGTTTTTGCCAAAGGCTTTTTCTCACTTCAGTTTTGAAAACCAGGCACCTCTAGAAACTCTGAAATTCCTCTGACTTCTGGTCTGTCTTCTCCTATATTTTTCCATGCTTTTACAATAAGACAATTTTTTAGCTCATCTTTCCCTTATAATAACTTGTCAAATACAATCAATAGAAATATCACACAATATTATGTTCTAATTTTATTTCTTGTCCCTGGAGATAAAAATTTATTAGAACATAGGAATCATATTAAAACGCCTGTTTCATAGTTCTGGTATGAACATGCTATAAGGCATTTTTGTTCTCTGGCATCAATACTAAACACTAGAATTGCCTCAAATTACAAAGAAAAACAAAGGAAGAAAACAAAGTACCAAGAGTGTGAGATGTTTTAAGCTCCACACCTGGAGTGCCTAGGGCTTTCTTATTCAACATAAAAAGTCAATTGCCTAGCCCCAGTGTGTCTGAGCCTCCTAATCTAAGTCTGGGGCCTCTGGATTGAGAAAGAACCCTCCTCAAAGCAATGGAAACATCTTCCACCACCAACAAAGGGAGCATATCAGGAGAAGCCCTGTTAAAACTGTGGAAAAGAAAATGCTCTTCCTCCACATAGTTCTCATACTGTGTGTGTGTGTGTGTGTGTGTGTGTGTGTGTGTGTGTGTGTGTGT
>JANHMN010000012.1:31454528-31471255 GCA_030674055.1 Rhabdomys pumilio
TGTGTGTGTGTGTGTGTGTGTGTGTGTGTGTGTGTGTGTGTGTGTGTTATATGTGTATGTGTGTATATCTGTGTGTGTAAGCACACACACCTACTCTATATGTGTGACTATGCCTCTGGAGTTCCAAAGACAACCTTAAGTAACATTGCTGACCACCTTTGACTTCCTTGTAAAAGAATCACCATACCCAGCTTTTCCTATAGTACTGGATTTTGAACTCTTGTCCTTGTACTTGCATAGTAAAATACTCGGCTGATGAGGCAAACCTAAACAGTCCTATTAAAAGATTCTTAATGCTGGTTGATAGGAATAATAATAAAAAAAAAGAACCCAGTAAAGCTGTGTGTCCCACGACAGAGGCTTCAGTATCTTAAGTTCTCTTTCAACACAAATCAGGAGGATTCAGTGGGAACTGTGAACAGCTCTCACAGGCAGAGCAACATTTGGAGACATGACCTTGACATGGGCATCATAGAAGGGGTAGAGAATAAATTCAGGAAACCAAAATAAATCTTCATGGGATCAAAAAATGAAGTTGTCCTTGGTTGTTATAACATCTATGGAAGTCAGACAAGGCCCATGCTAAACTGAATCTTATAGTAGATACAATGTACAAAGTCTTAAATAAATTATGTTCTATGTTTAAGAACTATGTCATATTATTGTAGTATGTATTAAAAATATGTTAACTCACTTCAAGGCAAAGACGAATATAATGCTAGAGTCAAGCATGCTGGCACATGCCAATTGTTCTTGCACTCTGGACGCTTAGGTAGGAGGATCATAAAGATGAGAACAGCATAGACTATAGATCTAGATTTTGGTTCAGTAAATCAATTAGATGGTGGGATCATCAAATAAGAAACTGATATCAACCATAAGGTAGTAATACACTTAATTCATCATGAGAGTTTTTTTTAATGAATAAGAAATAGTATAGAAAATTTGAGGGAGAAAAAAATTAAAATACAACTGAGGGGAATAATTGAATTAAAGAAATTAAAAAGAAAAAAAAAAGGACAGGGCAAAGAGAATGATCAAAACGCAGGGATGTGTAGGAAAGTAAGGTCCATCATCTCTACTGGACAGTTCTCAAAGATGGGTCATAAGAGAGATCACAGAATATTTGAAAAATATGGTGGCTGAAAAATCCTAAATTTGATGAAATAAAGAGATTCAGGTATATGGAATGAGCCTCAGACAGTTAAATTTCCACACTCCACACTTCAAAACACACCAACAAAAGTTGTTTTGTTTTTAACAAAGGGAAAAGTCTTGCAGCAAAACAGAGAAATATACTTATATTTGTAGCTATGTATATGATCACACTGTCCCAAAACAACTGATTTACCTACAACGGCATAAATTTTCCCAACATAGCACTGTAAGAGTACCTATGTAGTGGACAGAGGGAGCAGTATATGAAGAGAAATAAATTTATATGGGACAGTATCTCAGAGTTGATATTATAATATTTTGCTGGTGTAAACAATTTTAAAATGTGTGAAATAAAATGAGAATTCAAATGAAAATCCTGGTTTTCCTACCAGCTATAACTATTTTAGTTTTATTTACCAGGATTATATCCCCTACCTAGGATTTAGAAATTGTCGCACATTTTCAGGTTTTTCAGTAAATCCTCTCTTCTTTGTGCTTCTTAAAATTTTTCCCCATGCCTCAATATTTGGCACATTATATCCTCATCTCAGTCTCTAGCTGCATTTAATACTTCTTATGAATAGGTGGATGGCACTCCTACTCTGTGAGGCAGGGATACCTGGTCAGTGTCATGAATAGGTTATAATGGAATAAAGCAAATTATTCCTTTTAGTGGTAAAAGAAGATTATGAAACTTAGCTGTGCTTGTGCGTGCGTGTGTGTGTGTGTGTGTGTGTGTGTGTGTGTGTGTTAGGATTTCTTACCTTCTATATCTATCAGTATCTTTAGCTCCCTGCATTCTCATTTGTCATCCCTTTGCTAGCTTTGTCATTAAATATAGTCATTAAACATACAAACAGGACAGTTAGAGAACACTGTACATAGAAGCAAGGTAATATTTCTTGTTCAGATGCATCCAAGTGAAGACAGAAATCGGAAATCACTTTTATGTGACAGATTTATAGTGTAATATTCCCTTTTTCTCAAAAAATATTTCTGTGTAGTACAAACTTCTTGTCCATAAATGAGTTCTCACTGTAATATTTCCTATGGACATAAAGTCAGTGACTGATCAGACTGTCTCAACAGTGGACATGGAAGCAATGGGAGACTTAGAAGAATAATATTTAGTTGGGTGTACAGCTAGTATGAAGAGACATTGAGGATTTTGGTATGGAGTTGTAGTTATTGTTAGTCAAGACATGTTGTAGCGCCTGGGCAGACATAGCTTGCATGGAGAGAAGATTAAGTCAAGACAAGGAGAAGTTTGTCTTTCTTTAGACCCCATGTAGGGGTGATATTTAGAAACCAGCTCTCTTAACACAGAGCAGTCTGCAATTTCTCTCAGCAGGGGACCTGGCTACAGTTGTTTTCCTTGTTCAAAGCTCCCACTCTGACTCATACCAGCTCTACTCACTCATTCACTCACTCACTCACTCAGTCACTCACTCACTCACTCACTTAAAAATAAAAACACAACTCTCAGGTGAATAGTCTTAAATTTCTAATGATATTTTTACCCTGAGTTGGTGTGCCACTTATAAGGGAGATATTTAGAAAAACGGTGCCCAATCCCAGTCTGGCTTGTTCTCAGGCAGCCACCATGTTCCCACTGATACTCGGCTCTGACCAGGGCTCTGGCTAACTAGATGTGCAGGCCCTGGCACCCACAAGATGCTAGCATGGGAAATGGCTCTGCCAATCCCCCATGCTGGATCCACAAAGCTCAACTGAACTCCAGATAATATCTGCCGTCTACCAGCAGTAACTGTAGAAATGAGACTTTTTTTTTTATTGGATATTTTATTTACACTCTTAAAGCTTAATGATTATCTAAAAGATTTAAATATTTAGAAATGCTCAATCAACAAGAAGCCCATACAATTAGAGTTGTTACCCAATATATAACCTTTAGATAGAAGTTGCTAACCAGGACAGCTTTTGACCCTCCTGTAGTTCTCCAGGGCTGATAGCCTCCTTCTCCTCCCCTTCTTCTTCTCTTTCTTCCCTCCCCTTCCTCTTTTTCTCCCCTTTCCTTCCTCTCTTTCTCTCCCAGCTCCACTTCTACTGCCTAGTCACCGAGTTTCAATGCAAAGACAATGTAGCAGAATAATTATCCTGGTACAATCCTGAGAAGTTGGAACAATAAGACAAGAATCCAAAACTGTAGACGCAACTCCTTAAATTTCAAGGACATGGCATTATCTGTGGGATTATCATTATCAAGGACATTATCTGTGGGCATATCTGGTTAAACACGATGGTTCATGATTATTTTGTATTAAGTCCATGATATGTTGCATTGCCAATAAACTGGATTCATGACCATGGATATTTCTAGTTAAGGAAAAATTAGTGTTAGGTTATCATGTCCAGAGTAGGGTCATAAGGAATTCAGAAATATATATTTAAAGTGCTGATAAATAATAATGTTGTTTTAAAGCACATTTGTCAGTAAAATGGAATTAAGCTTGGCAAATACAGAGGCAGATGCTCACAACAAACCACTGGACTGAGTGTGAGGTCCCTGATGGAGAGTTGGAGAAAGGACTGAAGGAGCTGAGGAGGTTTACAGCTCCGTGGGGGGGGGAGTAACAATGTCAACCATCCAGATACCCTGGAGCTCCCCAGGACTGGACCATCAACCAAAGTGCACACATGGAGGGACCCATGGCTCTTGCCAACTATGTGACAGAGGATGGCCTTGTTGGCCATAAGTGGGGGAAGCAGCACTTGGTTCTGTGGGGTTCAATGCCTCAGTGTAGGGAAATGCCAGGATGTGGAGGTGGGAGTAGGTGGCTGGGTGGGGAGCACTATTATAGAGGCAGGGAGAGGAGAATGGGGATGGGATAGGGGGTTTCTGGAAAGGAGACCTGGAGAAGGAGTAACATTTGAAATGTAAATAACAAAAATATTCAATAAAAGAAATAAAAAAGAGTCTCATTAATTATACTGTTAGATTTTATCTTCAATGACCTTATCCTCATGAGTTAAAGGTTTGGGCCAAGACCTTGGATTCTATGGATAGGAGATACAGCTATTGAAGATGAGGTCTAGTTGAAAAGATTATGTCAGTGGGACATGCCTTTTTAGATGATTGATGCAGATCTCTCTCCTTATCTTCACGTCTCTGCCATGTGGCATAGGGTAAGCTTCACTATGTATTTCTAAACATGGTGATGACTTCTTCCAAGGAACAGTGCAGTGGATAATATCTGTCACGGAGCAACCAGTTCAAAGCTATAATTTAGTACCTCCAATATTTGATTATGACAATTAAGAGCTTCCATAATACCTAATATAAAGATGATCAGAGTCCCCAAACAAGAAGGTAGTATCAAAATAGGGAAAGCACTATTTATATAATTTATACGCAAAGATTTCCATATTATGGCACTGTGCATGCTTCCAGAAACATGAACTTCAAAGATCTTCAACCAGCTTCAACTGAACAGGCCATCCTTCTTCATTCATGATTATTTTAAATATAAATAGATGAAATTCTACAATCAAAGCTATAAGGCAGTTGAGTAGGTTATAAAGGAAAAGATGAGACACTTGTGTTCTACCTATGTGAAATTAACTTGTTCTTTAAGAACACAAGGCTAAATATGGATGAATAAAAGGTTTTGTTTTATTTTTTCAATGTAAGGAAAAATCAAGCTTACAGAGTTTCAGAAAAATTAATTTTCAGCCAAAATATGTTACAAGAGAAAACATGTTCACCAGACAGTTATAAAGGAATCAGGTTGTCAATGCACTATAAAAGTTTTAAATATATAATTTCCTAGGACATACACCAGCACTTGAAAATACAAAACAAATGTGAATCAAAGATACTGAAGATAAAGGTAGAAATATATTAAATGTCTTCAGTGTTCACCTTTCATGTGTTCAGATAATTTAGACAGTAAATTGGTAAATATGCATAAAACTTGAGGAGCAAGCAAATTGAACTTATAAGATACGTATGAAACATACAATTTAACAGCAAATAAATACCTTTCTTAAACACTGACAGAACTCTCCAAAAAATAGTATATGCCCATGTCCAGTCACAGAACAATATTAATATATTTTAGTATGTTTCAAAAGATTAAAATCATAATATGCATCCCTTGTGATCAAAATCATATGAAAATGGAAATAAATAATTGGAGAATAAAAAGATAAAATCCACAATATACTCAGCCATCCATGAGTCAGAGAAGAAGTCAAAGATAAAACAGAAAATTTGATGCATATGAATTTAGAATTGTATATGTACCGGGCAGTGGTGGCTCACGCCTTTAATCCCAGCACTTGGGAGGCAGAAGCAGGTGGATTTCTGAGTTCGAGGCTAGCCTGGTCTACAGAGTGAGTTCCAGGACAGCCAGAGCTTCACAGAGAAACCCTGTCTAGAAAAACAAAAAAAAAAAAAAAATAGAATTGTATATGTAACTGAGAAAGCAAAATACAGTAGTGTCAGCAGCTTTACGATGAAATCTTAACAATGTGAATGCCAACACATGAACTGAACCAGAATGACAATAACAGATATGCCAAAGTAGACAAGAAAATGCTACATGGATTCAAACTGACACAAAGATCTGATCTATGAGCAGCTAAGGAACATAGAGTGGGTGAATCGTCCTTCTCAAGAGAGAGAATGCCAGTTGACTTTCCATTACCAAATAGTCAGAACTGAAATGTATATAAGGAGCCTTTTTCAGACTGACCAGGTTGTATTAAGGAATGTGTGTGTGTGTGTATGTGTGTATTATACATACATATTCACATACACTCCTTAATATATATATGTATATGTATATGTATATGTATGTGTATGTGTATGTGTATGTGTATGTGTATGTGTATGTGTATGTGTATGTGTATGTGTATGTGTATGTGTATGTGTATGTATATGTATATGTATATGTATATGTATATGTATATGTATATGTATATGTATATGTATATGTATATGTATATGTATATGTATATGTATATGTATATGTATATGTATATGTATATGTATATGTATATGATGTATATGTATATGTATATATCTTTATATATATAAAGATATAGAGATAGATGGATAGATAGATAGACAGATAGATAGATAGATATAGAGATATATAAGCACATACAAATATGAACATACTAACAGCCTATTTAATAAAAGGCTATGAATTTAAAAGAGTGTCAGGAGTATATAGGAAAATTTAAAGGAAATATTCTATTCCATTGATCTTCTTGCCTGTCTCTGTACCAGTACTATGCAGTTTTTAATCACTTTTGCTCTGTAGTGTAGCTTGAGGTCAGGGGTGGTGATTCCCCCAGAAGTTTTTTTATTGTTGAAAATCGTTCTCGCTATCCTGGGTTTTTTGTTATTCCAAATGGATTTGCAAATTGCTCTTTCTATCTCTTGAAAAAATGGAGTTGGAATTTTGATGGAGATTGCATTAAATCTGTAGATTGCTAGAATTGATCTGATCAAGGGGTTCCCAGTGGAGAAGTGAAAGAGAAGACTGAAGGAGCTGAAAGGGTTTGTGGCCCCACAGGAAGAGCAACAATACCAACAAACCAAAGCTTTCAGGGTCTAAACCACCAGCTTGGGAGCACATAGGGAGGGACCCATAGCTCCAGCTGTATATGTAGAGGAGGATGGCCTTTTTGGGCATAGGTGGGAGAGGAGGTCCTTGGTCCCACAAAGGTTGGATGTCCCAGTGTGGGGAGTTTGAGGTTGGGGAGTTGGGAGTGGGTGGGTGCATGGGGGCACATCCTCATAGAAGCAGGAGAAGTGGGGATAGGATAGAGGGTTTCTGGGTGGGGAAATGGGATAACACCTGAAATGTAAATAAAATATCCAATAAAAAAGAAACATAGATAAAGAAGATAAATATAATTGTATTACGATCTCAAAAACTAAGTTTAAAACTATCAAATCTTAACTCTCAATAGTTTAGACAAAGCTGAAAAAAAAAAAAAGAGGCAAGAAGCAAATAGTGTGAAATAAAGGAAAGTCAATGCTTTCAACCAAACAGTGTAATCTATATATCAAGGAAGTGAAAACAGAACCAACTAAAATCACTTAATGCAAAGAAAGTACTCAAAGGGGAGAAAGCAAAAACAGATGTAAGAAATCTCTGGTAAAACATAGAAATGAAGCATTTTTAAAACAAAAGATGGTTTTTAAGTAGATAGTATTTCTAAACCTTTGACAAGACAGAAATTAAACTGAATAAATTCAAATTCAAATAAATATAATCAGAAATGAAAAATAAAGTAAAAGAAATATGACCATAGAAGAAAAAAAAATCAGTAGAAAAATTAGAAAAGCAAAAGAATTAGAAAAGTGAAAAATTAGAAAGCAAAAGTTTTGTAATCCAACCAAAATGGATAAATTTATATAAAATATATGAAAAGATCATACTCTTCCAAACCACCCTGTGAAATAACTTTACTGACTAGTTCACTAATATTAAAAAGAGATGAAACTTTATCTGTCTCAAACTTCTAATATTTAAGGATGTACTACTGCGAAACGCATTTTGTAAAACTAGTGCTGTAAGCAACTCAAACCATATAAGGAAACTATAGAATGAATATTACAGTTCAATGATCCTGACACAAATACAACAGATTGAGTAGCACATTCTAAAAAAATGCATCTCATGTTCAAGTAGATTTCTTACTAGGACATAACAGGTAGACAAATCATTTCATACATAAGATTTTTAATAATGGAAAATACGATTCCTAAGCTCAATACATGCAGAAAAATTATTTGGACAGATTTCAACATTCTATCATGATTTAAAAATATATATCTGAGAAAAGAGATACTGAAGAAATTTCCTTTAATGTTATTACATTAAGAGATTGAATGCTCCAATCACAGATAATATTATAGTTATTCATAAATAAATGATTATTATTTTAAAGTGACTATAATTTCAATGCCACCCTTGGTTATACAGGCAATTTAAGATCAGCTTCAGCTAACAACCTTTCCAAAGGAAACAGAACAAAAAGGAAAAATGAACAAAAAACAACAATAAAATACTGCATATTGTAACCAACTCCCACACAAGGTTGTATGAAGAAAGGAGACATAGCTGGCTCAGGGTATGACAGAATTTGAGATGCAGAATGGGTAATTTACATTGATTAGAATCACATGCTTTGATTCTCTGGAGTATGAACACACAGGTTTGCCTACTGCTAGGGAGACATCCAAGTCTCTTAAGGGAGTAACATTAAGTTAACAGACCAAAAGCATCCTTCTTTTTAGCCCTTGGGGTATCTAGTTTCCTATCTCCTCAGCTTCATCCATAAATGTCTAACCATGAGCTGTGACATCTACTCTGGCTTCTCTGAAGTCAGTGCTGTTTTTACAGATGGCCTGGGTATTTATATTCCTAACCCCAATTAGATAACTCAGGGAATATCACAAACCTATTAAGGAAAGAAAGTTAAAAACTGTTAAAATTCCTATTTAACGAAACAGTGGGACCTTCATATCCTCGTGTTCTGCTGCTTCTATCTGATGTTTTATTGACGTAGCAGTTGCATCTTAATTAGCAGACTTGTTCATTGTACGTGTGCCCTCAGGCTGTTTGAGAAAAGACATGGTCTTAAAAGTCCACAGAATAGACAAATAAGCAAATATTGCCTTAGACAACATTTCCCCACATATATTTGTCATAGGCATTAATTACTGGGCAGGGGTTTCATGAAGACAAACCAAGTAATCAGAGTATTTATCTGCCTGCCTTCAGGGACAAAGTCAGAAAGGATCACTCGATAAAGTAGAAAGGTTCAACAAAAAGAAACTGAGGAATTTAATTAGCCTGTAAATGAGTGAAGACTATAGAATCTCCAAAAATATAAGTTTATTATTTGAGCTAAAGTTCCTTCAGTAGCAAACTCTAAGGTCATAGTTTCAGATGTGGGAGTTTGTTTTCATGTTTACCTCAAGCTTTCCCGGTAAGTCTGAGAGGAACCAAAACTGGACAGTGAAGTTTCCAAAATTATCAATGAGCTTCCATGGCATGCAAAACAAATGTGTACTAGACAGGAACTTTTCTGGGTAAAAAACTTTGAGATGGGTAGGTAGCCCCATCCCTCGACTGAAGGCCATGCCTACTTACTGGATGTGGTCTTTTTGGACTCTGTCTTCCTTTCACTGCACATTTCAGATAAAGTCATTCCTGTTGGTTCCTGGGAGCCTCTGGCTTCCCTGGCATTTGGGACTCTCCAGTGGCTACCCCCAGTTCCTCATCCCTTACTTCTACATATTTTTATTCAGTTTCCTGACCCTCTGTACCTCTCTCTGGTCCCCTCAAGTACCTGATCCCTCCCTCCTTTTTTTTACTCCCCCTCCTCTCTCTCTCCCAGGTCCCCCCTCCTTCCAGCTCTCATGATCATCCTGTGCTCTCAGTGATTAGACCAACAATCAAGAATTGTATAGGGAGGGATCCATGGCTCCAGATACATATGTAGCAAAGAATGGCCTTGTCTGACATCATGGGAGGAGAGTCCCTTGGTCCTGTGGAGGTTTGATACCCCAGGGTAGGGGAATGCTGAAACAATGGGAAGGGAGTGGGTGAGTAGATGGGGGAGCATTCTCATAGAAACAAAGGGGAGGGGGAAAGGGCAGATGGAATGCCAGTGTTGTGGAGGGGTAACCTGGAAGGAGGGTATCATTTGAGATGTAAATAACAAGAATGATTAATGAAAAGAAAAGAAAGAAATCTCTATTAGAAAATACTGAAAGGCAGGGCAGAGCCAATAGACTGTGTCCAATTCATTCTTCAGTAGAAACTGCATTTTCTTGAGGACTTGAATTATCTAACCAAATCATCGAATGAGTCAAAATGCTGTTGGCTTTCTTTATTTCTTTTTGAGTCATGGGAATTTAGAAAGTCAGCAGACTTCTTCAGCATATATGTCTGTCATTTTTCAGAAGGAAAATAAAGTAAAGTGGCAGTCTTGTGTCCACCACTGTGCTTTCTGGTTTTATATCAGCTTGACACAAGGTAACAGTCATTAGGATAAAGAGAGAACCTCAACTGAGAAGATAGCCCCACCAGTCTGGACTGTAGGCAAATCTGTGGTGCATTTTCTTGATTGGCAATTGATGCTGGAAGACAAAGCTCACTTAAGGTAGTCCTATCTCTGGGCTGTTGATCCTCGATGCTGTAAGACATCAGTCTGAACAAGCCACAGGGAGCAAACCAGCAAGCAGCACTCTTCCCTGGTCTCTGAATCAGCACCTGACTCCACTTACACTGTGTGAGTCCCTGCCCTGACTTTCTTCCATCATGGAATGTGCTTTGGGAGCAGAAGTTGAAATAAACCTATTCCTCCCCAAGTTGCTTTTGTCATGGTGTTTTATGACAACAGTGGGAACCGAAGCTAAAACAAATACTAGATTGACAAATGAAGACTAATTGGAGCTATGAGAAAATGTGGATGGATCAATGATTTCAAACTTACTGAGTGAGCATTCCTCAGGCCCACCTTGGGCATGATAGAGACTTGTATCTGAACTCAATATCATTTTAGCCTTCATCTCTATATCCTTGATATGTGATATCTTTGATAAATGAAAAATGATATCTTTATTGATAAAGCATTTTTGGAGACTTAAGTGGATTTGTGGCTACAAAACTGCTTAGTATATTGTTAAGCATAGAGAAAAATATAAAAAAGAAATCAAAATTGCCCTTACTCTCTTTGTGATCAGAAGTAGCTGTTACCTGCTGGTTGGGTAAGCCATTTCCTAAGCTATATCCCCACTTCAGGAACAATAATACAGCAAGAAATGTGTCATGTCAGACATGCCCATCTTTCAGGTGTTTTTTTCCCCATTGTTAGCATAGCCAAGGAATAAAACATAGGCAGCATGTGCGACTGACTCCTAGACAAAGGCAGTCTGAGGCACAAAGCTCAGCTGTAATTCAGCACCCCCCTACATTTCCTAAAGATCAAGAAGGCAGAGTCATTGAAGACCTGTTCCTGGACATGGTCAAATTTCTGATTGAACTTGAACATGTCAAAGGACACTGAAGCCCGACTCTGAAGGGGGACAGAATCACAGATCACCTGGTTGAGTGCAGATAAATTATAGTGTTCAAAGGGGTCAGAAACAAAAGGGTCATTTTTTTAAATAAGGTCAGAAATGAAAGAAGATAGATACAGGATAACAGCTCTGCCTATAAAGGTTTGAAATTGTTAGCTTTCAGCCAAGAAATAACCTCATTTGAACTTCATTCCATAAGGTGTAAAATAGATATACTGTCACCATGCCTTGTGAAAATTCAGGAAGAAAGAACTGTGTGATAAACAATCTTTGCAAATCAGAAATCTTCATGCAAATGGGAAGATTGAAGCCACAAATGTGAGTGAGTCTAATGTAACCTATGACCTATCTTTTAAAATTATAAAAATATATGAAAAGTGTAAGGGAGTTTTCTGGACATCTAGTGTGGCAATTGCCTGCATTGAGAAATCAAAGCTGAGCCATCTAACTAACCTGGGTCAAGGATGTGTCAAATCTTGTCCTCCCTACAAGGTGCTAATTAATCAGTTATGTTCATATAACAAGTCGGAAAAGACATTTCTAAAACCCTACATTTTCATCCTCGATTTCAGTCAATAGAGGGCTAAGACTATGTCTGGGAGTCACTGCTCACATGCTTCCTTCTAACCAGACATGAAACTCAGTCATACTCTTCTAGCCAAAAAGAACATGACAGACATGTAGATGATTATAAGCCAGTCACATTTCCACAAAGCCATGATTAACTATTCAAATATATAACAAGTGATTATATTCTAAGAGCAATTCAGCTAATTACATTGCATTAAAAAAATTAGAAATAAATTAATTCTAAAAGCAAAGTATAGACTCAAGATTTCCATGAAACAGCTTGGGCATAAATATTTAACACACAAGAGATCTGTGATAGGGGGTGTTTGGCAAACATTCACTTGGGATTGAAATCAACAAATTATATGATAATTACTTTTGTGATGCTTGGCTCAAGAAGCAGCAGAATTTTTACTTGAGGAACTTAAATCTCATCTTATTTTCTGATCCACTTGTCTTAAAAAATTTATTTGTCTGAAATTTTTATGTAAGATATTTATAGCCCTCTTTCCTGTTATAATTCCTTTCTTGCTGTTTTCATTTTTACATTTCTTGTCTAGTTGACAAGTAATTGAATGCACTCCTGGCATACAACATGATATTTTGATATAGACACACTCTACTGGCTAAATTAAGCTAATTAGTGTATTTATCCTCTTAGATGCTTATCGTGGTTTTGTATGAGGAATATAGCTGTCTTAACATAGTAAAATATTAGTATAGATATCACTATTACAGGTTAGGTTAACACTGGTTATCGGTTAAGAATTAGAGGCAAAGAGGAGGTTAGAAGGACAAGAGAGGGGGGGAGGACATAGGTGGAATGATTGAAGAGGAGAAGAGGAGAAAGAGGAAGAAGTCACTTCTGCCCCTTTAAATAAACTACTATGAACTTTAAATTTTAAACTGAAAACAACCAGAAACCTCTGTACTTGTATCTACAATGCTGTCACAGTCTTTCATGACTAGAAGTCTCTCCTTATGGTTGTATGAGAAGGTTAGGTATTTAGACTTAAGAAATAGACATGATCTGTAGTACAGATAATAAAATATCTTAAGTAAAACCAAAATAATCCAAAACCTGACATTCTAAAGCTATCTCAACATTTTCTAGTCTTCTTACAATTTTTTAATTTTTCCTGTGAAATTCTGAGGGCAATTTCCTTTAAATTTGCACCTTGGTCTATCCATATCCTCAGTGAGCTTGTGCTATGTCAGAGGGTATAGTGGAAGATCAAAAATAAAGGAAGGATTTGAAAACATATTCTTGACATAGACATTTAACAGAGTCTTCCTGCGTACACTAAAATGAAGTGCATGGGTGAGAACAGCCATAGGGAGCTCTGGTGTTCTTGCAGCTAGCATTGTACTGTTGTTTTCATTTGATGTTCTGTTTTCCTAATTTTCAAAACTGTATCCTTACTTCAACTAGTTCATACTATGAATTTAATTCCAGTCCTCATTTTATAAGTAAGGTCTAATCTTTGGTCGTTGATGCAACTAGAGAGGCATTTGTTCTTGAGCCCTTCATTCCAGTAGCCTGGATTTTCTCTAAATTCTATTTGAAGATCCTGAGCCACTGAGCAGAGACATATGGGTCCTAAAACAGAGATGTTTAGGGTGTGGAGTCTCTGTTGAGTAAACATATTAAGGACATGACCCCATCCTGCAATTCATCCCATGTTGTATGCCTAAATAGATTCTCTCTTTTGAGGTTGCAAACCTCCCCCCCCCCTCTCTCTCTCTCTCTCTCTCTCTCTCTCTCTCTCTGATTCATTCCTCCAGCCTCATCCCCACCTCTGTAGCAGAATACCTGCGGCAACCTTCAGTGTGCCCCCTACTTCCATCCCTGTCTCCTCAAGATCTTACAGATATTTTCATTTTTATGTTCTTCCTCTAGTGTTGCTTTTCCTAAGACTCCAACCTCAGCAAGCACCTCCTGCTGAATGAAGATCCTTTCCTCTCATGGCAACAAATAGGCTAAAGGAGGACCTACACCTCTCCTATTGCTCTGGTGATTCAATACCCTTTCCCCTAATCTCATTCCCAGCTCTGTAGCAGGAAAATTCCTGTGGTCTTCCTTCTGTCTCTGACACCATCCTGAGTGGAACATAAAGATCTTCTCCACTGTTCTTTCTTTCAGAAACCCATCCCATTATTGAAAACCACCAAGAGGCCACAGGGAACACAAGAGCTAAGCAGAACCAGTCTCTCCTCCACTCCAAATCCACCTCAGTCGTGTATTTAGTGCTACAACAGAATACCAGCTACAGTCATCTTGCCTACATGTCTTGGAGAGCTCACAGATCATCCTCCCCCATAATCTTCTTATCCCATTTGGTCATGGTATCTCATCCACCAGCTACAGCGGGCATCCCCTGCTAAACCACACATCATGCCTGAGAGAAAACCAGGTAGGCTGCTTGCAATCTTTATTTTCTCTCTCTATTCCTGCAGATCCAACTTCCCAGTCTCCTTACCAGCTCTGTAGCAGAACATCCTTGTGCCCATTCTATGTGGAGCCCACAGATCTCCTTTTATTTTTTATTGGATATAATATTTGCATTTCAGATTTTATCCCCTTACCCTATCCCCACCACCACCCAGGAACCTCCTATCCCCCCTCCTCATGCTTTTATGAAGATGTGCCCATATCTACCCCACCACTTCCACCCCCACCCTCGAATTCCTCCCCCACTCGGTGTTCAGTCTTCATGGGACCAAAGGATCTTCTCTCTCACCTATGCCTGACAAGGTTCTAATCACCCACTTCCCACTCATTGGTTTTTCCCAGCACCCTAGTACATCAGGCTCCTCTTGCTAAGCCAATCACTGCTCCTCCCAGGACAGCAAGTAGGCTGATGATGGAGCCATGACTCTTCTACTGTTCCTGAGATTGTTTCTCCAGTCTCATCCCTAACTCTGTAATAGGAAGCCTGCTGTGGGCTCCCTTTCCTCTCTGACTCTTTGATCCCTTCCCCAACAGATCACAATTACCTTTACTTGTAACTTTCCCTTTCCCAACTCATCCCACTAAACTAGCTTTTTAACACCAGTAGGTGTTCCCTATGAACATACCAACTCAGAAAGCCAGGAAAAGAACAATTGCACTCTCTGAAATTTCAAAGTGGAAAGACAAATCAAGGAACAAAATACCTGCTCACCAAAGGGGGAAAAACATAAATCACCCTATAATCATCCCAAATCCAGTTGCCTAGACATCATCATAAAAGACAAATCAATAACGAGCAAGGCAATATATCCCCATTAGAGCCCAACGATCCTACCCATAGAAATATCTGAATATTCTAACATAGCTGAAACACAAGGAAAATACCTTAAAAACCAACTATAAGATGATACAGTTCCTCATAGAGGAAATGGATAAATTCCTTAATGAAATCAGAAAAGAAAACAGAAAATTGGAGCAAATAAATAACTCCCTTAAAGAACTCCAAGAACACACACACACACAAACACACACATGCACAAACACACACATGCACAAACACACACATGCACATGCACACACACACACACACACACACACACACCTCAGAAAAAACAAAAAAGCAAGGAAATGAATAAAACTCTTCAAGGCCTAAAACTGGAAATAGAAACAATAAAGAAAATACAAACTGAAGGCATATTCTGGAAATCAAAAATTTAAGAATCCAAACAAGAACTAGAGAGGAAAGCTTCACCAACAGAATACAAAAGGAGAAAGAGGGACTCTCAGGCATTGAAGACATGATAAAAAAAAAAAAAAACAGGTAGATCAGTCAAAGAAAACGTTAAATCTAAAAGTCTCCAGACATAAAACATCTAGGAATGTTATAAAAAGACCAAAACTAAGGGTAATAGAAATAGAGGAAGGAGAAGAATCACATCTCAAAGGCTCAAAAAATATTTCAACAAAATCATAGACAAAAAAATTTCTAACTTAAAGAAGGAGATGCCTATCAAAATACAAGAAGCACAGAAAATCAACTAGACTAGAAAAGGAAGTTTCCTGGCCACGTAATAATCAGATCACTAAACCTACAAAATAAAGAAAAATTATTAAAATCAGCAAAGGGAAAAGACCAAGCAATATATAAAGGCAGACCTACTAGTATTGCTCTCAACTTTTCAATAGAAATTCTCAAAGCCCAAAGGGCCAGGATCTAGGTGCTTTAGAATCTATGAGATCACAGAATTTCTCCATCATGCCATTTTATAGTACAGAGAAATTATTTATTGTGAATTCCTAAAGGCAATGCAACCAGAAGTAATTATTTTGTGATGAGATAAAGACTTTTGTATTTACCCAGACTGAGATAGTTTTCAGGCTATGTTTGGTCCATGGAGCTCTGTATGAACGAGTCAATAGTATGGCACAACTTCTTGGTTCTCTGGCATTTACTTCTACACCGTGAATGTTTTTCTGGTACTTTGGCATAGAAATTTTTAAAAAGCATCCAATTTCAATCATAGTTATTATATTTGTGGTGTGGGAAGATTTAAAATAATGAGGCTCTTGAGAACCAGGAAAGTCTAGCAGTAGAAACAGCTTACAGCAGTGGCACTGGAGATGGTAGGTCTGGTGACACAGTGTTGGTTGTTAGGAAGCACAGAAGAAATCTGACTGTAAACTGGCCAACCTACAATCTGTAAGTTCCACACACTGTATGTTTATTCAACATATCCCCACCTCCCAGAACTACACAGCCTTTAAAAAACATCAACACCAGCTTGGAAATAAGTGTTGAAACAAATATGTAAATGTCTGTCATCATTAAATCATTTATTATCTATCTACCATCCATACAGATACCTTCAAATATATGTATATATGTATATATTTAACAACTACATGGCATGTGTATCATCTGTCTATCATCTATCTATCTATCTATCTATCTATCTATCTATCTATCTATCTATC
>JANHMN010000012.1:31471265-31489469 GCA_030674055.1 Rhabdomys pumilio
ATCTATCTATCTATCTATCTATCTATCTATCTATCTATCTATCTATCTACACATAGAAAGATGGATTAAAGATGGATGATTGGTAGATCTATCATCTATCTATGTCTTTTGTCTTCCTATTTACCTACCTACCAGCTACCACCTTTAATTTCTTTTTCATATTAAACACAGGTTTACAGTGATTATCTCTCATTCTGATCTTGCATCAGAGAGGCTGTTCTATCTTTACATAATTATTTTTAAACTACCCATTTTAGCATGAGAAAATTCAATTCCCTATATTTGTAACATATTTACCTATGTGTTGACTTTTTCACACTAATTTGTTCTCCTGAGAGATAGCTTTCTTTTTTAACCAGAATAGAGTGTAATATGTTTATGAAAAGTTAGTTTATCCTTTATTTTGCACTTTACAGTGAAAAGATCTTCTAACATCACTGAACTCAGCCCCTTTGCATTCTATTTCAGAATGTGGACAGTAACATTGGTGCGATAGATAACTTCATTTGTATCAGCTTTATGATTTTTATCTTTCCAGAATGGCTTCAGCTGATTTTGATTTTACATAACTTAAAACAAAATTTACTTTCATATTTGTTTTTGTATGGTATAACAACTATAATAACTCCCACTTTACTGTATTTGCCACTCAATTTCTCCCCTCTGTATAAGATGAAATGAACTTACTTACTCCATTTTAATAAACATTCCAGTCGATATAAGCAATGTCACTGGACGACATTATCAGATCAATGATCCTATTATTTATATGATTTAATTCTTATTCTCTTTATCTCGCCCCCTTTTTAATTTCAGTTCATATCAATGTATTTCCCCCTCTCATTTTAAAATATATCAGACAGACCACAGACCACATGCTGAAGAAATTCTGTTGATATGCCCTCCCATTTCTATCTCCCTCATTTATCTTTCAAATCACAACTCTAGATCAGTCCTGTGAAATGCAGAAACAAACCTAAATTTACACTTATTTTACAAAGTATCTGAACAATATCCTTCCAAATTTTCAATCACAAAACACAAAGAGATGCTGACAGATCATCAGAGATTTTTGGGGACAAGGTTCATGATGCAAATGTGCATCTGTGTTGACAGAAGTCTGGGTCACTCAGAGGCTACTGTTAGAAACAAAGTCTGTGAAAGCCTGGATTCCCATGTTTTACTGAAGTTATTTTATTAAATCTTTTTGTAATTATATAGATATAAGATTATAGAAACTACCTGTAATGTATTTGCAATTCTGTAAATTCAGAATTATCTCAAAATAAGAAGTTAGGAAATTTAAGACAGAGAAGCAGATTTCCTGGGGAGCTAATTTTCTCCAGGGATTTTCCCTGGGGTGATACTGAGCTCAGACTGAGAATCAGCCTCAGCATTTACTGGGTGATTCTATGGGGGTGGGAAAGAAAATTTAGAAGAGATTTTGGCATCCTCAAATGTAACTGAAACCTATTAGCTATTATGAAATTATTGGTATGAATCTACCTTTTCCAGGGAGGCATTTTCTAGTTACTAAGTGATGCAGAAGCCTGGAAACTGGGTGAGAAACACAGAATAGATACTATAGAGCAATTAAAAGAGAGATAGAACTGGAATCTTGAAAACTAGTCTCTTCAAGAAACTACAGAGAAGACTGGCAATATAGCTCAGCAGTTAAGGGTGTTTGGACTTCCTGCTGAGGGTCTAAGTTCAGTTGCTAGCATCCACAGCTTACAACCACATATAACACTCCTCTGAGGGACTGGATATCCTCTTTTGGCTTCAGCAGGCATTGCACTCACATGAACAACACACACGTGTGCACACACATACACACAAACATACACACACACCATTATAATTTTAAAATAAGAATTTAGGAGACATTGAAACATTGGCTTATGACTTCGACATAAACTTTTTCGGGATCCTAGCTATGTGATTGCAAAGTTATCTAGGTTCTTAGTTCAAAGTTCAGAAGAAATATATATGAAAAAGAAGAGACACACAGGAAAAGCAAGACCATGCCAACTCTCACCTCAAGTCACAACTGTAATATGGGGATCACCCAGGGATGACCAGGTTATCCAAGATATGGGACAAGGCAAGCACAAGAATGTAATCAATAGAAGCCAGTGCAATAAGACACCATCAGAACCAGCTCTTCTAATACAACAAGCCCTGTCTATCCTAACACAGCTGAAGAGCAAGTCAGTTTTCTTCAGTAGAATCTCCACAGTTCACCTGGTAGAAGGAAGATAAACATACATGGCCAAGCCAAACATCTGTGCCATCTGTGGTACTATGTCTCATTAGGCTGGCACATAACAAACTCTTATAAAGCACATGATGAGGCAAGAGTATGGCACAAATACATGAATATTAATAAAATGAAAGGAAAACAATAAAACAAACCCTATATAAAACCAACCAAGAAAAAGTTGAAAATAACAGTGATGAGTTAAAGATGTACATAAAGAAGAAAGCTGAATGAAATTTTCTTATTTCAGTAGTGGGTGTGTTTAAGAAAGTATCTACACAGATTCAGGCACCTGCGTGACAGGAAAATAGAGCATTCCTTTTGCTACCTGAGGGAGTCACAGGCAATTTCCCCCAGCCCAGCTCTCTTTAGAAACTGGAAAACTATCCTCAGAGGCAGTTTCATGCTGACGTTCTCGGGAAGTCACCAGTCAGCACAGCAGTTGTGGGAAACACAGTCTGGTGGCCGTGGAACTCCCAGTGTTTGTAAACATCTAGTACTGTGACTGAATTTCTGGTAAGGGGAGTGTGAATTCAGGTCATACTGACAACCCAGAACTTCTCAGAAGTCCAAAGAACCCTGGAAGGTAGATAGGAAGAAGACAGCAGCAAATGTCTCAGATCTTTCTTCCAGTCCACATCTTAACATACAATCTTGGATTGAAACCCTATTTTATACACCACAGCTCTGCATGCATTCTGGGAGGCCTGCTCCAACCTGGAACACCCAGGGACCACTAGCCTATCCAACACTAGAGACCACAAGATGGGGAAAGTGAAGCACAAGAATGTAATCAAGAGAAGCCAGAGCAATATCACACCATCAAAACCCAGCTCTCGTACTACAGCAAGTCCTGTATATCCTAACACAACTGAAGAAAGCAAAGCCAGTTATCTCCAGTAGAATGAGACTGAGTCTTTCAGCCACTCCACAGTATTGTTCATGAGTACTTTACCAACATTTTTGTATTCTGGGGAAATTGTTGTATTTTTTTTTCAGAAACAATTGTAATTGGGTGTGGGGGAAAGGATCTGGAAGGACTTGGAGGAGAAAAAAAAGATCAAAATATGTTGAAATTCAACAGTTTTAAATAATAAAACGTATAATTTAAAAAAAATTAAAAAAATGGCCTCTCAGTTTAGTAACTTAACTCTGGTTGGGCTGTTTACACTTTTAAATCATGGCCATTCCCTAATATTTTTAAAGGAGCAATTTATTTCAAATGAATGAAAATTTACTTTTCAAACCCAATGCTATTTTCATGACTCAAAGTAATCCCGGTATCACGTGATGAAAGACCTGTATCTATGGTATTTTTTTTTTTTTAAAGGAAAATCCTGAGTATTTGTTTAAACGATTATAATCACAGACATATTAAGTTTCTTATGTGTATATGAAGGAAGAGAAAATTTGTTGTTGATTTTTACATTCACATCTCTCCTTAATTATGACTAGATGAGACAATTATGAAGTATGAAAGAACTTTTTTTTGGATGATTGTTTCCATAATTTATCTTAATTCCTCACACCTCTGTAGCTTCCTTATATTAATCATAATTAGAGATAAATGTCAAATACTTTGACAAAGCCACAGAAAATGAGCACTAGAAAGCACTACTGACATGAAGGCGTAGAGTAGAGCTCTGTGTTCACACTTCTAAGGTCATCACAGTTCTCCTGTGTTTATTCTCATGCATGAAGCATGCACCATTGAGTTTATCATCTCTAATTATATTTGCCTGGACAAGTGGCTCAGATACAGGAAAGATGGAAAAAGAACAATGAACCTGTTAAATGATAACGACAAAGAATATGGAGAACTTAGATTTGAGGTAGGTAGGCTTCTATATCATGTAGTTTGTTTAATAGGTGAACCTTAAGGTATGGAAAAAAAGATTCAAACAGTTGCCTTTAAACGGACAATATAGATTAGATTAATAAAGGTACAGTGTATTTTCTTTTGCTTTAATTTCCACCCAACCCAGAAACACATTAAAACATACAGCTTATCAGGTACCACTGATATTTTGTGAGTCCTTTGAAGTGTAGAGATAACTTGACTGGTCCAAGGTCATCCACAAACAGTTGGACGAGCTAGTCCAATTCGAATTCATGTCATCTTGCGTAACTTACTGGCGTGCTACTGTAATTCATATTCATAAAATCAGTGAAATACTAAAAGGTCACAAGAAAGATGACTTGATACCATGTTCTCACAGAGGAAGGACAGCACAGTCTACCCTGATATGCTGCATATAGATAACTGTGTCATCTTTATGAAGCCAACTTTCCTTCTCCTATAGAAGGTGTATTCACAAAATGTGATCCACAAAACACACGCACTTTCTGCCTCCATCAACCTCTGGTTAGAAAGTTGCATCCTATAACTTAAGGAAGAAGCATTGCATTCATCGACTTATACATTTGCATCTTTCATCCACATATTCATAGACTATGATTTCTCCCTAAGGAAGGGGATTAAAATCTTCTATAAAAGGATAGAAAGGCTTGATTACTGGGGTGGGGGGGACTAACCACATCAACAATTCTGACTTGTCAGTTTTTAATAAGCCTGAATTATGATCTTGTTATAATTATGACATAAAATATTATGCAAAGCTGTAAGGAACAAATGTGAGCTATGCTTATTGAACTATACAGTATAAATGATGTGTGCACATGACAAAATAACACTTGCTTTCCTTTTCCAGTAAAAGACGATTATCCCCTGGTATTATTTAAAATATTGATATGCCATCCTAACAATCTCCAGGTTAGAATCACCGACTAAGATTTGCTAGTGATTAGATAAATGCTGGTGTCAACCTGTCATAGGGCACTGAAGCTGTTCAACTTGTAACTTTAGATCAAATCTCACCCTACCAGGTTGGAATATGTTATGTCCCTCTTCGACTTTTTAATTTTCTCAGATAAAAAGAAGGAAACAAATTTTCCTTGAGATTGTTTATCTTGACTCTCATCTAGATGTTGTGGTGGTTTGAATATGTATGGCCTCCTCACAGAGTCATGTGTTTAAATGATTAACCTATAAGAAGTAGCACTATTAGGAGGTGTGGCTTTATTGGGGGAAGTTTGTCATTATGTGGTTAGGCTTTGAAGTCTCATACACTTAAGGTAGGCCTAGTATGGCAGTCTCCTTCTACTGCCTGTGGATCAAAATGTAGAACTCTCAGCTCCTTCTCCAGTACCATGTCTACCTTCATCCTACTATATCTCCTGCCATGACAATAATGGAGTGAACCTCTGAATCTGTAAGTCAGGCCCAATAAAATGTTTTTCTTTATTAGAGCTGCCATGGTCTTGGTGTCTCTTTACAGCAATAAAACCCTAAGACAGATAGGATATAGGATAACTTCAGAGGCGAACATCTAGGAGTCAGTTGGGGCCATTCTGGAGACATTTAACCTAGTGGCAAGACCTATCCTAAATGAGGATGATGATAAATAATGATCTGGGCTGTAGGAGTGAATAGAATAAAGCAGAAGATTTCATCTCTCTCTGCTTCCTGACTGCCAATGCCATGTAATCCGATGGCTCTCATGCGTTTGCTAGAGGGATAGGCTGCGCTTTTTAAACCATGAGTCAAAATAAACTCAACTTTCTATAAATCATTCTCTTGAAAATTTTGACATAGCAACTAGGAAAGTCACTGTTATAGTGTCTAACCCAGGTTCTCTGTGGTTTAGAAATAGCATGCACCTTTTGTATGGCAAAGGTACACGGAGCCACATTGAACATCATAAGTTTTATCCTTCAATATATGATAAAATAATTATTTTATTAATCAGGGACCTTCACAGAAACAGAATTGATTGAAGGAATATATACTACAAAGGGGGATTTATTAGATTGCTTTACAAGACAGGGCTTGGGTAGTCAACAGTGGTTGTCCAAATGTTGGGGAGGCAGAGAAGTCTGCCTCATGAATCCAAGAGACTGGATACTTAAAGCAGTCCTGGTCTGGTACTGTATGGTATGCAAGGAGGATTCCTGGATTTGCTGTGGTCTTTTAGTCCACATTTGAAAATCAGAGATGCTGAATTCTGGAGCAACAAAAGCAACTGGATAGACACATTTAGCAGAAAGAATAAAAACAGGGTAGAAGATAACATTGTGTTTCTGTCTTCAAGGTGTTGCTCACTACAGGAAACAGGCTTCTCTTCCCAGTTAACCCATCCTGGAAATATACTCATAGACCTGTCCAGAGATTTAACTTTTAATTTATCTAACTGCCATGAAGTTGAAAATCAGGACCAACCATCGCAATTTCCTTGTCACTAACTCTGGAGATGATTATTCCAACAGTAACGTGGCAGCTCTGTTTCACTTTGGAGAGACACAACTAAAGCATAGAATGAGAAGCAGTAGGGACTCTACTGAGGTAGGAGAAAAGTAAAATCAATTTCTAGCTAGAAAGTTCTGAAATCCTTTAAGTAGGTGTCATTTTTAAAAAGGATAAGGTTTGATGAGTCTTTAAGAAGCTTAAAGCAAAATAAAATACTGACTGGATATCCTAGTCATCAAATTATTTGGGACAGAAATTCTACTTGTGGAAAAGTCTTTTCTGGTTTTCAAGTAGCGATTGTGTTTCTTGTGCCTTGATAGGCATAAGAATATGGATTAGTTAAACTTTTGCATCATTAATGTCTGCAACACACTCTTGTACTCTAGATGATATCACTTGTAGAGAAATTCATTCATGTCTTATATGATATCACTTTACCTTATTTAAATAGGAATTTTTCTGCATGTGTATGTACACATATGAATCTGTAAATGTATGTGTTTATGTGTGTGAATGAACACATATGAAGAGCTGATATTGGCAGAAGGAACTCATTTGTAAACAAATACATTGGCCTTGAAGATATTTAAGTATTTGTGTGAGAAGACAGGCAAGAGACATCAAAAAGTAATAATCTCATGATATATATAAAATATATATATATAAAAAAAAGGTCATTCAGGGCAAGGGGAAATGAGCCACTACTCCATGCACAAACTTCCTGGAAAGGGTGATATTTGAACTGGAAACTGAGCAGTAAGAAGCTGGTAGATTGCATTAAGATGCACAGTCAAGGTCTTTTTCAGTGTGCTCTCTGGTTAAAATTGGTAAGCATATTTATTACGTAGTCATGCCAAAAGGGAAGGACAAAGACTGAAGTATGTCTGCTCTTTTATAAAAATTATTTATTTTACTTTTATATGCATTAGTATTTTGGTTGCTTATGTCTGTATGAGGGTGTCAAATAACATGGAACAGGAGTTACAGACAGTTGTAAACTGCCATATGGATGTTGGGAATTGAGTCCAGTTCCTCTGGAAGAGCAGCCAATTTTTAATTGACCATAGTAGTAGCAAATCTACTCAGGTTTCCTATTAGGAATCTGGTGAATATTTCTATAATATTTGGTTGTTTTTACTCCTTGGAAAGATTTAAAATATAAGACACTTGCCCAAGTCCACTTCTTAGAAGAAATAGAAACCTATACAGTATGAAACTAATCTAAGTTTATAATATTAAGAGGGTGGTTCCAACAGGATTCATGTGGGCAGTAGGAAATTGAGTTTACAGATTTGTCCATTCATGCTGATGAAACATTGTTGTCAGTTAAGAGCTGTGAATGATGGTGGGTGAGTCCCAGTAGCTGCCTTTGATCTGATTCTTCTGCACAATCAGTATGAATGACTCAGTCTTTGGTTTTACCATCATTAAATCCATATAGAGTAGTTAAAACTTTCTCGGTTCTAGGATGTTGAACACTAGTCTCAAAAGAGAAGTCTAGGGACAATCTTTATCACAATTTCAGTGACTCACAGTACTATGAAAGTAAACAATGGTCTGATTATGTGATAATAGGCATGCCTACACTCCCAAGTCGCTGGTTCACAGAAGAAGAATTGAAATAAGAGACCTACTTCATCAAGACACACTAGGCTTTTCTTTTCTTTTTTCTTTTTTTTTTTTTTTTTTTTTTTTGGTTATTTGTTTTGCTTTTGCTTTTTACTTTACTTTACTTTACTTTTGTTTTTTTTTTTTGGTTTTGTTTTCGCCATCTCTTCAACCTAGGTATCAAAGGTGCCAAAACACCTGCACTAGCAGGATGACAAAAACCTCTGAACTCATGAGACCAACAGTGTTTATGGCGACTTTGAACCTACTTTACTGCCAACTGTGATCTAGCAGGGATCTGATCAAGTCTGTAGCTCTTTATGTGTCTATTGTTTTTCTAAAAAAAGATAAAAAAGCAGAACTATGGAACTCCTCATGGAAGTGCAGGCTCCGTACTCAGAGCTCTTGTTAGTTTCTATGCAAAGGTAGTGCATGTGTTAATGAAGCCCAAACTGTGCCTATCGATTTTTCTTTGTTTGTTTATTTTTTAATTTATCTTCAGTTCATTGAAATTGAAAGAGATATCTTAGGAAGATAAAACTTGAAAATTTGAAATAGGCTGGTCCTCCTCTCAGAATGATAGACAAAATGGACATGTTTTATGCATTTCTTTGTGATGTATCACACAACTTCCTACAACTGAACGTAGACTTATAGCAAAATAAGCAATATCTCAATCTGACTGGCAGAGTACAGAATAACTAATCACAGTGGTGACAGAAAAGGAGAAAATTCTTGAACGTACTGCTGGAGTGGCTGTATTATCACTGAAGGTAAATATTTCCCAAAAGTTTTTTTTTTCTCTCTAAATATTCTCTTAGACTCCATGGATTACAAGTAAACAGGAGATTATCTCCAACCTTTAAGAATCCTACATTCTGGAGAAAATCATAGCAACGTGTGATACTGACACACAATTGACCGTCCACTACTTCATCTGGAGCTTAGAGGTAGTGGAAAATGGAGTGGGGCTTGGGAACAGCTATGAAATTCACATGTACATTTCTGTCCGGCTATAATAAAATTCAAACACTCAGCCCATGTGAGTTATCATCATATAGTCCTACTTTAGTTCAAGAGTTCCTGTCCATGTTTCTCCATTATTCTTCTGTGAAGGACCTCTGCATTTGAGTTGTCCTACGAAAGAAAATTGTACTGCAAACTACTCCATCCCAGCTCCTAGCAATAGACCGACATCAACAGGGGTTGAAGAATGTGTGTGTAGAAGGCTGCTGTTCTCTGTGTATGAGATGGCTGCTGCACACATGAATTCACAGAAGCTGTGGTTAAGGTACAAGATCTACACAAGTTCCATCCAGTTAAAATATGCAGCATGAAGCAATACCCCATCCATATCTGAGAACTATTGACAGTTGATGATGCTGAAGGAAAGAAAAAAGAGTTACTTTTCTCTGAACTTGAGGGAGTTTGACTTTTATAGATAGATCACGCCACGGTGTATGACATAAAAATAAACAGAGCAACAGCACTAATTGAACTCAATGGTTTAAATATCATTTTCAACAGAATGTAAGGTTGAGAGAAAAATATGTTTGAGGGTCTGGTTGGAGGAAGTTGAAACAGAGAATGGGATGGATGATAAGATACAGTGTATACATGCACGAAATTTTCAAAGAATAAAAGAAAAGAGCATTTAATTTGTAATGTTTCAAAATACAAAGTCAATAAAATGAAAAATATGGGTTTATATAGAAATTATAATATTAAAAATAATATAATGTAAGATGAAATCTATTCCCAAGTTGTTAAGAGTAAACCTAATAAAAGGAGAATAATGCTACTGACACATACAGTAGAAAAAGAGTCAAGCATCTACATCCAAAGCAAGGTATCCTTCATCACTTTTATGTCGAACTTACAGTGTTCTATCAGTTTATTGATAGAAACAATCAATATTATAAAAGTATCAATTTCCTGACAGCTTTCTTTCCATGCAATAAATCAAAGTTTATACTCCAACCTGTATGTTAGAGTGTGTTTCTCTGCATACACATAAAGTGAAATTTTGCTGCTAAGTTTTGTGCAGAAATCAAAGAACAGAGAATAAAAATTTATGTGGGAAATAAAAAGGTTGAGAGAATCCCATTTTAGCATTGACTGTTCTAAACCCACAGTTTTAAGATAATATAGTTGATACAATGATAAATCTGTTATTACATAACATGAAATAAAGTGAAAACATTGGAATTGGTTTTACAAGTGTATAGACAGATGATTTTCAATGGTTAATGTGAAGTATTGTGGAAAAGGTTTGATTATTATATCACATTTAGATGCCTTTGGCATTACTGTGAAAAGAGTAAAAAACCAACACTTTGCAACTCACTTTCCTTTTTCTGTCTTATATTATGTTGTTTATTATATTTCAAATGTTGTCCCACTACCTGGTTCCTCCTTACTCCTTCTCTTTGTCTTTAAGAGGGTGCTCCTCTACCACCAATCCATCCACTCCCACCCCACCCTTCTAGAATTCCCCTTCTCTGAGGCATCAAGCCTCTGCAGGACCAAGCACATACCCTCCCACTGAGGCCAGACAGAGCAGTCTTCTGCTATTTATGTAGCAAGGGTCACAGACAAGCCCATGTGTGCTCTCTCGTTGGTGGTTTAATCTCTGGGAGCTCTAGGGTCTGGTTAGTTGGTACTGTTGTTCTTCCTATGGGGTTGCAATCCCCTTCAGTTCCTCCAGTTCTTCCCCTAACTCTTCGTTGAGCTCAGACCAATCGTTGGCTGTAAGTATCTGGGTCTGTCTCAGTCAGATGCTGGTAGAGCCTCTCAGAGGACAGCCATGCCAGGCTCCTGTCTACAACACAACATAGCATCAGCAATAATGTCAGAGTTTGGTGCCTGGGCATGGGATGGATCCCAAGTTGGGGTGGTCTCTGGGTGGCCTTTCCTTCAGTCTCTGATGCATTTTTGTCCCAGCATGTCCTTTAGATCTTCATGGAGGAGACGAGACTTTTTAAAGATAGAAGCGTAACAACGCAAGACAAAATGAAACATAATATTTTTAAATAAAAACTAAAATATTGGATTTATAGAGCTGTTACCCTCTTGGATTATGTATCCATGGCATCTGGATTTAAATACCCACAATTGTAATCTGTGTGATCATGATTAAATTATTTGTCCTGTCTTCAGCATTCTCACTCAGGAAGAAAGAATGGTGGTATACATTAGACAATGAAAAAATGTCAGAATGATTCCAACATAATGCTAGGCTTTGCAACCCAGACCATGGATCTCACTTCCTGTGCTTTGTCATGCTTAGTATGTCAGTATGTATGTTCCTTAAATTTGTCCATGTATTTATTATCAGCTCTTTCAATAAATAGTTTCCTAGTTCCAGGAGAGTATTATAGTGAGCTTAACTCAACATTAGCCTCTTCTAATTATAAATCAAAAGATGTATATATGTATCTATCTCTCATCTGTCACATACACAACCAATGTAATAGTCTTTACTGAATATCTACTATAACAAACAGTTTAGCTTAGAGGTAACAGAAACTTCTAGAACATGAAAGCAAGAAATACAAAGTTAATTGACCATCCCTCGTTTGATGCTTATGCTTTATTATCTACCCTTTACTTTTTTGTTTCATTTCTATTATATATTTGTTATTTTTGAATTTCTTAAAAAATACATTTGTCTCCTCACACAAGTCTTTCTCATTCATGTCCTTTCCGTACCTTCTCGAGTCTATGTTCTTTCTTTCTTGTTCTTGTGTGTGTGTGTGTGTGTGTGTGTGAGAGAGAGAGAGAGAGAGAGAGAGAGAGAGAGAGACTGCAAATGTTATTTATTTATTTATTCATTTTTATTTTTTAATTGGATGTTTTCTTAATTTACATTTCAAATGCTAGCCTGGTTCCCGTTCCCTTTCCCATGAAAACCTTCCATCCCCTCTTCCCCTGCTTCTATGACAGTGTTCAACCACCCAATCACTTCTGCCTCCCCACCCTAGCATTCCCCTACACTGAGGCATCCAGCCTTCATAGGACCAAGGGCCTCTTGATGCACAATATGGCCATTCTTTGCTACATATTTGGTCCCTCCATATGTACTCCTTGGTAGGTGGTTTAGTCCCTGGGAGCTCTGGGAGGGGGGTCTGTTTAGTTGATGTTATTGTTCTTCCTATGGGGTTTCACACTCCTTCAGCTCCTTTAGTCCTTTCTCTAACTCCTCCATTGAGGAACCCATTGGGGACAAAGAATCCTATTAAAAAACGGGGCACAGAGCTTAATACAAAATTCTCAACTAAGGAATACCAAGTGGCTGAGAAGCACCTAAAGAAATGTTCGACACCTTTAGTCATCAGGGAAATGCAAATCAAAACAAACTTGAGATTTCTCCTCACACCAGTCAGAATAGCTAAGATAAAAAAAAAAAAAAAAACATAAAACAAAAAACAAAAAACAAAAAAAAAAAACAAAAAACAAAAAACAAAAAACAAAACAAAACAACAACAACAACAACAACAACAACAACAAAAAACGCCAGTAACAACAGATGCTGGTGAGGATTTGGAGAAAGAGGAGCACTTCTCCATTTTTGGTTGGATTGTAAGCTGGTACAACCACTCTGGAGATCAGTCTGGCAGTTTCTCAGAAGATTGGACATACTATTACCTGAGGATCCAGCTATACTATTCCTGGGCACATACCAAAAATATTCTTCAACACATAACAAGGACACATGCTCCATTATGTTCATAGTAACTTTATAAGCTGGAAAGAAAACAGATGTCCCTCAACAGAGGGATGGATACAGAAAAGGTGGTACATTTACACAATGGAGTACTACTCAGCTATTTAAAAAAATGAATTCATGAAATTCTTAGCAAATGGATGGAGCTAGAAAATAGTATCTTGAGTGAGGAAACACAATTACAAAAGAGCACACATGGTATGCACTCACTGATAAGTGGATATTAGCTCAGATGTTTGGAATACCCAAGATACAATTCACTGACCACATGAAGCTCAAGAAGAAGGAATACCAAAGCATGTGTGCTTTTATCCTTAGAAAGAGAAACAAAATACTCACAGGATCAAATACGTAAACAAAGTGTGGAGCAGAGACTAAAAAAAAGGCCATCCAAATTCTGCCTCATTTGGGGATTTATTCCATATACAATCATCAAACCCAGACACTACTGTGGATGCCAAGAAGTGCATGTTGATAGCAGCCTGATATAGCTGTCTGTTGAGAGTCTCTGCGAGAGCCTGACAAATACAGAGGTGATGCTTACAGTCTCTTTCTCTTTCAAAACAAACAAAACAAAATAACAACACCACCCAAAATCCAAAAACAAACCCACCAAAACTTAATAAAATAAAACCACATTAAAAAAAAAAAACATAGAATCTGTTTCATGGTAGCCAACTACTTCTGGTCATGGACACCTATACAGGAGTGTGGTTGATATAATCAGTGAAAGTCCATTGAAGGAAATTGACTTATCTCTCTTTCAGAAAATAGTAATTGACAACAGAATCTTCATTAGTTGGGACTTGGGTCTACTTCCCTTATCTGTGCTGGGAATTTGTCTTGCTTGTACATGTGCAAGTCTTACATGTACTGTCAGAGTGTCTGTGAATTCATGTGTGTACAAATATTATTGTGTCTGGAAAATATTATTTCCTTGGAGCCATCCACCATCTCTGTCTCTTATGATATTTCTACCATCTCTTCTTCAAAGATCCGTGAACCTGAGAGGAGAAGCTTGATTACAAAATCCCATTTAGTGCTGATTACTACAAGGTCTCTCACTGTCGGTTCATAGTATAGTTGTGAGTAATTCCCATCTACTGCAAGAAGAAAATAATATATTAAAGCATTTATTATTTCTTCCCCTTAACCAAAAGGGAGACTAAGGATGACCATGATTTTGCAAATCACTGAAGACTATAGGGCTGGGATTAGCAAAACTGTCACCCCATCTAGATTAATATACAACATTTACTGTATTACCTCCTAACTCTACAAGAATTTTTTGTGTTCAACAGATATAATAAGACCTGCATACTACGGTGTTTACTTGTGGATAAAAAGGTTTATATAGTCTACAAAAGGAGTGCTTATAAAGAACTTTGACATAGGAGATAAAGATGGGAATATTTTATGATTACTAGTGTCAGTAAAACTTTTCTGTGTTTGGTATTTTCACAAAGGAGAAGCTGGAATGGAATTATTGTCCATATTTTTGCTGTGTATTTTTAAGCCTACAAATGCAGTGGTTTCTTTGTTGGACCAAATCCGTGTGGCTCACTGCCTTCTTCCTAAATATAGAATGTCTCAATTTCTACAAAGTCTCCATTAAATAGAGAGTTGAAACACTGCCATTGAATTAATACATTTTAAATAAAATAAATATCCAAAGAGAAAAAATTCCCAGAGTCTTACATGTGATGTTTATTTAGTTCAAATTCTATAGATAAATTAGATGTGCTAGGGCATATTAATATGGTCTTTTTAAAGTCTTACTATTCTAAAATAAAAATAAATGTATCCAGAATCTGAATTAAGTTTAGTGAAAATACAAACAAACAAACAAACAAACACCAAAAGCATAGACACAAAATGGATTACCGTAAAGGAAGAAGTTTCTTTTATTATCATAATAAATGATCACCTAGAAACATAAAGCACAGCAGATCACTTAGAACCATTCAGGAGCCTTGGATATAGAAAGAACCCCGGATAGTTGTCTTAGAGATTCCACTAGGAAGAACTGGGCCAAGCAAGACAAGAAAGCAGAGACATCCATGTCTTAGTTGTTGAGATAGTGTTGTTTGTCCCAGTGCTTTTGGTGAAAATTGCTACTTTTCAAATATTTACCTGTAACTGCAGTGATTAGGGCATCTAGCACTGACAGTAATGCTTAAGTCTAATAAATAAACTGGTTAGGACTTTGGCTTCAGCCTCATTTAACTTATTCACCAGGCTGATTTCTGCATAGGTAAATAGTCATACGTAGGAAGGGACAATAAATTAAGGTTATTTAAGACTCTCACCTAGTAGGAAGAAAATGGATACTAGTAAAATACATGCACTAAATACCATATAAACCTACCATACATTTATACAGAGAAAGACTAATAATACCCCATTAGTGAATGCCCTGAAATATAATGTGTGCTTTGGATGTCAAAACTATCATGAAAACAGTGAGACATATGAACACCATAGGTTGTGTGCTCTGGGTGGTGTTTTTTTTTTTGGGGGGGGGGGGGGGTATTTTTCCCTTTAGAGGCTCTGACAACTACTTAATGAGAACAGGAGGACTTAGGTCTGTCCTTAGTTCACTCCTGCTCATTCATTGTTTCTTTTCCAGATAGTTCCATGGCCATATGTTCCTTGGCATTCTTTTTAATTAGCAACAGATGGATGGAGAAACTTAAGATCCCATATTGGATTCCATGCTGTTTGTGAGGCTTGCAGGATGGCAAAAATACATGTTTCATAAGCAACTTTAACATTTTCCAAACTCTACCTAAAAATGGTCATTCCAGAGTTCATGTGCAAAGTCTTCGTGTGGGTGTATAGTTTTGGCACATGAGGCTGGGAGAAGCATGAACTCCTTCAGCTGTGTATGGATCTCTGCAGGAACTCCCTTCATTTTTTTGGACTGTTCTAATTTTCCAAGAGCTCCAACACTGCCTGAGCTGACCTGGTATGTGTTATATCTTGAAGCTTGTTAGGGTTCTGTCTTTGTATATGTGTATGTGTATGTGTATGTGTATGTGTATGTGTATGTGTATGTGTATGTGTATGTGTATGTGTATGTGTATGTGTATGTGTATGTGTATGTGTATGTGTATGTACATGTATATACTGAGAATAGTATTTTGGTGAAGGAACAGAGGATGTAAATCCTTCCTTGGTCTACTAGTACCTCATTGTCTAGAAAATAGCATAAGAAGGATCACTGACTACGACATTAAGGCCTACTTGCATTGTTGGCCAAATTTATTTACGGAGATAACATAACTGGGTGAGTGGCTAAATGTGTGCCAGAATATCATCTAAGTTTACAACTAATTTCCAGGCCCAAATTAAGTTTCTCAGCTCCCCCTTCTGAGAGTCTGCCAATCCTATCCTGACCATCAAGCTAATATTAGTTCTCATACCTCCTCTCATTATTTCTAATTCTCATAGGAGAAATCAGAAGTATAAAATCTTACCAGGTTGACATGGCCAGACTTTGGGACCCCATGGCACTTATTTTTGGGGTAGAGGATGCAAAGGAATAGTGAGGAGGGCAGATCCTATTGGGTGCTCTTCTCAGATTATATGTGAGCCATCCAAACAGCTGTGCATTCTTCTCCCCCAGAGGTATACGGGAAACACAAATCCATATACAGTGTACTCTATAATATACTTTCCACATTTCCACCCTAATAAAAATTTGAACAACTGATGTTCATAGATTTTAGAAAGCTTTTCTGTCCATCCAGGAACTTAGAAGGAGAATAGTCAAAGTGATACAGTTGTCAAGAGGGCATTAGCCCTGGGGTGGCAATGCTGCTCCTCTTTCTCTCCACAACCCACATTTTCTTTTGACTACCTTTTCTAATCTCAATAGATTACACAGGATACAGCCAAAATTATTATCCTCAAAGGCCTGAACAACTCACCCTCAAGGTCTCTTCTGTACCTGACACCCTACAGCCACGAGACACTAAGAAACACCTATGGCGCTCACAGTATAGTTCATTGATATTAGTAGGCCAAATTTTACTGCACAGATAATTTCATTTTCTATAAATAAATGACAGCATTCACCTACCTCATAATGAGGTCAGAGGCTTAAACCGTAAGTTGTCTAGCTTTTCTACCTATAGGTTTTAGACACAAAGGAATGAAAGTTCACAGCTTTCCTTTTAACAGGACTCAGTGTGATATCTGAGAAATTGTAACCAGGGCTATTCCTTTCTTTTGAATGAATTAAATATGATAGAAAGGTGGGACACACCTGCTATCATCTCTGGTTACCTGGATATTGTAATTCTGTTAGACATGTTGAGATAGAAAATCCTTAGATTAGAGTGTTTAGTTTAGACTCTGAGAGCACTCCAAAATGATGCTTCCAGATCAACACTTCGAGTAGATCATCTTAAAGCTCTAGCTGGACAGTGAGTTCAAGATGATGAAGAAAGAATAAAATTAGTTGACAACAAAATAAAAATGCTATATTATGTGAGAACTTGTACTTTTATCAACTGTCTCTATAACAATATGTGGTTCATGTCCCATTAACTAACACCCTAGTCTTGCTGCTTTATATAATACTTCCATTTTCATGGCTCTGAAAGTTAATCTTCATTTCCCTACATGCTGTCATTCATATTGCTATGATCTTAGCATGCACCTGTAATATTAGTTTTAGCCTACCAAGGGAAACCAGCATTCGGTATTTCATACATTGTAGCTTCTGTTAATTATGTACCCTTGGAACTACTCTGAGAAACTTGGTCACCTAGACAGTCTCCTGGGAATGTACTGTGTATTTACTAGCATTATTATTGTTCTTTTGTCTTATTGTTTTCGCTATCAATTCAATTCCCAGAAATTCCTATACTTTTATAAGAGGAGATCACATCATAGAATATTCTGTTTAATAATTATATGCCATAATTCTGATTAATTTTGAGAATCATGTGTGTTTATTTAATGTATCAGCCCATGCATGCACTCATGCATTATGTGTGACTATCAGAAGACAACCTATTGGACTCTTTCTCTGCTTTTACCATGTGGTTCCACAAAAATAAATTCAGGTCATTGGACTTCCTGGAAACTACTCTTACCCACTGAGTAAGATCTCTAGCCTTGTATCAGGTTTGAAGAACCTTTCAAAAGATTTAAATATGTTCAAAATAGGACCCTCTGACATCTTTAAAGTCTTCCCAGTTAAATGTTTTGTGTTAGTCTCTTTGTTAGGAACCCTCATATTACAGTCCTCTCCCTCTCCCTCTCCCTCTCCCTCTCCCTCTCCCTCTCCCTCTC
>JANHMN010000012.1:31490381-31524967 GCA_030674055.1 Rhabdomys pumilio
AGAGAGAGAGAGAGAGAGAGAGAGAGAGAGAGAGAGAGAGAGAGAGTTGTTTAAGTTCACTCCTGACTTCTGCTTCATCACGCACCTGCAGCTCTCCCTGCATAACCCAGGCCACTAAGCAGTACTTACCCAACACCAGTGTCCTGTAGCTTCCATCGTTCCCATGTGTAGTGAAAGCTCTCAGTAGTGTGCTTCACTGTGTAACACTGCCAAGACATTTGAGCCTCTCACCAGCAATGTGGTCCTGTAGGGAATGTGAAATACATTAACTACAAAAATGTATTTTATTCCTCCACTTCTCAGATTGCTTTCCATCTTGCATTTGCAAATTTGGTTTTCTGGAATCAAACACTTGACACAGGTTTTGCTGTATGAAATTCAACAACAACGAAGAGCAGAGGGTGGAGGCAGGATGAGAGAGAAGAAGTGGGTCTGTGGACAAGTCTAGTATGAAGACCTCTCGTTAGAGTTCTAGGCACTAGGCTGAATGACCCATAGCTACACCAACACTGCATTAAGTCACTCAATTTGATTTTCTCTGTCAAGGGAATGTCCTCAACTCAACTGAGATCGTTTTCATCAGTGATTGAAGAGGTTGATGCTAGAAGATTTCCCCTGGGCACAAATCATTTCTTCAGCAACATTTATTGGGATATATGCTTGAGGAACATATTTATATTGTTACAGAGCAACTGTCAAAATCAGAAAAGAAACTAAAATAACATGCTGATGTTTTAAAAATGGTGTATAATCATATTCCACCACACCATAAGTTTCATTCATTTGGTTTAGCATATTTTCTTAGAAGGTTCCCATTCTGGGTTCCTCTTGGCACTTAGTGGCAAGTGTTTTAAATATCCTTTTAAACCTCAAGCATAGGTTAATGTTTCCTTATCTTACATGGTATTGAACATTTGTAGCATGTGAGGATTATTTACTTCAGAAAGAATTACTTGAGTTTGTTACATATATTCTCAAGATTAAAATATCTGGGGTTTTTTTTTTTTTTTTAAAGAAGCATTGCATAACCCTCCACCCAACTTTTATCACATTTTGTTCTACTTTGTTCCTCAAAACAACAGTAGAAATGCATTGTCCCCCTTCTGTACAGATAAGAGAATGAGGCACACAGAGGATATGGTGACTTGTAGGCAGAATGGAAGTGTGATTCAACACATCCTTTTTCTAGCCGACCTTCTGTATGAAACCTACCAGTTCAAAAACCTGAGAGTATATGATACATTCCAACATTCCAATTGGTCAGGATCACAACAGAATTGGTTATAAATGTCCAAAAATTGTCTTTTTCCCCCCCCTGTAGTCTACAGGTTAAGATAACTAGAGTCCTTTCAGGTTCTGATGTAGAACTAAGTGAGATGAGAGGTGAGTAGCAGTAATTATATCAGTGTCTCATGGCTTGGAGCTGCAATTCTTTTACAGCATTATAAACTATCTGATGCTTACCTTAAGTGATACTGCAGTCCACCTCACATACCACCACACTCTCTCTGATGCTCAGCTACTATGCTACACGAGGCTAGCCAATGCTCACTGTCTATGTTCCTGGGTTGTTCCTTAATTATTAAACATCTTTGCCAGAATCATGATTTAAAAGAAGAATAGGCCATTAACTGTGTCCCAATCTTCTCTTGCTTACATGAGTCCCACCCACACCCTGCTTTATCTCTAGTTACTTGAAGTCATTTATAACCTGCCTTTGGTATAGTTTTGAATGAAAGACTCAAAAGTGGCCATCACTGAACAAATAATAGCTCTGAATAACTCCTACTGTCTTTGTTGTGTTAATGAATTCTCTGTTTCAGTTTTGCATTTTATTCAGAATGTGAAAGACCTGGATGGACCATTTTTCTCCTAGTCTGTGGCATTCACCCTCAACTGTGAGTTTCCACTGACTCTACACACACTGGACTCTATTTATTTCTAGTTAAAATTTCTTCCCCTTCATGAAGCTTTGTGTTGAAAAGAACAGAAAAATCTACTTACATTGACACATGGCTTTTTCATTTAGAGACCTGATATTTTCATCCACCACCTTTTTCTGAACAAACAGCCAAGAGAAGCACTCTTATTTGAGGAAATGCATATCAACATGCACAGTTAGCTGAACACACAAATCGAGCAACAAATAGGTTGATACATAGACTTAGTTGTCACTCTGAACTCCTAACAAAACCTCAAATTCCCTATGGGGAAAATAGTTCTTGTGGCATTTTCTTATAGAAAGCTAGCAGTTTATCCTACACTCAGTGGAGATGTGAGCTCACTGTACAGCATGCCCATCCTTGATGCTGATTTAATTTTCTGAATAAATATCACTGGTGAGTGACATTTCTTTCTGCATGTTTCTGAAAGTAGGATTTCCCTCAGAGTAAGCTAGTCCTGACAGCTTCTGTGTGGGCATGGAGAACAAACAAGCTGTTCAAGCAAAGATTCAAAGGAAAAATCGATCAGCACCATCCTGGACTATACACAGCTCTTTTGGACCCACTGACCTTTAAATCGAGCAACAGAGATGTGAAGAGTATTATATTGTCTTGATTTGCAAATTGCCAAGTATATGTAGAAAATAATTTGTATTTTGTCTGTTAAAGACTCAGTGCTCTTTAATAGGAAGTAGGGTATATAATTTAATAAACAAACAAACAAAGAAAACCCTTTCCCTGACCCAATGTGTCTTTTTTAATAACTCAATTTCTGAGGAGAAAATTATTAAATATTATTATTTATGTTATTTATTTCATATAAAAAGGCTTTTTATTTGGGCTTCTGAGATAACTTAGCTTGTATAGGAACTTCTTTCCTAGCCCAATAACCTGAGCTAGAGCTCCAGTATGCACCAGGTAGAAAGAAATAACTGGTTCCTGCTGGTTGTAATCTGACTTCCTCATGAGCACCATGGAAAGAGCATGCCAAGTGTACTAAAATGAAAAAGTAAGTACAATAAAAACCAGTTAAGTTCTCATGGTTGTGGGTTACATAGTCATTTTTTCGTGTAATGGTTAAATGATGAGGATCTAACTTCTCTGATTATGAATAAAATTTTATTATAGACCTTATTTGCAATAAAATATTATTCTGTCTTTTATTTCTATGTATGTATTTTAGTATGTGTGTATGTATGTATATATGTACATACATATGTATATTTGAATGTATGTTAAGGTACATTTCATGTTTGTGTCTATCTATAATTATTTTAACTTGGGTAGAAACTCTGACGTCCTTAATTCTTCAATTACTTTCCTAATATGCAGACATTCTTATTATTTATTCCTTAGAAAACTTTTTGTCACTCTCCCTTTATCTGGTTTTAAGTTAATTTAGTAGTTTTATTGTTTGGGATGTAATTGTTATATTATATTTACAACAAATGTAAAGAAAGTTTTAATTTTTAATTAATTTCCACAGTAGGATTTTTTTAAAAAATAATTTTCTTATTATGTTCTTGTGGCTTCTGTTTGAAATTTGTTATGATAAAACCATTTAAAATTATCGGGGAAAGAATGAAGGAAGAAAGGAAGGAAGGAAGGGAAAAGGAATATGAGAAGTGAAAACAGGAAACATGGAGGACAAGACAAAGAGAAGGATGGAGGGAGGGAGGAAAGGAGGGAAGGAAGGGAGGCAGGGAAGGGAGGGAAGGAGGGCCAGTTAACAAGAATACTGTAGCTGGATAATTTTTGATGCTTGTTAACTTTCAGGTTTTTACAACCAATTGTCATAATTACTCAACATTCCAATTATATAGAAAGTTAAATATCTACGAAATGAAAAAGTTGATGCATACTTGAAAAGTCAAAATAGCCCTCTACCTTGGACTCAAAGGAACTTTACCAGCAGCTAATGGTGACCTTACACCAGCAGCCAAGTGATTACTTACATCTGGCTACAATGCAAACATCTTGTGGATGGCCACCATATATCAGATTGCATCTGTGTTTTAATTGTTTCGTTCAAGTTGACTCTCTTGTCAATCACATTCTTACATTATGACCACAGTGCAAATATCTGAAAAATTGATTAGCACCCTTCAGTTATTTAAGGCTCTTTTAAGTTGATGCGACTCAAGATAGATGCTAGGGGATGATAGGTGAGTGAATGAATGTGAGAGAATGACTGCGGTTAAGGCACCTACATCACCTCGCTATTTGTTGTAATAATATTTGACTGGTGAAGTTGAAATCAATACAAATTCTTAGGGGCAGAATATATACACCTCTTCTCATCTTGAATGAATATGTTATGAAATTAGGTCTAAAAGGTTTTATTGATATGCGTGACTAAGTCACTGGTGATAAATTTCTATTGAAGGGTGAAATGACAGAGCTACTTGTATAGTAAATTTTTCAAAGGGAAAATATATAGTTTCCTGTTTGCCTGCTTTTTAAAACTAACATCATTCAAAAATCAGTTAGACATCTGTTTCATGCAAACAAGTGTACAAGTTTAGGTCACAAGAACAAATGAGGACCAGCAAATGAGGTACATACTAGTTTTGGAAAGGGAAGCTTTCTCCAATTCTTTTGTATGTGTGCATACGTATAAATACGTTGTATTTAAGCATTATTTATAAACTATATATTTTTACATAATACACACATATATCCTAATATTAAGTAATGAAGTTATATAGGTATTTAAAACTAAATATAATATTTGTAAGTAAGTGTCTATATACTCAGAGATAAAACATAAATTGTAGTAATGTTTATATGTTCATCTATACATATATGTCAGTTGAAGATCAAGTGACCCTTCAGTGTTCTGAACAGCAATGGCAATTGGTTTGCATCACATCAACTGACTCTTCATATAATTTTCTTTATGGTGATTTTGGTACACTGGATAAAACTGAGCATGATGTTGTTATGTCTGTATGGCAAGAGGATAATGAATTCAAAGCCAGCCTGGGCTATACTGAAAGACCCTGTCTTAGGACAAAACAGAGAAGATAAAGAGTTGAAGTCTTAAAAATCTTAAGATATACCAAGAGTTGGAATGGAGAGTCAATAGTTGTAATAATGAATGAACTATTTTACAGAAGACCACAGAGGTCTTTTGAGGTTCAAAGAGAATTGCAGGTAAATGTATGTCGGGTTTAGAAGACCTGCTTAAAGAGACTGAATAGAGATATTAGATGGCTTTAAATTTGTTTGTCTAATTATTATAAGTTGTCTGAAATTTTTAATTGAAAAAACTGATATGGGTACATTAATAAAACAGATATTTTAGCATAGCACCCAATTTAATAGCTTGTTTTGCTTAACTGTTGGGTCTGTATTTAATGGTTATCAATTTAGTGTTAGGAAGTTCTCAATTGGATTTTTACAAGTCAAAGTTTATGAACACATTTTGTCTTGTTTTATTTTGTTGATTGGGTGCTTGAGACATTGTCTCATTACATAGTCTTAGATGTTTTACAACTCAATATGTAAGTCATTCTTGCTTCCAACTCTCAGAGATCCACCTGCCAGTGGCTACCAAGCACTGGAATCATAGTGTGATCACCATAAATAGTAATGCTGACACTTTCAGTACAAGTAGAATTTTTACCATTTCTTTAATCATTGATGATATGTATTATATGAACTATTTAACCCTTTTAAAATCAGTCTTGCTAAGTATTTATTTACAATAATAGTGCTTACATTGGAAAAAATAATTTCTCTGTAATGTTTCTTTCAATTGAGTTTCTGTTTAATTCTGACATCTTTTATTCATTTATTCATCCACTCATTTTTCCAAGCTGCCGATAATCTTCTGTATGCTATGCACCAGTTGTCATAGACACTATCTAGTTTTATGTCCAAACCCACAAGAACGATGTCAATATTTTATGGTAAATATCATGATAACGATACTTTATCAGTTTAATAAATCTGCCTTCTGTGCCGTTTCTTAAGAGAAACAAATATTCATTTTGTCCTTTGTAGAGAGACACACTTTTTGAAGATAAGAGATTTTCTCATACAAAGCAGAAAGGAACAGGGAGAATAGAGAGAGGGAGAGAGAGAGAGAGAGAGAGAGAGAGAGAGAGAGAGAGAGAGAGAGAGCCAGAGGATCTAAAGAAGTGTTTTAATAAGATGTAATTGATTCACTGTGGACTCTGGGCTGTGGAAACTGCAATGGGCTGTTCCATGGAGACCCCTGCAAATATTCATGTTCCAGTTGCAGTTGTCAGCTGAATTTTCTTTCAATGTTGATCATAAAGGAGTAGGATGGTTCTTTTCTTTAATTTCTACAGCTGACTTGCATGATGAAGTGGAATCTATTTTACTCAAAGCCTATGACCATATAATCTCAGGATGTAGAGTGCAGAGACCTGAGCATTTCTACAAATTTAAGTCCAGCCTGGTCTGAACAGTGTGTTACAGTCTTGTCATAACCATAGAATTAGGACTATTTACAACCATAATGAATTAACTAAAAATAAAATAAGGAAAGCATTCGGATTTGATTGGTAATCATATCTGTAATGAAGTTTCTTACAACTTGATTAGTTCAGAGACACCCAGGAGATTAATAAAGCACACCAAGGTATGTGTCTGAGATGGGATCTCTCAATAAGACATTCAGGGCTCTGAGATAATATGTAGTTTAATTAATGAATAGATTCAAATTCTGAGTTGGGGGATACTAGAGATGTGGGAAGTGGGACAGGTGAAGGAAACATATCATTGGAGTGTGATGTGGCTTTGAAGGATATTTTGAGCCTGGCTGTCAATGCTTTCCCATTTAAATTGTTCACTTGTGTATTTTTTTTTTATAGTGATAAAAAGTTTCAATAAAACACTGTCTTAAAGCCAGGAAAGCAAGAATCTCCCAAGACCCAAGGGAGATGACTGAAATATCCCAAACAAGGGGAGAGAGAACCTGTAGAGACCATATCCAGAGGTTAGGCACAGCTCCCAGTTAAGGGATGGGGCCACCCACACTCCTCAAAATTTTAATCCAAAATTGCTCCTGTCTGAAGGAAATATGGGGAGAAAGAGTGGAGCAGATACTGAAGGAAAAACCATCCAGAGACTGCCCCACCTGGGAATCCATTCCATATGCAGCCACCAAAACCAAATACTATTTCTGATGCCAAGAAGTGCTTGCTGATATAGATGTCTCCTGAGAGGCTTGGCCAGACCCTTACCTATACAGATGCTTGCAGCCAACCTTTGGACTGAGCAGGGGGACTCCAATGGAGGAGTCAGGGGAAGGATTGAAGGAGTTGAAGGGATTTGCAGCTCCAAACATAAGAATATAAGAACAACAATAACAACCAACCAGACCCCCCAGAGCTCCCAGGTACTAAACCACCAACCAAAGAGTATGCATAGAAGGACCCATGGCTCCAGCTGTATATGTAGCAGAGGACAGCCTTGTCTGGCATCAAAGGGAGGGGAGGCTCTTGGTCCTGTGAAGGCTTGATGCTTCAGCATAGGGGAATGCTAGAGTGGTCTGACAGGACTTGTGCGTGGGGGAGTACCCTCGGGGAGGCAGGGGAGAGGGGGTTGGGATGGGGGTACTTGGAGAGGAAACCAGGAAGGAAGGGTAACATTTAAAATGTAAGTAAACAAAATAACAAATTAAATTTAAAATAAAAGCGTCTTAAATCAAGGGCCTGTCCACATATAGACTGGTATTTGCTTCACTTGCCTGGGTGCTGTTCTCGAAAAGGATACATAATTTACAAATTACATCTTAATCTTTACTGAGAAAATTTGTAACTCAAATGGGCACTGAACTTCAATGAGACACATTTCTATACCTATTGAGAAAACAAATTTTCATTTTTCTAATAACCTGAATCTATGGCACTTGGATTCTAGGATGAATGTCATTACAACTGGTATTACTGGATTGGGTATGGATGTTTTGCCTGAATTCATCTCTAAACATCGCATACATGCACATAGTGCCTGTGGAGGCTGAAAGAGGGCGTTACTTTTGTGAGCTGTCATGTGACTGCTTCGAATCAGCACCAGTCCAATAAAATCTAAGTCTTTTGGAAGAGCAGCCAGTGTTTAAACTCTGTACCATAATTTTGTACCCTTCCTTTGGGCTTTATTTACTTTGGGCTTTTGTCCCCATGTTAGTCATTTTGATCAGGAAAACATTACTTATCTATTCTTCTCTATGCTTACATTAAGGTAAATTGTAAAACTTATAAAACAAGAGTAGTAGTAATAGTTCCAATTATTCAGTGTTGGAACAGCACATATACTTAAAAGCTAGGGCATCTATCTAGCCTCATGTAGTCCCCCGTTTTGTTGTTGTTGTTGTTGTTGTTGTTGTTGTTTTATTTTGTTTTTTCTGTGTGAGATAACCCTGGTGTTTTCTAGTTCATCGGAAGTTTATCTGTTCTTTCTGGTACCTTAATGCTATTATGCTGTTATGGCTTCATATGAACTCTTGTGTCAGAATGTTGTAATTTATATCATATTGTTTTTATATTTTCCTATTTTTAGAACATTACTAACATATCTAGATTAGCCCTAAGCAATTTGTTCTGCAGTTGTGGTAATGTAGACAATAACAAAATAAATCCCATAGTTTTCCATTTTGTAGTGAATGGAAGAAGGCAGGAAGGAGTCTCTGGCTCCAAGCACATTGCTGTGTCTTGATTCTCAACAGAGACATCTATAGACAATTGTTAGGTTTCCTTTTACACTGACCAGTCTTTCCATGTTTTTCTGAGTGTGAGAGAACTTAGATTTGGCTTGTGAAATGGAAGGGATAATGTCATTCTTGCATCTGAAATCTATGATAGGTAGCTATTACTTACTCCTATAATGCTTGCCTTCTTTGGGGAGTACAAGAAACCCACCCTGAAAGTGTTCTTACTGCTGTGTGATGTAGCCTATCTCTATTAAATATGAATGCATGTTCTAACTACTCTAAACCCCTAAAAGCTGCATGGCTTCTCATGGAACATCCCCAGTAAACTCTAACGTTGCTATTTTTCAGTAAGTATGAGAGACTTCCTTAGATTTCATGTTCTTAAGGTTGGTTCACAGATACCCGTGAACATATCCTGAGGATGAACAGACTCCTGTTGGGTTTGGGTGTTGTCTCCTTTGTTCTCTTTTTTATAAATGAGAAATGATGGAGTACATGTATATGGTATATAGTTGAAGGTGACTGGGAGGATGACTAGATGCATGAACTTGACACTGATAGAACATTTATTATTTATGAATCAAAGATTTTGAACAATGAGTACGAACAAAGGCACTTTGATGTAAGATGTCAGCTTTGTTCTCTAGTTAAGACTTACCACCAATAAAACAGACAAGAGGGTTGATTTCTCATCAGTGTCCAGTATGTAGTTCTAATTATCAAAGTTTAGAGAGGAGGAACTGATTGATTCATTTGTATCATCAAATATAAGGCAAAAGTTCTAGATGAGGCATGAAGGTCGTACAAAGGAGGTTAGCATATTACTGCTAGGAGATGTTGTGTAGGGGGTACACAGTGCAATGAAGAATGCTAATTATCATCACATGGCAACTCTTTCTCACAAACATCAGCACTTTTCCTGACATCAAAGCTGATATTCAGAGATGTGTCAGAATAGATTAAGGTCACAGAGATATTTGGTATAAAGTTTGAGACAAGAAATTTCAACAACGAAATCTTATTTTATTTAGCTTACGAGCATTTTCATAAACATTAAAAAGTGTATATTAATTATGACAGAAAAGTAATGGCTCAAGAATTTCTAACTGCTTCTTAGAAAGTAAATAATAGATTGTATTCATGCAACTTACAAAATAGCACAAATCCTTGTGGTTTCAGAAGCCATCTGTCATGAAGAGTCATATTTGATTGCATAGGAGAAACATTCTAAATTTGACCTCTGTATCTCAACCTTAAGACTTGGAGGCAATGTACTAACTTTTCATCCTTCAGAGTTTGTAGTAGTGTCTGTCTTCCAAAAAGAATGTGACAGTTAATAAAATTGAGACCACACCTGAAAAGATAGTATACAGAGTGAAAACACAGTAGATTTGGTTTCATATCAAAATGAAGAGCATGCATTCTAAGATAAAGTTAGTATTTGATTTTCAGTACAGAAAGAACTATACACAAAGGCATGGCCAAGGAGTGAAGCTATGAAATTTTGGAGAAAGGTTACCAATCTTCGGGTTACCTGCTGATCTGTTGTTTTTCTCTGTGTACCTGATGTGCTATTTCTATCAATCAAGACTACCCTGGGCATGATCAAACATGAGTGGTAGGTAAATTTCTCTGTGCCCTTCAAGGTACCCACTGGAAAGCTGACTTCTCTGGAACATGTTCAGTGTGACTGGCATACAGAGCATACCAGGACACACAAAGGACAAAAGGAAAATTAAGGCTGGCTCATGCTGTCGCAATAGGGAGGAAGTTATTTATCTGGTAAGAAAATACACATGCAATAGGGGAGTTTTAAACTGAGAGGCTTCAGGGTTATGTTAGAATGATTCAGAATTACAACAAAGCCTATTTAGTATGTGTATGCAGTCATAAAAGAGAGATAATTACAAAGAAAAGGAACACAAATGCCCAGATAGTGGTGGGAAATGAAGCACCTGAGTACTAGTTAGTGCTCTGTGTTGGTTTCATTTTTAGTTATAGCACGTGAAACTCTCTGCTTAGTTACAAAAAGACCTGTATCGAATCCTACCCGGCAGTAGTTTCTCTTCTTGGCAGTGAAAATTGGAAAATTGAATTTTCCTCTGCATTCTAATCTGATTCAAAATTTATTTTGTATTTAGACTCTTTATACAATTATTGCCATCATCATTATTTAGCAACTTTTGCTTAATCTATTAATGAGAAATGGATATTTTCAATGTTGGAGCTCCACAAGGTCTATTAGGGTTAATTATTGCCAGAGAGCAGCTTGCAGGGGTAACAAGTAAACTTAGCAACTGCAAAATAGGCCAGGTTATAGTCCTGAGTTGCCAGAATAGAAATAGAGATGGGAAAGACACGCAAGGAGGAGAGAAAAACTGGGTCAGGATATTGAAGGTTGAGGCATTTATTTACAGCTATTTTGTCTGTACATTATGTGATTTCCAAAATGAAATTCTCAAAATTAGTTACACAATCACTGGTGTTAAGACTATAGTTTACACCATCATAAGTTGAGGTGAAATGTTGTCTGAGGGTTGGGGTATAAATTGGTGGAGGAACAGTTTGTCTAACATGCTCTAATATGTTTAAGGAACCAGGTTCAAGATGAAAACAATGTTTTTTCATAAAGAAACCTTTTCTTAAAAAGATAGATTTTGAATTGTCTAATTGTATATGCATGTATGTATGTATGTATGTATGTATGTATGTATGTATTTGTGTATCCATACCTGTGTGTATGTGTATCTCTATGTGCCCGTGCAGAGGTGTGTATGTGTGTCTGTGTGTGTGTGGATGTGTGTGTTTACCAAAGGCCTCAGTTCCTCCTGTATTTAAAGGGAGATTGTTAGCCATTTATCTAGGGTACTTCAAACTGATCTCAGGTCCTCTGGAAGAACAGCATGTGTTCTTGTGGTCTTAACTGTTAAACCATCTCTCTAGTCCTGAGAAAGTATTTTAATGAAAGTGAGAAAGTCAAAAATTCATTTTCTGTTTTTCTGACGTCACGCAGAGGGTTAAGTCTTCCACATAGCTACACTCATTCTGAGTACTTCAAGGACACTGAATACAGAAGTGTAAATATAGGGACTTTTCTCATTATACGACAGGTACTTAAACTCAGTACCCTCAATACACACTCTGACTAACTCCAAACTAACAGAATTCAGAAAGGGTGAATAAATAGAGACTATTATCTAAAACGAGCACAATTGAAAGATTCTTGGGAAATTACTCTTCCTCATCTGAGGTTGCTAGATTTAACGGGTAACAGTTGGTGACCAATTAAATGTTGATTTCAGAGAAGTTCTTTTGTAGCCTCAAGAATGGCACAGTCAGTATAAGATTTCCTGTTTCTCTACTCACTTGATTTAGAAAAAAAATACAACAAAATCACATTTTGGGGACATTTTCTTAAATCAAATCATTCACTTGGCTTTGAGACAGGAGTCCAAAGCATGCTCAACCATTACTTCTCCTGAAGGCTCCTGAGTTGCTGTCTCTCCTTTTCTATTACCCATGAGATGAAAATCCCAGTCCTTTCTTGTATACTTTGACAAAAAACAGGGAAGTTTTAGTCTGAAATGGAAGTTTTCACAAGTATTTTCTTCCCATACAACTAAGCCATCCTCTCCAGTAGCTTTATAATAAATAAGTCCCACATTTTCATGGTTATAACTTGTCTTTCTTAACTGGCTTCTAATGTAGACAGGAAGCCCGTGAGAACCAAATACACACATATTAAGGAAAAAAATTGTGTTTTTCTCTGGTACCCTGTTATCCCACATAATTACAGAGTTTAGGTGAGGACCTTCATCGGTGGGTATAAAGAATACTATTTTCCAAGAAGTACAAAACAGAATCAATACAGGCTCAACCTATCTTAGTGTTTGTTTGTTTGTTTGTTTGTTTTTGCTTTTTTCATTTAGTTGAATGATCTGCATGTTTGGGTTAATGCAAAAAATGCTATTATTTAATTACATACTGGAAAATCAAATCTACTGCACTGATAAACAGACTTATCACACATTTCCCCAAATCACTAGAGCTCAATTCTTGGAGCAATTACCACTGGGTATGTTCTATTGTCTGAGGACAGGTAGGACTTCTTTAGTCTCTTTGCTTCTGAAGTTTTCAGGTTTAGGCAGAAGGAAGAAGGATTGCAGGCCTCTCTACATGAGGGAGTATAATTTTGTGCTCAGCTCCGAATGTTTACAAATATTCATAGAGGTAAACAATATTCACGAGGTCCTCATAACTCATGACTAAAAAACAAGACACCAGCATGCTCTTGAACTCTCAGAGCGAATAGGTAAAAAAAGGTGTATTCTTGTGGCTCAGTTGGTAGCCTGTCTAGCATGTTGAGTAAGTTCTGGCCCTATGAGAGAACCTTAAAAACAAAAGAAGTGCTGGAGGAATCATACCTAAGGTTGTCCTATAGTCTCCACAGGCATGTGTACGTCGCTCATATATGCATGTGCACTAAGTTATTTCTCAAGGACAATACCACATTTTCTTTTAAATTTGGAATGTAATTCAACAAAACACCTCTAAATTAGAGTGTCTTATAAAAGCAATTGTCTCACTTTTTGCTCGCGTAATTCAAGATCTTAGAAAATGATGTTCATTGAAAAAGACTTTGATCCAAAATCACATATTCTGAATTTCTGATGACACGCTGGGTGGTGGTGGGGACTCCTCATTGATCAACACACTGTGTTCACACAAATTGGCACAGTTAACAAGGACTTATGTTTCATCATTCCATGTGCCCTATAACCCATCCTCAATCTGCTTGAACTGGAAAGTGTCATATGCAAAGAGACTGAAACAATCACCAGGAGGTTTCCCTTGGGAGACAATAAAGAAGTTGTAGAATAGCAAGCAGAAGAGTTTGAAAGTTTGTTTTATTAAGCTTTCCTTTTTCTCATATTCTCCTCCTCCTTGCCCTTCTCCTCTTTCTCCTCCTTCTTCTATAAGTTACACAAGCAAGAATTGAATACCTAAGCTATAAACACCGATTCTTTTATCTTTTCTTTACTGCATATCTTTATGGTGATGATATCATGTATTAAATAAAATAAGTTGTGTTCCGAAGATGTACAGATATTTCTCACTATATGATTTGTTATTCTTCCAAAATATGAAACTAAAAGAAACAAACATATCTTCTGGTGTCCACATGTTACTACCTTGGCCTTAACTACTAACAACCATGAAATGAAATGAACAGGCATCATAACATATGTTAGTTTAATAGAGCTAATATCTTCCTGTGATATATCTTACATATTTAAACAGAATGAAGCATAGATGTGATTTTTAAAAAGTGATTAGTTGACTGTGGGTGTTTTCAAATGCTTCATTCAGTTATTAGATCATAAAATAATAGCCACTTTCCCATTTTTTCCTCCCTAACTAAATACCAAACCAGTAAACCCTCACGGACCATAGATTTCCTTAGATTCTGAGAAGTAGTTCCCATACTCTAATTTGGGAGCAATTGTATCAGTTTTCTTTTCTTCTTTTTAGAACCCATTACTTGGTTTGAATTTATGGGATTTAACAGGAAACCAGAAAATATAAGGATAGTCTGACACGAAAATGGAGAACAAGACTGCAAATCTTAGAATCGCTAATGCTTTTGAAGAATGTCAATACAGGAAAAGTCAGTGCACAGAGTGCATAATCAGAAGAATCACGTCAGATGCTCAACTGCATGTCCATACACAGGTGTTTTATGCAGCTGAAGATGCCACTAGAAAACAGATACAGCTGTTGGCAAGGGGAAGCAGGAAGATTTTAAATTATTATGTTAAATCTGAGCCACCTGAAAATTAAATGAAATGTGAACGTCTAAATATCCATACCCTAGCCCAGAGTAAATCCAGTCTGCAAGTGGGAATTAAGAATTTTTTGCAGCTCTTGTATTGATTCTTATGTATAGCTAAAGGAAGAATTGGTGGGAGAGAAAAAACTCACACCTTAAAGAACAAAGCACACTTAGATTTAATCTAATTTCAAGTTCCATTCAAACTACCTGAACTGATTGATATAAAAGAATAGAAATGAAGATTATTAATTTGCATCATGAGAGACAGCTATACAGAAAGGAAACAAGACAAATGGTCAAAAATGCTAGAAACATTCATCAAACAGGATTACAGTTCATAGATGTCTGAAATGTATAATCCATAGTAGGAACTTGATCCTAATTTCCTGCTTAAATACATTTAAAATATAATTGAAAAAATGATTGTAAAAGAAATAACTCTGCTGTCATTATTTGAGTGACTGGAAGCATGTTCAAGGGTGAGAGCCTAAACTCTCAACATATGGGGCATGATAAAAGGACCTGTGTGTGAGATTTTATAGCCTGTGTATGATACAAGTTCCTCATGATAAGCATCCCATATACAAAGGAGATGTTCACAGAGAATGCAGAAAAATTGTTAACACAAATAAAATACCATGCAATAAAGACTGTGGAAATGAGGTGCAGCATAGAGTATAGGTGTCAAATGGCAACAGAGTGTCTCTAAGACCACACTGTAGAAGTTTCAACCATGTCACAGAGGTGAGAGTCTGCATTTATGATAGATTTTGGAAGACATACACTAAAACAAGAATTAACTTTGGTTATCAGGTGGGTCAAGTAAAAAAAAGATAAAAATTATCCTAAGTTTTATAGTGTAAAGAGCTTGGAGAATTCTGAGGTTATCCTCAATACTCAAAAATAAAGATGTGATACAGGATTATTCATAATATAGTGAAGAGGAGGGAAGGCCTTTAGCTCATAAAAATGGAGAGAGGAAAAAAATCAAGCCTAACATGACAAAGTAAAATTGTAGACAACAAATACTGAAAGAGTTAAAAATTTTTAAACCTTCCATAGATGGAGTCAAGAGTGCAGATCTGCTTGTTCTGTGCTCTGGGTCCTAGGAAACTAGCTATCCACAAGAGAGTTCTGGTCAGCATGCCCATGTACCCTGGATACCAGGAACTGAACTGACCACAAGATAGGGTTTGAGCTGGAGTTCAGGTCAGCATGCCCGTGCACCCTGGATACCAACTGACCACAAGACAAATTGGGTAGAGTTTAATTCTTTAGAGAAGAAAGACTTGTATGAGATATTTCCCCCCTGACTGTTTCTTGAACCTGTCACAGAAGCTGAACACTGGACAGGTACTTTCTTTCTTTCTTTCTTTTTTTTTTTTTATTTTTCGAGACAGGGTTTTTCTATATAGCCTTGGCTGTCCTGGAACTCACTCGGTAGACCAGGCTGGCCTCGAACTCGGAAATTCACCTGCCTCTGTCTCCCAAGTGCTGGTATTAAAGGCATGCGCCACCACTGGCCAGCATGGACAGGTACTTTCTATAAATACTTAATCATGATTCCCCCCCTCATCCCTGGGTTGCAGTTTTTCCCTTTAAAAGCTCTAGCTCTTCTCTAAGGGGGGTGGGGGTCATACTTCATTGCTTGCCTCTGCGTAGGACAGGCTAGAAATGCGGCCTCAATGCATTGTATCAAATATACCTATTGTTAATTGCATCAAGTTCAGTGTCTTGCAGTTATTGGGGTGGCCGTGAATTCCTGCGAACAGGGAAGGAGTTCCTCCCTTTCTGGCGGGCCTTATAATACCTTGCTAAGGTTTAGGTGGATACTGGAAGAGCAAAGAACCAGCTACACTGCATTGACCAACAGACACACTTCATATATAATCAAAACACTTGAGACCTGCACTTGGATATGTTACCATGCATGCACAGAGAAGCAGTATCCAAGGAGTCCACGTAAAGGACATGCTAAGGGAGACTTTATGCAGCATGCCCTCCTTTCCACTCCTGTTGCTTGATGATGTCATCTGCAACACGCCTTCTAGATCAGTTGAAATTGAGTTGCCACCTTCTGGTTGACTCTGTAGTATGGGAAGATACTCTGGGAAGAATTTAGAAAGTTTAGGATGGATGATGACCCAAACAGGTAGAGGGCAGCAAGACTCTGCCTATGAACCCTCCTATAAGCAATAGCTTACCTAGTTCAAGTGGACTCAGAAGTAAGGCCAACTGGCAGGGAAGACAGGGGGTCTGATACAACTCACATCAGCTGTGTTCCTTTACCCCAGAAACAGCAGATGATTTCTTTAAGAAGAAAATGCATTTGTTGTGCTATTTTCTACAAATGTCTTTCCTCCTCCTCATGCTTTAGAAAATGTAACAAATGCATTGACATGTTTTTTCCTTTACTTTCTTTTCACTCTCTGTTCCCAGTTTCCAATTATCACCATTTTTGTCTTAGATCTTAAAATTCCACCCATGCTGGATGGCTCCAACCACTCAATCTGCTTTCTAAAGTTTTCTTGGCTAAAATTAGTGTTTGAATCCGTTTTCCCTAACAGCAGACTCAGCTAAGCTTGCTGCACTGCTCTGAATTGGTTCTTCTGTGCCTTTTCTCTCAGTGCAACCATTCACAACTTAGAGAACAAGGCTCAGGCAGCTTAGCATCTAAGGACTCTGGCTCTACAATGCTGCCACGCAGTATAAAATGAATGCAAAGAGCTCTTTACTGGAATCACAAAAATAAAAGCCTGCTTTCAGGTGGTTTTTTTTTTTCTATTTTTCACTTATTTTGGTAGTTTCTACATGAGACTTAGTATGATTTCAGGTAAAGGCAAAAAATAAGTATGAGTATAGATGATATTGTTCATTTTTATACTGTGAAATTAGAATTTTAGGTCAAAAAAAGTCAAAACATTTATTTTGCAGGTGGAATCATGAAAACCATATAATTTACATTTGATAACTAATAGATGCATGTATTTTTCCCTATTACCAGATCAAGAAAAAAGGCACAGAATTTTATTTCTTTATTTTCTTTACTTATTTTTTTTTACCTCAGTAACATTATTAGATTTCATAGGAGCACATTCCAAACTCTGTATTAAGGTTCAGAATAAAAAAAGGAAAACAAGGAGGGAAAATTATTTAGGTTGTCCATCACTTTTAGTGACATCATCATCTGGTGATAGTCTGACATGTGGGAAAAGTTACAATGGAATTGTTTAATTATTTACGATCAGTTTGAGCACATGGTGTGAATTTTAGTACTGTTTGCCCTCAGTTATCCTAGGTGGAATACACTTCCTTAGACTGGTTCTACATTATACTAAAGCTCACCATGATTTCCTGTCATGTGGAATCTAACTCACCAGGACCTCATAAGAACAGTTGAATTGTGTTGCAGGATATTCTCACAGATGCATCATTTTTTTTTCATGGACTTCACTTGAAAAAAAATAAGCTTAAAGAACACAGAGAGAAATGATGAAATTGTAAAATTGAGTCACGCAGCTTCAATCTGCTCTTCCATGAGATATAAAGAAAAGCAACACAGATACAGTGTGTGTGGAGGTGAATGTGGTTAAACACTGGAAACTGAACTTTATAAAATGCAAAGATTTGGGTGAATTACAAAGCAAAAGAAATGAAATATTCAAGCTGTTGGTGTTTGACATCTTTTCCTGGAGAGCAAGAATCATTCTTCTGAGGAGGAAAACTTGAGGAGAGTTCCAGTACTGCCCAGAAGGCTGCTGTCTTCAAACTTGAAATCAGTGACACACAGTCTGGATACTGAGTTAGTCCTAGGTGAGGAACTCATTTCATCTCTGTGAAAACTGCTAAGAGTGCTACAGTCTCAAGAGAGTTTGGGCAGTTCCTTGTTGTCTAAGACCATGATGTTTTAGGGGTCAGAATACTCTGCATAAGCATATCACAGAATCCCTCTTAATGCCTTGATACATTGCCTAGTCAAATATCATTCATAGGAGATAGTTCTTTCTCCAGGAACTATATATTCAGACTAACCGAGACTTTCCACAGACTAGGAGCAGAAGGTTAAATAGAGGGTATTGCCACCAGTATCAACAGTTCAGCAAAACAGGCCTTCATGGATTTGAGTAACATTTGGTTTCATAAGGGCCCAGCTCCTTAGGTACCAACATAAAGGGAATTAGAATTCTGAGTTTCTGTAACCCTCACTCTACTGCAGTGAGTGGCAACTGACTAGAACCCAACTCTCAACATCACCTCTTTCAACTTAGGCACACAGATTACAAATCACCAGTATGTAAAAATAAGCATGGAGTATCAGCCCGAGGGAAGAATATACGGGACTGCTAGCATTTACCACACTTCTGAAGTGCAGAATTTAAGAAAAAAATTACAATAATAATCTTCTGCATGAAACCATTTGGTGAGAAACAAATGGCTCAACCTGCATCTGGTTCTAACCCGTGTAGCTGCATTACTGATGGGGATATCAACCAGCTACAGCAGAGCTCTGAAAATCCCTCCTCTACCCCAGTACTTTGCTTTGCTACCTTAAAAGATAAGGCAGTCTAGCTTGATCCTCACAGTCTTTACCGTGTTTATGGATTCCAAGTACAGCAGATAGCAGCAATGGAAGATTTCTATTTCACTCCAAGTTCATCTTTCAATTTTCATTATATTTTTACATTGATTTTAGTTTTTATTTATTTCTGCATTTTTAAATTGTTCCATTTGTATTTTTATGGGCTACTATATTTCCTCTCAAGTTAACCTGTTTATTCCTAATTTTCATTTTTATTATACGTAATGCTTTAAGAATCTCACACCAAGACAAACAGTCAACGCCATTATGACAGCATAGAAAGTACTGTTCCACAGGTATCATGCACAAGGATATCCAAAATCAAAAATAATTAAAGATGTTCAATGCACTAAAATCTCAGACTTATAAAACATGAGAGGAATCTCAGACATGAGAGGAAGAGGCACATACAGAATATTTAGAACAATCAAGAGAAATCAGTGCAACAGTAACATATATACATTTCAGCCTGTTAGCATGGTAGCCGGATTTTGCCCAAGTAGCCATCTCCAATCACTGTCTTACTTGACAAATGCTTCTTTCTGCTATGGTAATTTAAACTGGACATTTGCCTTGTTCCTCTTGTTTGTTTTCCATTTCAGAATAATTAGTATTTAAGTAGCTACTTTAAGCCCTTGCTGTAGTGTATTGACAGAAATTGGCAGAGCTAATTAAAGTAGGTCATTACTTTGCATGACTCTCACAAAAGCTTTGCTCAGTAAACATAGACCTCGTTTAACCCATCCCCATGTTTACTGCTCTGATCTATTTCAGTACACAGGGTCTGAGACCTTCTATGTGGTCACAAATAATTAAGTTGACTTTCATTCACTTAAAAACATTTAAATTAGGGACTACATCTCAAATCTGTGTTTTCCTGACATGAATAAACAAGATCTATCTATCTATCTATCTATCTATCTATCTATCTATCTATCCATCCAGGAATCTAACCTACATACTTGTACATTCTAGGCAAGTTCTTTACACTTGGGCTATACTCATTGTTCTCAGGTACATTTCACAGAATGGTGTTGAGGATTACAACAGAAATTCTGAAAGTCCCTGTTACTCGTATCATTTGTATTATTCATACAAAGTTCCCATTGCTGCATTAACTCATCAAAAATATTCACTTGAAAGGTGTGTAAAAAGAGTAAAAAGAGATTGTCTTCTAACCTATGAAGATTCCAAGTTGGAATCAGGCCAGTGAGGTAGCTGGTATAATTGTTTCATGAGATGAGACAGTACAATTTAATATATTTTAATTAGTGTCACATATTTAGGTGTGTTTATCTGTAAACTTACCTGTTTTTTTTTTAACCAAGAAATGTGCTAAGATTTAAGGACACACTAGTATAATAATAAAAAGTCTTCTTCCTTTTTATATTTCACCTATAAAACTAATAAAATAATATGCATTGTGTACTATACTATATTCAATTTTGATGAGCAAAACTATTTCTATAATGATTGATTTCCAGCTATTTGTTGAGTATTAACTGTGTGCCCATCACCATTTAAGAATGTGAGGCCATAAAGAAAAATGAAATAGGTATCCCTTTGATAAAAACCTGAGGATGGCACAGATGTATTTGAAAATGAATAATTCTTACAAAATTGAATAAACAAAGTGTAGGTGAGAGAAAGAAATGCCTCGCATGTCTAAAAGTACTTGGCAAAGGTTCTTGATATTTGAATAGAGCTTAGCAGAAAGTATTCCCAAGGGACCAAGAAAGAAGTAGCAGATAAGAGGAAACATTCTGAGTAAAAGTATATGTGCATGTGCGTGTGCGTGTAGAAGATTCTAAATGGAACAGTAGAGTGAAACTGGAAAAATTATTTTTAGAGTGAAAGAATAAATCTCTCTTGCCACATTTACAACCTGCCAGTCACTTGGAAATACCATAGAGTACTCTAAAACTATATTCCTGAGAAACAAGATTGGTCTCTACTCTCTTGTTTGACACGTATTTATTGGACTCCTAAGATGATGCTATGTCAACTCTTGAGGCACAGATATAAATAAGTATTGTCTCCAACTGCACTGCCTTCTAGGTGGTGAGGGAGACAAATGATTGACATGGAGTGCTCTGCTTGTCAGTTTGTTGTATGTATGGTTCATATTAAAGAGCAGACATGAGTGTGACTTCAGATGCAATCAGATACAGAGTCTACGTCAAGTTCAGGCTTGTCTCTCCAGCCCAGGACAGGTCTATTTTATTCAAAGAATTATCATCATTTTCTCTAGCTTCTATACACTATATTGTGGGAGTTAAAGAGATAAATTTATTAATTTCCATCCTGAAAATCTCAGAAGATATTCCTAGCCATCTCAGTCTGATTATATTCATTGATTACTGCATCCATGGAAGAAACTACATTATGAGTCAGAAGACTATACACACAGCTGAAGAAGAGCTTCCATTTCTTCACATACCCTTGAAAATCAGATCCAAAGTCTCCTAGAAACATGGGAATAAATTTATCAGTTGGATTAAAGTGAAAGTTTGGAGAGATAACTTCTCTAGTCAGTATGATTTTGTAAGACATAAGAGAGGATATCAGGTAATATGTGGAATGAAAGTTTGGAAAGCTAATAGGTTATGAGACATGGAATGGGAGTACAAGAGCATGATAAACTTTCAGAATTGATTGTCCACCAGAAGTAGAATGAAAATGTGTGCCCAGAAGAACACGAGTGACACCATAATGAAAGGTACTAGTACATTATTAATGTGTCTCTCACAAAACAGAGAAGGATAACGATAGACAGTAGTAGTATTAATGATAGAATTTATTAACATCACTATTGAAATTATACACAATCTTAGTCTCTTAAATCTGAATTATATTAAATGACAATTCTTTGGTCATCAGTAGCTAAATTAATAACAAGAGAAAACCAACTCATAGAAATAATGATTTGTTTTAAGTTGTATCTGCAAATTTCATTAGAAATTTTTATTCACATTTCTTTCCAATACTCCTCAATGTCTCTTGGTCAAAGTAGAGTCAAAGTACAGTATTGTTGACTGAGAAAAGAACACCCAAGTGCACTGAACTGCCAATTCCTAGTTGCTGATTTTGGGTTTGCTTTCTCTCTCTTCCTCTGCAACATTCATTTATTTTCATACTTAGTTCAAATATATCTTCTCTGTGACTTTAAAATTCCTACTCATCCTTTCACTGATGCTGTCTTGAAAGTTTAAGGATAATGAAATCATCAGTAATCATCAAAACACTTTTTATGCTGGTAGGAAGGAAGGAAGAATGAGCTACCTTCATCAAAACTAGGGAAGAGGTACTTTTTGGAGCTTTGGTGACATGCATGTCTGACTCTAATTGTGAAGAATGACACTGAACATGTTTCACAAGCATACACTGGTGGGTCCATGTACTCTCCCTCATACTTATATATGTGACAGTGGGAGAGGAAATGCCTAATTCTGTAGAGATTTGCTGGGAGAGGTGGGGAGCATCCTCTCAAAAGCAAAAAAGAAGTAGAGTGAGAAGTTGAATTGGAGGGGGAACAACATTTAGATGTAATCATAAAAATACTTAATTTTAAAAAAAGAACTGAAAAATCTCAATAATGTGCCCTCCTTCATCCAGTGAGTTGAGGATAAGTTTGGATTTGTGTTTAAATATTGAGAAATACTCAGAGCAACTCAGCTGATGGTACTGTTCCCCAAGCTTTGAGGTTTGTCATACCAGCACTGACATGTCAATCCCCCTGAGCCCTTTAACACATTGAAGTAGTCTCTGAGGCTGCTACAATCATGAACATTCATTTCTTTATCCTCTACTTTATCTAAAAAAATAATGTGTCTTTTTTTCCTAGTAACACTCTGCCCCTAATTTCTTCTCACCTAACCATTGCTTATGCATCTCTCTTGTATGTTTGAACCATGGAGACCTATTCTGTATGGCAAACTGCTTTACTTTTGAATAGTAAATTATGTGACATTTTATGTGTTTTCTTTGTCTTATGGAAAGTAATGGTTAGTAAACTAGGAAGCTAGTCTTGCTGACTCTGACTTGCTTCAGCCAAAGAGTGAAATTGAAAACTTGGGAACTTATTTCTGTTGACTCCAGAAAGTACTGACATTTTTTTTTTCTTGTACCACATACACAGTGCAAAGGGTGGCCAGATGTAATTTTACACTTATGTCTCCTACCTGAGATGGAGATCTACAGTCAGTTGCTATGTGTATCCAGGTACTACTCTTGGGGAAGCCTGTTTGATGTGGTCTGTTGGTACTACAGCAAGATGAGGAAGCAGCCAAATACTCGCCACTCTTGGTATGAGAAAATCCAGGGTTTGGGGAATGTTTTGACTCTGTCTTAGAACCAGTTAAGCTCTAAGAAATCATTAAAAAACAAACAAACAAAAAAAACTTAAACTGAGCAGACGGCTTTGTATATGCAATTAAGAATCTTTACAAAGGAAAATTATCATGGGTTACTGTGCATAAGGCGGTACTGAACTTACAAAGTGTCCATGTAAAATGAAGGCAATAATGTGTGATTCAGAGGAAACTTGAAAACAGAAACAGAGCCCAAATTAGTGCAGGACCACATTCCCATAATTTAAAAATACATGCTCATTCCTTGTCTTCAGAAGATATTATACTCTATTGTTCTCCCAGACACCCCAAATATACGTATGTATGTTTGTATCTGTATAGGGAGACATTGTGTGCAGTCCATATACACGTGTTTCCATGTGTATGTTGAAGCCAGAGGTTATTAACACTGGGTATCTTCCTGAATTACTCCCCTACCTTATTCATTACAGCAATGGCCTATCAATTAAATGTTAAATTCATCTATTTGAGTAGTCTATTTAGGCAGCTTGGTCCTAAAATCTATTGTTTCTGCCTTCTGAATGCTAGAATTAGAAATAGACTGTCATATCTACCTGGTTTCACATGAGTTTATGCTGTGTGGACTCCTGCCATATTGCCTGGAAGGTGCTTTAAGCAGGGAGTTCTCTGTTTGCTTACCTGTGTTGTTTTAAGCACCTAAAATGGAGAAAGCTACAAAAAGTAGAATTAAGATGAATACACTGTGTTTTCCAAATACAGTGTTGTGAATATCTCTAATGCCATGTGATGATCTCCTGATGGTAGCAGGCATCTCTGACTGTGAAAAGATGTGATGTAGGTACTTTTATTTTAAACAAAATTGTATGATGACTAAGCTTAGTATGACTATATTAATTAGCATAGTTGTTACTGAAAGGCAACGTTCATGTTGGGTCTCTTTGGATGCTACTTTCTGTTATATAAATTTTCTTATACATTGGAAGCTCAGATTTCCTACTTTGAGAGATCCAATTCAGAATCCAGTTGGCAGTTCAACTAAAGCCTAAAATCTCAGCTGGAAACAACTGGAAGTAGATAGGAATGAAAACACCTCCAAAAGATTCTATTCCCACCTGGTATTTTACTATCTCCTCTTCCTCAAAACACAGACAGACCTAGAATCTTTCCAAGTGAGACCACAGCCATCATCAAAAGAGCATGTTTCACTTTGATCTACATCTCAATTTCTGGCCCATTAAAATATACAAGGATAATAACATGATTCTGTTATTAAACTTACCTTATTGGTAGCATGATACACAAGTATTTCATCTAACACACAAGAAAAAATATGGAAAAATAAAGAAAAAAGTAGAAATACCACACTAAAAGAATACATTTTGTATGAATTAACACGTAGGGTATGCAATTAAGAATTTTACAAAATCTTTTTTTGTCTTTTTTAAACATTCTTGCATAAGAAAAAGGAACATCTGTGATGATAGTTAAGCCATCCAAGTCTCTGCTAGAAAATGTAACTTAGGGCAGAGATCTGAGAATACAAATAAGGCTGTGCTGAGAAATGAAGCTGAGGACAACTAAGATTGTGATGAAACCTAAGGAAGGCATAGGAAGCACAGGCAAGACTGAGGCAGAATGAGTGTGTTGGCTCCTTTGATAGTCAGTTTAAGACACAATAAGCCAAAGCGGAATGACATCTCTTTCAGGGAAAGAATCACATTCATCGATTCTTCTAGCTCATGCCACTAACCATTATCATAACTTTAATAAAAATTAAGACTCATGTTGCCAGTCCTGAACATGAAGAAGGCAAAGATTTTAAGGCAGAGATCTGAGAATACAAGAAATGAATCAATTGGCCTGTTTTTCTTTTCCTTTCCTTTCCTTTCCTTTCCTTTCCTTTCCTTTCCTTTCCTTTCTTTTCTTTTCTTTTCTTTTCTTTTCTTTTCTTCGATATTTTTTATTTTTATTTTTTTCTGTCAGCTTGACACAGGCTGGGAAGAGACATCAATTGAAACAATTCCTCTATCCAACTGACCCTTAGACAAATGTATGGAGTATCTTCTTAATTAATAATTGGTGTAGAAAAGTCCAACCCAGTATGGATACAGCTACTCCTGGATAAATGGTCCTGGGTGGTGTAAGCAAAGTGAACAAGCTATGGGAAGCAATTAGATAAGTGGCACTCTTTCTTCAGCTCTGCATCAGTTCTTGCCTCCAAGGTCCTGCCTTAAGTTCCTGTTCCAACTAACCTTCATGATGCACTACATATGTAATCCAAAAATAACCCTTTCCTCTGCAATTTGCTTTGGTTATGGTTTATCGCAACAATAGAAAGTTAAGTTGGACACTAGTCTTGTAGGGCTTAAAATATCTCATTGGTAGAGCATTTCTCAAGCATAAACAAGATCCTAGGTTTAATGCAAGGAACTGGCAGGGAAATATAAGATAACTACCTAACACTGTGGAACTAGGGTGAAACACTCACCTTTGGTGTATGAAGTTCTCAGCACAGTGTTGAGTAGAGAGCAATCATTCAGTGAACAACATGGTGCTATTAGTTTTGTTATTATTACTGATTTCTCACTAAAACCTTCAGTGTATATGCAAAGCTAAAATATGCAATGTAAATACCTTCTATGTTGTTATGAATTTGCCTGAGCACTCAGCTCAGAACATGTCTATATACTCAATGACTGTGCAGTAAATGTGTTGGTCTAAGACAACTACTTTTGGGCGGATCTCAATGATCTGTACATATCATGCCCAAGTTTTTCTATAGGGTTACTCTCAGCAGAACAAGAGCATAGGTGAAGCGAGTCATTAATGAGCTGTCTCCAACAAAATACTGCCCAGAACTAAAATGTCTCACGACCTAGAGTGCATTTTATAGTGTCATTTTTCTCCCGTGGCATTCTGTGCCACATTAAATTTTATCCAAAGCAATTGAGATTCTAAATCCAAGCTTAAAGGCAGAAGGCCAGGGAGGGAGGCTATGATTATGATGATATCGGGGGTAATGACTGCACTCAGCAGTGGAAGGAGGGCTCTTCAGAGGAGCCCGCTTCAGAGTTACCATGTGGTAATTAACCGGGAGAAAGCTTTTTCCTGGCCCCAGGTGGAACAGTTAAATCCTGAGTCAAGATGCTGTGCTGAACAGAAGATGGAATCAAAGTCCCTCCAGCTCCCCTGTCTGTCACATTGGCAAAGCACTTCTGTGTGAAAGGCTAAGTTCACTCTTAGAGGGATTGAAAGGATTTAATTGTACTGTGCTGGTTCTCTCATCCATTCAGTCATTTTACCTACATCTGGATGAGCACCCATCATTAAATACATGTCCTATATTCACTCCATTGCAAAAGCATTTTCCCAGAGTGCAGTATGTACTAGTAATCCATAACCAGCAAATAGAGCTTATGTTCCTCTTAGCATTTGAAAGGAAAACCTGGTCCCTGGATTGGTACTTTAGGAAAGACATGCTAGCCTTATTCACGATATTGACAACCCTCTCCCTAAAAGATGGAAGTTTTGAATTATTTCACCCACTAGCTGTCCTGTTGTAGTCAATGGTCCATGTACTAAACTATTTCAATGCTAAAGACATGTTTTCAGCTTCTGGTGATCTGAGTACCTTTCTTATACTCCTTTAGCAGTTTTTGTGAAGAATACAAAGATCTTGGTAGCTTATTACCAATTTTCCCATTGCTTTGCCTCTGAGGATGAATTGTTTGTTGATCTGTAGTACAGTGTGTGGTCTTGCTACCCACTTTTCTCAGACTTTAATACATGCTGGCCCATGCCCATATGGTATTACTGCCTGCTTTCTTGATTCTATCTCTCCAAATTCAAGGATCCACTCTTCTAATCTCCTTTTCCTTTCTGTCAGAACCATTTAGCATGTCTTGATTTTACCATGGATTCAGAATATATATGTCATGGTCCTTTATTATAACTTATTATAGCTCCTTTCTTGTTTAGATTCATGTTTTTAAATCCTTCCATATGGTAGATTCAGAGACAAATGACTTTGGCCATTGTTAAACTAGCTTAACCATTTGAATCTTCATTTGGATAGTAGAAGGTAACCAGCAAAACATAACAGAGACAAACTGGAGTAAAATTAAAATGATCATCATCTGAGTGATAAATAAGAAAAGATAGATAGATAGATACATAGATAGATGAGGAAAAATACAAAACCAAAGACATGGCAAGCCAATGTATCACTAGGGAAGATTACTAGTAATACTTATTGTACAGTATTAGTTAAATTAGTTTTTATGTTATTTAAATATAATGTCTAAAATCAATGTGTTCACTATATAAAGGTAAAATTAAAGTAGTAACTGGACAAAAATAATAGAATCAAGTAAAACCTGGTCAAACAAACAAAACTGTTTTAATTCTCTGTCATAAAGAAAAGAAGAAACTCCCTCCCTTTTCCTTTCCTTAGAATATTCATTTATAAATATTGCTTATAATTACCGTTTGTTACTCTGTTCATCCATAATATATACATAAATCTTTTCCAAAAGAAATCAAGGCTCATGTTAGTTTTGTAGCTCAGTGCTGTCTTTCAAAAGACCAAGATGAAACTTTTTGAAAGACAACTAGACTGGACGTCCCAGTTACTTTGAGATGCAGGAGTGTAAATTTAGAAACTGGCAAGGCCAAGATAACAGAATTCTGTCAAGTTTTGAGGCAATTATTTTTTGCATAAAATCACTTAAACTATACAAGCACCCTCTCCCATTACCTGGTAAATCTAATTTGAATATGAACAGGAGAGACAGAGATACTATACAGTTATTGCTTGCCTTGGCAACATATATGTGACAGACAGCTTACCTGTATGAGGACGTGCCCCTATGCTTTTCAGGTTTGTGAGGAGCTACATTCTAGTCCAATCAAAGTTTATCCTTTATTCGGCAAAGTTGTCTTCTTTCTCTGATATATTTTGTGAACAATATATTTGAGTTGGGAGTCCATTTCATAATTATATGTCCCCATTCATTCACAAATAAGATTGGACAAGGTAAGCACTCTTGAGAGTAAACACTGATACTGTCTTTTACACTTTATGATAAATTTACTCCTGAAGGCAGGTAGAAACTAGAGGAGGTAAAACTTCATTTTTAACTCTGTATATTTGTCACCTAACCAAGAAACTATGAACTGTAAATTTTAAAAGATATATAACATACTATGGTATATTGTATTTAGTATATATTGTCCTCCATGGGCAAGGGAGGACCCTGGGACTCATTCTAGGCTTCCCTCATATTCCCTAATATTTCTATATAGAAAACAAAAGGAATGTCCATTTTGAAAGAGAGTTGCAAGCTATATATCAAATTAAGTATGATTATAAAAAATATATACAAATTTACATAAATATTGCAGGAAAACAAGTAACTCAGTTAAACCTATGTAGAAGAAAATCTGACTAGATATTTCTCAGAAAACAGAAAAGTGGCCAACAGACATGATAAAGAAATATTTAATATCAATTATTATCAAGAAAATACAAAACAAAACTGTAATGATTTGCTACTATACATCTGTGTCTTAGTCCAGTATTTGTTACTCTAACAAGATAACCTCAGATAACCTATGGAAAAAAATCTGTATTTATAATAATGCAAACTAGAAAGGTAAGGGAATCTGGGAACCACAACTAGCAAAGTGCTTCCAGCTTTCTTAGCTCCGAGGTTAAGGGGGCATTGGTAAAAGGCATAAATGAAACAGGAAGATCAAACTCCCAGTCTTAGTGTCTACCCAAAAAGATGGTAACCATTGCATAAGGATGAAGCTATCACTATCTAAACAACTTCTTCTAGGCTGCCTAAGGACTCATCAGGTAAAAGTGTTTTCAAAGCAAGGCTGGAGACTTAAATTCAGTCTCTAGTATCCACATAAAGCAATAAAATCAGCTCTACAAAGTTTTCACTTGTCTTTACATCTCAGGGACATGCACATATGCACACATGTATCATACAACCACACAGATACATAGACATTTGTAATAATCACAAATAAAATTAAATTCCTCCTATTGGGACTCCCTTTTCATGTTCTTGTTTACAATGTTATATTTTAACAACTGCTTCAAGGAGGTGCAGTATGCATATAAAACATAACAAGACTTTAAGATGCTGATGGCAAAAACTCAGTAAGTATTGGTGAGAATATGGAGACAGAGGAACACAGTATATTGAGTGTGGCAGTGGCAGTACATTTATTATAGAATACTGCATGCAGGTTTCTTCTGAAACACAGAACAGGACTGCCATAGAATCCAGAACTCCTACTTCTCAGTATGTTGGATTAGATTTCCATTGCTGTGACAAATACCTGAGTTAAAAGAAGATAAAATGGAGCAAAGATTTATGTTAGACTATAGTTTTTATGGCTTAATTTCAAAGTTTGCTGATTTAATTGTTCTAGATTTAGTGGTACAGCCTATTATTCTGGAAGAGGATGTGGAAAAATAGGATAGTCACATCATGGCAGTCAAAAGGCAAAGAGAGAAAAGGATAAAATTAGGGAAAAGGTGTATCTTTCTAGACATCCAATAAAAATACTTACTTCCTCCAAATAAGCCCTCCATCTCATTAATACCACTCTGCTATGAACTCATGTAGATTGTGTCAGAAATCCTAGGATACAATCAGTTCTCAATAATTGCATCTATCAGCTCCAGAGGAAATCTCTAATATGTGAAGAGGGCACGGCACTTCATTTCCAAGTTATAACTAGTCCAAAGGAAATATAGTTAGTCTCTCATAGGGATATTTTTACTGAGGTAATATTCAGAATAGTCACAACCTAGAGAGTGCATTTAAGATGAGTGCAAGCACCCAGTGGATGTAAATGTTCAAATAAAACACTGTATGTGTAACACTTCAGGACTAAAAAGTATAAAATTCCACCATTTACTTCCAGGGAAATAAAAGAATTTAGAGAGCGTTCAATGCTGTAAAGTGGAATGTTTGCTTTTACAAGATGAGAATAATCGAGAAACTGATCAAAGAATATCGTCTCCATTTTGGAGGACAGATACATTTTGAAAGTTACAGTGAATCTTGACTTTGCTTAATTATATTTGAAATTTGAACATTACACAGTAAATTTTTGTCATCATACTAATGAAACAGAACTATAAAGGAAGGAATATGTTGATTAGGAAGATCAAAATTATTATTGAGCAAAATATTACTTTGTATCAAAATATTACTTTGGGCATCACAGGTACAGGTATACTGGAGAGTGAGACAGGGTCTCATGTCATAGTTCTGGCTGTCCTGGAATTCACTATGTAGACTAGACTGTCCCTGAACTGACAGAGATCTGCCTTCCTCTGCTTGCCAAAATCTGAGATTAAAGGCATGTACCACCATGCCTTGTTTTACTTTTCTAGAAAATATAATTTACAATTTCAACAATCCATCCACAGTGCTAGCAGTCTACAAGTTGGTAAGGCATAGAAATTGATCTAGCTCAAAGAACCACAAGGTAATCAAAACTTTGACCCTGAACAAATGTCTACTTTGACTTTGTAGAAATTCCTTAATGTTATCCCATTAGACATAATGTTGAGAAAAGTTTCAGTGATTAAAACAAAAGTGTCACAACTAGTACGTGGATTTGGGTAGGTATCTACTAACTCCAAGCCCTGCACTTCTAAAGAGCACATTTAATTCTACATGCTGAGTAAACACACATGGGAAGATTGACTCAAATTTTCCTTTGCAACAATTAAAATATAATATTTGGACTTAATGCATATATATATATATGCATACATATTTTATTAATGTTTTGAGAAGTTTGTACAGCCTATTTTAATCGCATTCACCCTCCCTCCCTTCCTCCCTCCCTCTTCCCATATTCAGATCTGCTTACATTCTCACTCAATTTCAACTTCTTTTTATGTAACCAAGGCTACTTGGTGCTATCTAAATATTCTTGAATATTGATTGGACAATTTTTAAGATAACACTTTATTAAACACTGGGGTGTCAGGTACTAGACTTTAAAAAATATTTAATTTAATGTGCACGACAAACTGAAAATATCTGATTTTGCTTGTGTGTTTGTTGGTGGCAGAGTTGGAGTACAGCTTTTTTTGTTTAGAATATGTGAGAGAACAAGCAGAGTAGTCACCTCCTCCCCTTGCCATCTGGAATTAGAATCTGGGATTTAGTTTGAAGGCTTCAAAGCCTGTGCTCTTTTCTTTGTGCAAAATTGACACAAACAATGAAGGTCACAAGGGCAGGGCAGTCAGCATTAAATATCACAGTGAGCCATTAAAATACATCAGTAATCAAGCAATGTTAGGAGTTTTATTAGATGAACTGGAGAGGGATTTAGAGCATGACACACAGATGAAAATAATTCTAAACCTGAAATTGGAAAACTCATTGGTTACAACCTATATTATTTTCTAGGTATTTTTTGAATATCTGTTTTTTTTTCTCAATATTAAAATCACATACATACACAAGCACTAGAAATATTAATATGAATGTTATAATATAGAGCATGCTATGTCACAGTTTATAGTTTATTTGGAAAAGGACCATTGGTCAATAAGCATAGGTTATGCCACAGGTCACGTGACAGCAGGAAGGATTTTCTGGGATATGGACCCGAATTGAACTTACATGAGTTTGAATTTACTCCTACTTCTTAAGAAATTCACACACACTACGCATACATACACAATGCAAATATACATACACACAAGCACATACCTATACATACATGCACACACATATGAGAAACATGTAATACACATGCATGACCACATATATGTATACAACTAAACACCCTAAACCTAGTTTTTAAAATAGCACACATGTATGCAGTTTGGGTGAACAAAGGCCTCAGATGGATTCAGTGGAAGAATGTTTCATTTAGGAGGTTCTTTCATGGTATCTGGGGTTGCTACTGTTCCCTGTTCTCTGCTCATTTCCCAAAGCAGATTCAAGTCTCAGCTTCTTTATGATCAGTTCTACTTGTCTGAATTTGACATTTGTGAATTTAGTGGCAGGATTGGTGAAATGGATCAGCAATTAAGAATCAATACTACTCCCACAGAGAACACCAGTTCAGTTTCTAATACACACGCAGGAATTTCCCAAATGCCTGAAACTCCAGATCCAGGGTATTACATGCCTTCTTCTAGACTCTGTAAGCTCCTGTGATTACATGCTCCTACCCATGCACACACACACACACACACACACACACACACACACACACACACACTTTTTTAAAGACATTCTAATTTCATTTTTCTTCTTTTGATAGATTTTTTTAAAAAATGTATTTATATTCCAGTCATTGCTCTCCCCTCTCTGTCCACCCTCCCACAGTTCCTCATCACATTTCTCCTTGCCTTTTAGAGGGTGCCCTCCCACAAGGTCTCCCACTTTCCTGGGGCCTCAAGTCTCTCTAGGATTAAGTATATCTTCTCCCACTAATGCCTGACTAGGCAGACCTCTGTTATATTTGTTCCCCAGAGGCCTTGGACTGGCTTGTGTATGCTCCTGGTTGGTGGCTCAGTCTCTGGGAGCTCCCTAGGTCCTGAGCAATTTGAATCTTCCTATGGGGTCAGTCTCTCTTTTTCAGCATCTTCACTCTGTCCCCTACTTCAACCATAGGGGTCCCCGACTTCAGTTCAATGTTTAGGTGTATCTTCTGTCTCAGTCAGCTGCGGGTAGGGCCTCTCAGTGGACAGCCAAGCCAGGCTTTCATCTGTAAGCACATCATAGCATCAGTAATAGTGTCAGGCCTTGGTGCCCTCTCATGAGATGGATCACAAGTTGGGGTGATCATTGAGCCACCTTTTCTTCAGTCTCTTCTCCATTTTTGTCCCTGCAGTTCTTTTAGACAAGAATGAATAGTTCTGGGTCAGAAATTTTCATTATGAGTGAGGTAACTCAGACCCAAAAGGACATACATGATATGTATTCTCTGATTAGTGGAGAGTGGCCAAAAAGTACAAAATACCTAGTATACAACACACAGACCTTAAGAAGTATAAGAAGCAGAAAGGCCCAAGTGAGGATGTTTCAATTCCACTTAGAAGGAGGAAGGAAATAATAACAGGAGGCAAAGGGAAGGAGGGAGGGATCTGGATGAGAGAGAAGATGGAGAGGGTAAAAGAGAAACAGGATCAGGTATGGGAGAGCATGAGAGAAGCCAAGAGAATAAATGAAGATAATCAGCATTGCGGGGTGGGAGGTGAGGAAATCCTCTAGAAGGTACCAGGGACCCCACCCAGAAGGTGAGAGACTCTAAAGACTTAATGGGGGTAACCTTAGCCAAAATGCCCAACACAGGGAAGAGGGAAGATTCCACCTTCAGTAGATGGACAATGTCTCAAGTGGAGGCACAGAGTTACTAACTGATAGATACACACTTAAAACATAATTTAAATATAATTTTTAAAAGAAATGTTTTGTAATAACTTAGTGCCCTGCCCTACGTAGAGCTGAATTTCTCTCCATGTATGTTGCTCTTTTTAGCATCCTTCCTTTAGTCTATCGTTTTTGTGTTCCTGCTTTCTCAAGCCATCATTCTGGGCAGAAGCCATCTATGACTCACCCTCAAGAAGATGTGCACTGTCTATCTCTATGTTGTGACAGAGTTCTTCTCATCCATTCAGTATCTCAGAATTCACTCTGTCCTGTTGGATTTCATCCTCTCTGATGCAGGTTTTCCTCAGAAAATCCTTAACTCCACCTACTCTGCGCTGCCTGTTCCAGTAGCCTCTAGTAGTTGACACTCATTACCAGGCACTACGCTGAAAGACTATAGAAAAGTCACAAAATGATTCCTTGTCTTTGAAGAGAATGTCTAAATGGGGTAGGGTTGGGTGGGAAGGTATAAGTTAAAATCCAGTCACTGTGCCAAGGCAGCCAGGAATACGAACACGGTTGAAAGTTTGGGGGGCATTTGCAAAGATTGGAAGGAGAGGCTGGGAGTCATAAACTGCGTTGTCTGTTCATGTTGTAAAAGCCTCGGTCACTTTTATCTCCAACTCTCGGTTCCACTTTCTCCTTCCTTTTCTCTTTGTCTTTGTTTACATAATCACTTCAACTCTTATTACTACACACACACACACACACACACACACACACACACACACACACACAGAAAGAGAGAGAGAGAGAGAGAGAGAGAGAGAGAGAGAGAGAGAGAGAGA
>JANHMN010000012.1:31525460-31556990 GCA_030674055.1 Rhabdomys pumilio
CACACACACACACACACACACACACACACACACACACACACACACACCCTACATAATAAATAATAAAACTATATTTTAAAAATATCTCTTAAAATCCCATATAATTGAGTTTGATGCAAGATTTCAGCCTAGAGATTATACAAAGAATCTTGCACTGGGCTCTGATACATCTTGGAGTGATGGTTAAAATAACCATGCCTGTTGATCAAACTTGAAAACAGATAGGAAACCAACTCTCAGGCAGGAACATGTTAAACTCCTATGCTGCTGAGTCAAACGTGAGCCAGACTTACTTTGTGGCTAACACTTCATAATAGTTATGTGCTCAATAAATGTCCAGCCTGAATATGGATTTCACAAAAAATGCAACACTATAGCCACCCCAAGGGTTTATGATCCATAATTCATTTTGGAAAATGGCTTGATTCACTTGAAGCAGTAAAATCTGAGAACTTCATGGCTCATAATAATGTCAGGGGGAGCAATCTCCCATGCTAACTGTGTGCAGAGAATTAAAGCCTTACTGTCTAAACACCGCATCCATCCTGTCCTCACACAAATCAGGTGGGGCACACTGAACACGCTGATGAGTAACAGTAATACTCAATTCATATTTCACCATCTGAAAAGCAGGCTAGGAACTGATCCTTGCCTTCTTTAGGAAATAAATCACCCACAAGTGAGTGGGAGTCTGAGTCTTAGGACCTCAAGGCTTTCCCTGTGAAACCCTAATTGAGTTCCCATTAAGCTTTATGTTTTCTCCTAACCTCTGAGTCTGGTGCTCTCAACTCATCTCCACATCTTTATTTCCTTGATAAAATTACCAGAATGAGGTGTGTCTCTGCATATCTCACTTTAGATAAGCACTTACTCCTACTTAAAATGCAATCGAATATCACTTTCTCTGGAAAGACTTATTTTACTTTGCAGTTACTTGTCTCATGAAGGCAAGGCCATTTTACTGAGCTAATTGGTACATAATAGTCACGCCTCTATGTTTGCCTGTTCATATTTAATCTGTGCTCTAAATATTAGACAAAGGTAATATAATTGTGTAGCAGTCAGGCTTTCATGAAAAGCCATTTGAGAGCGCCAATAAGCAATTAAGAATATTAATGAAGATGTGCTATGAAAAGCGAATAGTCACACTGATGGTCCTCTTTTGTCAGAGTATGTGTCCCAGCTGAATACTTTGGCCGACCGAGCTACTTCTCTTTAAGTCAAAAGGGTAAACTGAGATGCTGCGGAGAGAATTCAACTGTGAAAGGTAAGTTTTTTTAGGTCTCTCATAATGGCACCTGCTGTTTCCAGATTCTGTTGCTACTGTTACCCATAATGGCTTAGTATTTGATTCATTTTTCAAGTATTCACCTAATTTCAAAAAATACACTGGAGTAAACATGATCTTTAATTTATATACACAGACATATATGCATAATAATTTAGTTAATATATCACTAATATATGGATATCTGACTGCGGTTTTAAAACATATTACATGAGCAAATTTTTTTTTATTTTAATGTACTTTTTTTTTCATTATTCCCTGCACACACATGGCATCAGAGGTCTAAGAAAATTTGAACTGCGGCAGTCCTTGGGAAAATGTAGAGTCCTACATTCTGTGATACTTTTGTCTTATTGGACTTAAAAATTAGGGCCCAGTAATGAAGACTCAGGACATATGTTTTTGGCAGTGGGTAATACAAAACACTGTGAATTCCCGAAAGAACAGGGCATGTATGTGTTTATTGATTTAATCACTTTAATTATTTAGGAAATAATTCATTGTTAGAATAATAATAATAAATTATTTAAGAGGGAAACATTCTACATTGCAACATGAAACAATACAGCTTGGAGGTTCTCCTATGGATGGCACTCTGAGTAACCTCTGGATGTGGTCAAAACTAGGCTCCCTATTTGGTTAAATAGTTTTCACAAAGAGGGGGAAGTCTAATGAGCTCTTCCACAAATATTTAGTGAGCACCTGCTAGGGAAAGCATATGGAATGCATAATGAATCACAGCAAAAAAATAGAATGCAAATACCTTGCTCTCAAGACCTGGAGCCCCTGGGACTCTCTAGCATTGCCAAAGGGGATGAAATGTGTTAGCTTCACTTGTGGGAAGAGGCAGAAAGTGCTAAATCTGAGCATATATATCTGCCCTCTGGCACAGCAAGTACATTCTTAGATACACAGCCAAGAGCAATGAATGCATATGCTGCTACAAGACTTGGACAAAGATGTCCAAAGAAACCTTATTTATAATAGACTCAAACTGGAAAGAATGGATCGGGGATAGAATAGGTGACTAAATTGTGATCTATTCACAAAGCGAAATAGCAGAAAGCTACAACATAAAGCAGTGATTGCTACAAATATGAACATGGGTAAATCTGCAAACTGAATATTGAACAAAGAAGGCAGCCATCAACAACCAGAAATTTATGATTCCATTTATATGATGTACAAGGAAAAGAAAACCTAATTTCATATGATGAAATTCAGGATAACAATCAACTCAGTGTACAGACATTGTAAAAGGGGAAGGCAAAGGAAGGAGGTTTAAAGGAAACTGCAAACATTTTGCTTTGGCTCTTACATATATAGTAGTTAAAACTATATTCATAGGGAGAGAAACAGAGACACTTAACATCAACCACCATTCTATTTATATGTGTAAATGTGTGTGTATGTGTGAATCACAGTGTGAGTGTGTCTGTGTTTTGTAACACACTTGAAAATAGAAACCAAAAAAAAAAAAAAATCAAGTAAAAAACAGAAGGCAATCCAATATTTTTCATAAGCAAAAACATAGAGGTTAATTAATTTTCTTATACATTTCACAGGTTGACTGTCCCTAATAAGAAATAAATGAAATAATGTGACAAGCTTCCCACTGTGGAATGCACATTTTAAAGCTTCTAATGAGGGCTCTTACTTTTGGTATCTTGGCATCTATAATCCTCCAACATCTAGAAATATTTTGCTATTGACATGATACCAGGAATGAAGAAGTCCCACACTTGAACTTCTAACAGTATACAGACAAAACACTATAATGCACTGAATATATTGTATCAAATTATTTTCTAGTTATATGTTAGGTGTGTATAAAACAAAATTTGTGCTTTGAATTTTTACCTCAAATCTAAAATGCCTTATTATTTATGTGCAAATATTTTAGAAACTGCAGAAAATTATCCACACAATTCTAAACCTAAGCATTTTGACAAAGGAAACATTAAAATAAATGGTAAGAAAAACATGCATGTATAAATAAAATATACTATAAATGCCTTCTTTCCCCCTCCTCCTTTTCCATCCCTACCCCTTTCTTTGGTATTGTTTCACTATCTAATTCTAGTTTGCCTAGAATTTGTCATGTAGCCTAGGAATGTCTCAAACTGCCTACTTCTTATGACACTAATCCAATCCTTCAAATATCTCTAGAGGTCCACAGCACTTGCAGTAAAGAAGAAATAAATCTCAAATGACACCCTATGTGAAAAAGTGTGTGAAGATGATAAGTTATTGAGAAAAAAAAGGCTTCAATATATTGGAGTGTTTCAGAAAGCAGTGAAATGCAATGTATCAGGATACAGCATAAGCTCTTAATGTTGTTGGGTAGAGATATGGCATTATTTCTTTAATCATGGAAGTGCAAAGATATCTTTCAGTAGTTACCTGTGCTTCCTTGAACTTATCTGTCCCTAGTTTAGATATTATTGAATCCAATGTTCTTTATTATGAGAGGCTGCATGCAAAGTAGCATGATTAGATGACACCTTTCAAATTAACAGAATTATTTTTGGGTCAGATGTGTGGCGTGAACACTAATTCTGTGAATAGATAATAGTACTATGTAGCCTATTACTTGTCAGATGCTCATGGTTTGAACATAACAGGACTTAGCTATTCCTGATAGAAAGCAGAAAGGGAAGAATTAAATAAGAAATTAATAGAATGATAAATATGGCATTCGCAATAAGAAAACTTGGGTGACTGATAATATTTTAGGTTTGTGTACTGGTTGTTTTGCTGCTGCTGTGATAAAATATCTGTAAATATCTATGATATTTTATCACAATTTGAGGAAGTGAGACTTTATTTCAGTTTATGGTTCCAGATGGTAGGGTTCTTCATGGCAGCAGACATAAGGCAAGAAGCAATAGGGAAAAAAAAAAAAGCTCGCTGATCACATTTTTCATCAATAGACAGGAAGCAAAAAGAGATAAGTGATAGGAGTGAGACATAGCTATAAAATTTCATAATCTGCCCAGAGTGGGGTACTTCCTCCAGCAAGGTTATAGCCTTAAATATTCCATAACCTCACCAACAGCACTACCAAATGGGGACCAAGTATTAAAATCCATTGGCCTATTGGGGAAGTTTCTCATTCAAAGTGCCACATTTGGGAAGGTAAGAAAGCCTTCCTAATGCAGTAACACTCTGAGCCCCTCTCCCATCCCCTTGTCTGTCTAGGACTATCAGCTCTGTAGAACCTTTCACTGATGGCTCCTTGCTCAATGTAGGTTTAATCATCTGCCTTCTGCCCAAGGATTCTCTAAAGTTACAACTGAAGCATGCTTTCATAGTAACGGAACAATAGAGTAAGCTTAGGACAAGAAAGCCAATGTCCATAAGGAATCCTTGTTATGTTAACATTAACATCCTTAAGTAAAATGTTTTCAGTTTTCTTTGGATAAATGACTTGGAAGCTCATTCTACTGAACTTTCCAACAAATATTTAGCCCAAGTTGACCACAATAGAAAAAAACCCATTTCTGTAAAACTTCTTTCTCACTGATGCTTCCCATCTTTAGGATGTGTTTTATGACACATCCTAAATGAAATGTGCTGGATGAAAGCCTGTGGTAGCTTGTGATTTCTGAAAGAAGTTAGGAGAGAAAAGTCCAAATGTCAAGAAAGGGCCAGTCATGTTTAGAAGAAGAGAGATATTTAGTACGAGAAGAAAAGAAAGTCCAATAAAACATGTCCAGGAATACTTTGTCCATAAAACTCCCAATATTTTTCAAAGCCCTGGGGTTCCATAACTGTGGTTAGAAGAGATTGTGAGTTTCATGTCATAAATGAAACCCAGGGAACATTTAATACTTGTTATACTTGGGAGGGTTGAATCTAGAAATAGGAAAGTTAAGACAACAGAGGTCAAGAGTTGGACAACAAGTTGAGCAGGAAATGACCGTCCAAGTCTTGACATGGGAAGTCTGGAAAACAGGATGCATTCCACTGCTTATCAAAGTGTCACTAACCTCAGTCTTCCCTTGCCATTAGGCTTCTTCCTAATCTCATTTTGTTTCTATACATTGTAGATAGATGTGTGCAGTTAAATATTCTTATATCTTTTAACATATTTTATACCTTTACAGTGTATAATGTGTATGTTTAGAGTATCATTTTAATGAACTTTTGCTGGATAATGGCTATTCTTTCTCTCTCTCTCTCTCTCTCTCTCTCTCTCTCTCTCTCTCTCTGTGTGTGTGTGTGTCTGTGTACCTGTGTGTGTGTGTGTGTCTGTGTTTATGTGTCTGTGTGTCTATCTCTCCTTCCAGCCCCCTCTGTCTTTTCTGAAGATTGACTTCAAGTCTTTTTTACATACTAGGCTTAAGTGACATCCACTGTGGTAGATCCTCAGCACAAATATGCATAGCTCTTTTTGAAGACTACTATGCATATTTGTTGTATGCATATGTATTCATGTATGCAGAGCCCAGAAATTGCACCATAAGTGTTTGAAACATGTATAGGATGTGAATGATATTGACATTATAAAGGGTTATATATTCATCTTTGGGATGTATATTGCTCATTGGGATTCCTGCTTTATATATCTGTGTGAATCTAGTTAGGTCTAAGTCTACCATCATTATTAGAAATATCCTCTGGTCTATTTTGTGTACTCTACCTGTAACAAAGAAAATGGACCTAAATGCTATTAAGCTAGCAGGATCTATCGGTATCATATGCTTTCTTTGATTCGACTTTTAGACTATTTAAAACTTTCTAGATAAAATTAATGTATGTTAAAATTATACAAACCGCGTTTGCTGTTGATATCTGCTTAAGAGGAAAATCATTCTCAGTACTGGAAACCAAGTATTTGATAGAGTAACTCATTCATTTGCTTATGGCATTTATTTTTTTAATCTTGGCACTCTAGTCACTGGCCAGAGATGATCTAGCCTTTTCTTATCCAAACACTGGAAGTTAGATTTAAAATAGATTTCAGCATATTGATTTTAGAGAGGCACATGCATTCAGAATTCAGACTCATATCAACAAATCAACAAGAACACACATCCTTTTCCCCTTTCCCCCACTATTTGAATATATATATATGTGTGTGTGTGTGTGTGTGTGTGTGTGTGTGTGTGTGTATGAAGGCAGTGTTTAGGCTCAAATAATTCTTAGTATTTACCTTTGTGAACTTAAATTCAGATAATGTAGAAAATATTGACATGTCTTCCTGTGGGTCAATGAGTAGCATTACATTTGCCACCCACTTTCCGAGTGGCCCTCACTGAGCAATGACATTTGAGTGGTGATTTAAGCAATACAAAGTGAATAGTCACAATGGTATCTAAGGCATACCACTTCAACAGAAGGATTTGTAATTTCCAAGGCCTTGACACATTCAGAATTTGAGTAAAATCATCAATGTAGCTACAGTCAAGCAAAGGATGGCAGAAAGGAGGGAGATAGCTGCATGGTTTCTATAGGACTCCTGTTGTACACTAGAGGGCTAAGCTTCATTATAAATATAATCTGAATATCTGTGGGTGGACTAGAGAGAAAAGAGGCCTGCTGAGGCTTATATTCTGAAGTCCATGCTGCTAGATACTTAGGCAATGGGGAATGATGAGAGCCAAAACATCAATCAAGACACTGTTACTTAGTCAGGACAAAGTAATGACATCATCACTAAGTTGGTGAAGTAAATGGCAAAGCCAAGAGTTAAAAGATGCTTGACTCAGTTTAAAATATACATGAACCAATTGCAATTTGGATAAAGAATTAGGTTATATATTTTTCATGAATACATGCATTTCTAAATATATATACATCCATATGCTAAAGTCCATTCACTCTGGTATGATAAAAACATCTTAGACTGAGCAATTTGCATCACAGGTCTCATGGCTGCAAGCCTAGAATAAAGGCAAAACAGATTGGGTGTCTATTTAGAGGAATAGTCTCTACTTCAATTTCATATTTGGTTTCTTGATGCTGGATTGTCACATAACAGAGACAGCAAGGAAACTTCTTAAGGCTTTATGGGGGTTTCCCCCCAAATATGTATTTATTTTATTTTTAAGATTAAGATAATTACATCATTTCCCCTTTCTTTTTCCTATCTCTGAAGCCCACATACCACTGTGTGCTCTCATTTATGGTGTTAATTTTCAGAAATCATTGTTATATATGTATATGGATATGGATATACACATATACTCCCAAATACATAAACATAATTTGATCAGTCTGTATAATGTTACTTGTGTGTGTGTGTGTCTTGAGGATTGACCATGTGGTATATGACAATCTATCCATGTGCTCCAAGTTATTTTTCATTGTTTGCAGTTCTTTCTGTAGAATTGAAGCCTGCCGGGCTCTTCAGAGTCTGTGTTAGTATGTCAGTTATTTAGACTGTCATGTTGCTAAGGTCTTTTGCACATGATCATCCTACTTAGGTATTGATGCCAATTAACCTCAACAATAACTAATATGGTACACTACTGTCTGGTGCAATAGTGGCATGCATGTCATGATGGTAACCAAGAGCTCCCTAGTTTGTCATAAGACCCACTCAATAGGAAAGAAAGTATGCTTATCCTGGAAACCAAATATCTTTATTAGATCCCTCTTCTATTCACTGGGGCTTTGTCTTTATACTCTAGTCATCTTCCAGATCTCTTACCTCTAATTACCAACACATTAAAAGATAGGTTTGGAAGGGATTTAAGAATGTAAGTTTTTGAGGGCATATACGTTCAAAATTCATAACCCTCAATAGTAAACACACACACACACACACACACACACACACACACACACACACACACAACATCACTTACAGAAAGAATGTGAGCTCTGCATGAATCTATGACAGGACTGCAATTGCTGCTTTTGAGAAGTCAAACTGTCACTGTGGTAATATTTTAAAAGAAAGCTCTTATCTATTTTTGTATGAAGTGATAAAGTTCTCAGATTAGATTTCTCTAACACCGTGAAACAGGGAGAAAGGGTGAGTATTGAAATATAGATAAAGTAATATCTACCAGCGATTCTAAATCTTCGTAGTTGTCATATAGTGATAGAACTACGATGTGTTTCTCATTCCAGATGTTTTGCTATTTGTTTAATGTGCTATGTGATCACAAAAAATAGAAGAGGTGATTGTATGCAGATGTGTGTGTAGGAGGAGGAGAGATAAGACAGGGATAATATAGGTTTTCAATTCTTTATTTTCACCTAGATGAAAATAGAAAGTATATAATGTCTGGTTGTTTGAAAGACAGTGTTTTCTAGTGAGTGACAAAATCCAGATATATTTTTGGTTGTGACTTCATTCTGTAAGAAATTCGGAGGTACCAGTAGGTTTGAATAAAGAGAATTGTCACTATCCTTTTTCTGTGGCTGAAAGTAAAAGGCGCAAGTCAAGACTGTTATCACATTTTCAATATGAGCTCCAATGCTTTAATTTTAGAAGAGAGATTTTTTTTTATTTTCTTTGTTGATTTGTGCTCATATGTTCTATTTATTACCACCTCAAAGGAATCTAGCTTTCTGAGTGGATATAATATACTGATGTAATATCAGAAACAGCCAGGCACCGTCGCCAAATACCCATTCTCCATCCCTGCTTGCCTACTAAATGCCAAGCATAATCTTGGATTCAGTTGCCTAAGGTGCAATTAAAGTTCTAGATTGCACAGGAATTATAATGGCTTAAGACCCCAAACATCTATTTCATTATTTTCTTCTTCAAATTTCTCACTGCTTTCACAGGTCCATTTATGACAGACTCAACTGATTTACCAGGTGGAATGTCCTCTATGATGGATTAATCAGCAGACCTGGCAGAAACCCCCTGTATATCTTTAATCACAGGACATGTCTCTCTGAGGAATCCTTGCTCATACAATCTAACTTAAATATCTGTTCCTTACTGTGTAAAAAAATCACACTTAACCTCTCATCATATTTTATACCTCATATAGAGGGATACCCCAGTCACCTGTGCCCTCAGTGAGCACTTTTAATAACCTTCACTTGAAATATATCTTTTGCTATGTCTTTCATTTTCAATTGGAAGGTCAGAAAATTAAACAAACTACAATTTATTCTCTGAAGAAGAACAGCTTAGATCTATAATTCTACTCTGCCACTTACAATTGGAGTGACATCTTTGCTAAAGTTTCACTTTATTCATATATATCATGAATATAAGGAGACTTTTTTGTTAGGTTACATGGTGCAAAGAATGCATAAAATAGTTACAAATGAAACTGGTATAATGCAAGTAGCTAATATATGTTAATGACAGCAAACAGGGTGGCTTCCCTCAGACTACTTGACAGTGCTTCGTGTAGGGTTATTATAGGAAGTAAAGTAATGAACAAGTAAAAATGTAATATGAATCTGATTAATAAGTATCTAGTCACTTTATAGATTTATCTGCATTTCTCACAGTCAGCCAGACCATGTGACTAGCTCTCAAGCAATGCATTTAATATCAAGGTTTTAAATCTTAAGCATTGTTGGGCCTGATTTTGAACAATAAATAACACTAGGTATATTTTTTAAATTATACACATATAAGTGTTTGCTTATATGTGTGTATTTATGCTTGTGTTTCTGTGCATATATAAGTATTTATTTATATATTATATTAAATGAAGCTATGCCACTTGAGATTAAATTGTTCTCATGAGAGTCATAGACTATCAAACAGAAGCCCCACTGTCAGCAATGAGAAAACTCTGAATTATCGGTAAAAAAAAACTAAGAGACCCCAAAACAACACAAGCTATTCCTATTGGCCCTGATTGTCTCCCAGAAACTGAGGGTCAGGCCATGTACATATACATATACACATACACATATACTCATACTGTATATATACACACATATATATCCATATGTATACAAATATGTATAGTCACTATATATATGTTAGGGAAGACATTATAAACTTCAGACATATGACTTAGAAGACATGAGCTGTATCCAAACTTCAAACCCCCTCCTATTACAATACCTGAAAAAGCTATGCAAGTTGCAGAGAGAGAAAATTATTAATAGCATTATACCTATGAAAACAACAGTGATTAGAATGACAACACATCCACGAAGGTATAATAATGGGACTTGGATTGAGGGGAGAGCAACAGCATCCAGTTGGAATCAAGTTCACTATATAGGATAGAGTTTATGCCTGGTATTACAAACCAAGCCAATTACACAAAGCTGGTAAAGTCACGGATCCTAAAAAGGACTTATTATTGCCAATTCACTAAACCAATAACCTTTCTTAACACCAAAATGCAACCAACAAATAAAAATATATCTCTAAGACTAAACATCACCAAAAAATAATGTAACTTTAGGAGGAGTGGACTTTATAATTTTTACTACTTGGAGCAATGAATTGGTCAGTGTTAGAACCATGTGTTTGTGTGTGTGTTTGTGTGTTTGTGTGTGTGTGTGTGTGTGTGTGTGTGTGTGTGTGATGATTTCTTACTTTCTATATTTATCAGTATCTTTTTTAATGCAACCGATCATAGAACATATGAATAATTTTTTTGAAATTGAGATTAAGGGTTGTTTGGCATAGTGTAAAGAGGCCAGTAGACAGAAAACATGAGCGTGAACACACAGAGCTGAAAATACACAGGTAGCTTGTGTATATAGCCATGTCATCTTGTGCTTTCTGTTAGCCATTAGAAAGTCATGTTCTAGCACATGGCAGTTAACAGAAGTCCAGTGGATGGTTCTGTGAGAAGATGCTCCTGGAAGGTTCTGCTGTGATTCATCACTTCTACTTTTCTTCTCACTGCTCCTATCTTCCTCTGAATGGAGAATGTCAATGACTGCAGCACAACCCTCAGTAAAATGGACTTCATAATGCAGAATATAGCAATAGGTGTATAAGTCTGGTGGGGAGACAGAGAAGGCCCTGTTTCCATGTCTGTAAGAGTTACTGTGGTCTTGAGAAGCATTGGACCCTTAGAGCAGAGGTTCTCAGCCCTTCCTAATGCTAAGAACCTTTAATACTGTTCTTCATGTATTAAACAATACAACTCCAACAATACAACTATTTCGGTTGCTACTTCATAACTATAATTTTGCCTGCATTGTGAATTGTAACATAAATATCTGTGTTTTCGGATGGAATTTGGTGGCTCCTCTGAAGGGGTTGTTTGACTTTCAAAAGGATCATGACCCACAGGTTGAGAAGTATTGATCTATAAATATAAATCCATTTATTTGCTCTTGAGTTCTTAATGGCCTAGTCAGCTGCCTAATCTTATATCCCAAAGAGAGAGAAGAAGTTTTGAGAACTCTGAAAACTTTATAGCTGAAAATATTTTATCATTTCAAATTTGCTTTTATCTTTTTATTTGCATTTTCTTTCACTTATTTGTCTGCTCACACCATTTGGTCATTATTTAAATCAGTCTTAATATTGTATATCATATATAACTTTTAGTTCTTAATATTATTGTTTTCTACTAATATTTCTCACTTCTTTTTATTTTAATTTGAATTATTTCTCATTGGTGGTAAGATTTTATATGAATTCAGAAAAATTATAGAAAAGATGTTGCAGTTTTACCCCAAACTCATACTATTAAGTCTCATAAATCTAGGACCTATACTGCCTGTCAGTGTGTATTTGCATAAATCTCAGTGGCTGTTTGAACAAGAAGCAATTCATAGATACACCAATATACAGTAACTGTTTTTTGTCTTCAATAATCTAGAGTTAGAACAACAGAGAAAAAGACGAACATTGCAGCTGGTACTCCCTGTTCCTTTCCATTCTATAACCAGATATTCCTTCTCCTTGATGTGTTGGACTGATAAAAAATTCAGTGAAAGGGTGTTTAGGAAACAAAAGCAGGAAGGAAAATGACAAAGAAAGAGGAGGAAATTGAGATTTGGACAAAGGAAGCAAAAACGATAGATTTTGCTACATGTGCAGTCCATAGGAAGTACAGTAATGGAATTATGTGTGGGGGTAGAGGTGAAGCAAGCAAGAAGTCAGAGCTTCCACAAACTAGTCTTCTCTTCTGTACAGCAGAGTGCTTTTTAATTCATACTTTCTGAATGCATACGGCTATAAAGTGGCTTTGTATACAAACTGCCCTTCTGTGTTTTGAGCTTCTCACTAACAGGGAATACTGTTTGTTGTCATCTTACAGAAACTGTAACTACATTTCCACTTTTTTTCCTATGAATTTTTAGTTTGACTTTGTGACTATCAGAGTCATAAGAGGCCACACAAGGGCTTCAAAACTCTCACAGCTGGAATTGCTAGCAGCTGAGAATCACCAGACAGAGGTACCAAGAACTAAACTAGGGTCCTCTGGAAGAGGAGTTCACTTGCTTAATAGATGAGCCCTCTGTGAAGGCTGGGCTACTTGAATTTTATTTTCACCTTATGATAGTTCATATTTACCCTCTTCCTACATTGTGGACACACACACACACACACACACACACACACACACACACACACAAGCACTACTTCCATGAGAAATGAAGTATAGCGTGAACAAAACCTTAACATGGAATTCAAGATCTGAAATATAGACTGGCAGGGATTTTACTTTGTTTCTAACTCTTGAGGAATCCTCTGAAATTTTTGCCATGGTTAGTTTAATGTCACTTAAAATTTTAAAAGAAAAACGTAAGAACTTCCTGAATTCATTATTTTTAATAGCTGAGTAATACTCCATTGTGTAAATGTACCACATTTTTTGTATCCATTCCTCTGTTGAAGGACATCTGGGTTCTTTTCAGCTTCTGGCTATTATAAATAAGGCTGCTATGAACATAGTGGAGCATATGTCCTTGTTATATGCTGGAGCATAATGAATTAAAGAAATTCTTAGGTAAATGGATGGAACTAGAAATTATCATCCTTAGTGAGGTAACCCAATCACAAAAGAACACACATGGTATTTACTCACTAGTAAGTGGATGTTAGCCCAAAAGCTTGGAATAGCGAAGACTCAACTCAAAGACCACATGAAGCTCATGAAGAAGGAAGACCATGTGTGGATTCCTCAGTTCTACTTAGAAGGAATAACAAAAATACTCAAGGGAGCAAATATGGAAACAAAATGTGGGACAGAAACTGTAGGAGGGGCCATCGGGAGACAATTCCACCTAGGTATCCATCCCATGTACAGTCACCTAAGCTAGACACTGATGTGGATGGTTGAAAATGCATGCTTTCAAGAACCTGATATAGCTGTCTCCTTAGAGGTCTGCAAGAGACTGACTCATTCAAAGGATGATGCTCACAGCTAACCACTGATCTGATCAAAGTTTTCCCAATGAAAAAGTTAGAGAGAAGACTGAAGGAGCAGAAAGGGTTTGTGACCCCATGAGAAGAGCAACAATACCAACCAATCAGAGCTCCCCAAGGTCTAAACCACCAGCCTGGGAGCACATAGGGAGGGACCCATGACTCCAGCTGTATATGTAGGGGAGGATGGCCTTGGGCATAGGTGGGAGAGGAGATTCTTGGTCCCATGAAGGACGAACACCGAGTAGGGGAGGGGGAGAATGTGAGGGTGGGGAGGTGGGAGTGGGGGAGTAGGTGGGGGCACATCCACATAGAAGCATGAGGAGGGGGAATGGGATAGGAGGTTCCTGGGTGGTGGGGGGAATGGGGTAAGGAGATAAAATCTGAAATGTAAATATAATACTCAATAAAAATAAATAACAAAAAAAGAAAAACATAAGTCTAACTCTTCTTGGTTACAAAAAGGTTATATAAAATGATATATAATAAAAGTAATACAACCGATGTTATTTTAAAAAATGTAAACCTAGGCTGAACAGATGGCTTAATGGGTGAAGTTTCTGTCACAAAAGCATGAGAGCTTTAGTTTGGGTCTACAGCTCCCATGCAAAAGCCATGTACAGTGGAATATTTGTAACCACAGAATTAGGGGGCAGAGATACAGGATTTATGGATTTTATGGCCAGCTTAGCTAGCAAAAATCAGATTCATTGAGAGATTTTGCCTCAGATAATTAGGTAGAAAGCTGGTGAGATGGTTTATTGGCCAATGGTACTTACAGCCCAGAGTCCAATTTCAATAACTTACAAGGTGGATGCAGAAAAATGACATCCACAAGTTGGCCTCTGAACTACACACACACACACACACACACACACACATACACACACACATACCACGACACACACCACACACACCACACATACACACACACTACACACACACACACACACACACCACACACCACACACTACACACACATACACGCTCACACACACCACGACATATACCACACATACCACGCACACACTCATACACACCACACGCACCACACACACCACACATATATCACACACACACACACACACTCACCACATGCACCACACACATCACACACACCAAACATACCGCACACACCACACACAGTGGCATCCACAGGCCTACATAATACATGCTGACAGACTGACAGACAGACAGACAGACAGACAGACAGACAGACAGATGGACAGACATGCGCACGTGCACACACACACACACACACACACACACACACACAAGCAAAAATGAAAATAATAGGAAAAGAGAACAAAACCTGTGGCATTAATCTCCTTTCTCCAAGCACATGCCCATCTGCACACACACCCACCCACCACACACACACTCACTCCTTTATAAGATGTATATCTAAGGTTAAGATTATATGTATACATATATTTTGATTGTCATATATATCCCAATTGTCTTAGAAGCCTACTGAATTTAATTTGCTCTTTATTAGTGGTAGATTATGAAACTTCTTTGTCTACTTCAGCTCCACACTGTAAACTTTTGAATCATAAGGTGTCTGTGGTTGTCTGATGCGAGTATTCAATAAATGTTTTCCAAAACCATATTGAAACTACAAATGAGTGAACACATTTGCAAGAGCTGAAAGAAATGTGTGTAAAACATCGAGTTGAAAAATAGTCAAAACGATTGAATAAACATTTCTCTAAAGAAATAGACAGATCTAAAGAAAGTTGGAAACTCATACTCATTAGCAATCATATGTATATCAAAACAACAAAATATAATTTCTTCTCTATTATGATGGCCAATATTTTTTAAAGTGTTGAATAGAATATAAAAGGGTGTTGTTATTTGGTGAGAATATGAAATAGTATATCTATTATGAAAACAAATTTACAAGTTCCTGAAAAACTAATCTGGAAGAAGAGCAACCCAATGGTTTACCAGTCCTATGTCTGAGTAATTATACAACATAATTGAAACAGAGATCCAGAAGAGAGGATTGCCCTGCCCCATCATTTTGCAATCATGCACAATAGTGAAGAATGGATAGATCATCATTACTGTCAATGGGTGAACACAGAAGAAAAAGAATGGTTTGTATCTATTAAATGAAATATTGCTCAGCTTTGAAGAATAACTCAAACCTGAAAGACATGACATCATCAATGACCCCTAAAGCTATTGTGTAAATGATACAAGACAATCACAAATTTAGAATGAACACTGTACCGTTTTGTTTATATGAAAACATAATCCTTACATTCCCAAAAGCATCAGGGGATTGTGGAAGGGTAAAAGTGGGATTGCTTCAGTAAGTATGAAGCTTTGATTTTTCAGCACACATAAGCTCTAGAGGTCTGCAAATCAACCTTGTAATTGTGTTTGTATATTTTTAAAGAAAACTTAAATTTGTTTATAATGCACATTTATGTTGTCATGACATAATAGTAAAATATGATTGATGAATAAACTATATTAAAAATGGTGTCCAATTGTTGACAACATTGAAAAAGGAGGCTTGGAATATGTGTTTGTAATACACACATGAATATAAATCTGTATGTGTAATATGTATATATTTGTAAAATTCTAAGTTAAATAGAATGAATTAAGCATTATGTGTTAAACTAAAGGAAAGTAAGAAATAAACATAAAATATTACCCCATGACATCTTAACAGAGAAGCATTTTCTGAAATATGCAGCCTTTGTGAACTAGTCAGGCAAATATATCCAAGATCAGGTGAGAAGAAAGTAATATTAGTCTCTATGGGCTTTTTAATATTCAATTTATACTATATTTATAGGTATTTGTATTTCTAGAAAATGAATATAGAAGATGCCCTAATGGAAAGCTTGGTTTAGCTGTTGAGATGAGTTTATGTCGCCATTTGGAATGTTATTTTTCTGTTGTTGTGTTTTGTTTTTATTGGATACTCTACTTATTTACATTTCAGATGTTATCCCCTTTCCCCATTCCCCCACCCCAGGTATTCCCTATCCCATCCCCCTCCTGCTGCTTCTATGACTGTTTGCCCCCACCCATCTACCTACTCCCCCTCCTTGCCCACGAATTCTTCCACACTGTTGCATTCCACCTTCATAGGACCAAGGACCCAAAAGATGCTCCAACCACTCCCTCCAATGTTTGACAAGGTCATCCTCTACTGGATATAAAGCTGGAGCCATGGGTCTCTCCATGCATGTTACTAGGGTGGCAATTTTGACCCTGGGAACTCTGGTTGGTTGGTATTGTTGCTTTCCCCATGGGGCTGCAAACCCCTTCAGCTCCTTCAGTCTTCTCTCTACCTCCTCCATTGGGGACCTGTGATCAGTTCAATGGTTAGCTGCAACCATCCACCTCTGTATATCTCAGATTCTGGCAGAGGCTCTCAGGAGACAGCTTTATCAGGCATCCACTTCCTGATATCCACAACAGTGTCTGCTTTTGTTGACTGCACATGAGATGGATCCCCAGGTAGGGCAGTATCCAGACGACCCCTCCTCCAGTCTCTGCTCCACATTTTGTCTCTGTATTTGCTCCCTTGAGTATTTTGCTACTCCTTCTAAGAAGGACTGAAGCACCTATACTTTGGTCTTCCTTCTTCTTGATCTTCATGTGGTCTGTGAGTTGTATCTTGGGTATTCTGAGTTTTGGGGCTAATATCCACTTATCAGTGAGTGCATAAAATGTGTGTTCTTTTGTGATTGGGTTACCTCAATCGGGATGAAATTTTCTACTTCCATACATTTGCCTAAAAATTTGACGAATTCATTATTTTTAATAGCTGACTAGAATCCCATTGAGTAAATGTACTACATTTTCTGTATCCATTCCTCTCTTGAAGGACATCTGGGTTCTTTTCTAGCTTCTGGCTATTATAAATAAGGCTGCTATGAACATGGTGGAGCATGTGTCCTTGGTATATGTTGGAGCATCTTCTGGTTAAATGCCAAGGAGTGGTATAGCTGGGTCCTCAGGTAATACTATGCCCCATTTTCTGAGAAACTGCCAGACTGATTTCCAGAGTGGCTGCACCAGCTAACAATCCCACCAACAATAGAGAACTGTTCCTTTCTCCAATCCTCTCCAGCATCTGCTATTCCCTGAGTTTTTAATCTTACCCATTCTGACTGGTGTGAGGTGGAATCTCAAGGTTATTTTGATTTTCATTTCCCTGATGACTAAGGATGTTGAAATTTTCTTTAGGTGCTTTTAAATCATTTGAATTTCCTCAGTGGATAATTCTTTGTTTACCTCTGTACCCCATTTTTAAAAGGGTTATTTTATTGTCTGGAGTCTAATTTCTTGAGTTCTTTATATATATTGGATATGAATCCCCTATCAGATGCAGGATTAGTAAAAATCTTTTCCCAATCTGTTGGTTGCCATTTTTGTAATATTGACAGTGTCCTTTGCCTTACAGAAGCTTTGCAATTTTATGTTATCCCATTCCTCAATTCTTGATGTTAGGACATAAGCCATTGGTGTTCTGTTCAGGAACTTTCCCCCTGTGCCATGTGTTCAAGTCTCTTCCCCACTTTCTCTTCTATTTGTTCCAGTGTATCTGGTTTTATGTGGATGTCTGTATCCACTTGGACTTAAGCTTTATATAAGGAGATAAGAATGGATCTATTTGCATTTTTCTATGTGCTGACCTCCAGTTGAACCAGCACCATTTGTTCAAAATGCTGTCTTCTTTCCACTGAATAGGTTTAAATCCTTTGTCAAAGGTCAAGTAACCATAGTTGGAGTTTTCCATCTATTATTCTTTGAAGGGCTGAATTTTTGGAAAGATATTGTGTGAATTTGCTTTTGTCATGTAATATCCTAGTTTCTCCATCTATGGTAATTAAGAGTTTTGCTGGGTATAGTTGCCTGGTCCGGCATTTGTGCTTTCTTATGGTCTGTATGACATCTTTCCAGTATCTTCTGTCTTTTATAGTCGCTGGTGAGAAGTCTGGTGTAATTCTTATCAGTCTGCCTTTATATGTTACTTGATCTTTTTCTCTTACTGCTTTTAATTTTCTTTTTGTGTTGTGCATTTGGTGTTTTGATTATTATGTGAGAGGGGAGGGAAATTCTTTTCTGATCTCGTCTATTTGGAGATCTGTAAGCTTCTTGTATGCTCATGGGCATCTCTTTAGTTTATGGAAGTTTTCTTCAATAATTTTGTTGAAGATATTTACTGACCCTTTAATTTGAGAATCTTTGCTCTCTTCTATACTTATTAATCCTAAGTTTGGTCTTCTCATTGTGTCCTGAATTTTCTGCATGCTTTGGGTTAGGACCTTTTTGCATTTTGCATTTTTTTGACTTTTGTGTCAATGCTTTCTATGGCATCTTCTGCACCTGAGATTCTCTCTTTTATCTCTTGTATTCACTTGATGATGCTTACATGTATGACCCTTGATCTCTTTCCTAGGTTTTTTTATCTCCAGAATAGTCACTTTGTGAATTCTTTATTGCTTCTACTTCCATTTTTAGATCCTGGATGGTTTTGTTCAATTCCTTCACCTGTTTGGTTGTGTTTTCCTGTAATTTTTAAGTGATTGTTATTTCCTCTTAAAGGGCTTCTACCTGTTTATCGGTGTTCTCTTGTATTTCTTTAAGGGAGTTATTTATGTCCTTCTTAAAGTCCTCTATCATCATCATGAAAAATGATTTTAAATCTGAATCTTGCTTTTCTGGTGTGATGGGATATCGAGGACTTGCTATGTTGGGTGAACTGGGTTCTGATAATGCCAAATAACCTTGGTTCCTGTCGCTTACATTCTTGTGCTTGCCTTTCACCATCTGGTTATCTCTAGTGCTCCCTACACTCACTATCTTTGACTGGAGCCTGTTTTCTTGATTGTGTTTCTCAGAGTCCAGCTGTCTCTGTAATCCTGTGATCCTGTGTGTCAGAGCTCCTGGGAGTCAGTCTGCCTCTGGGAGAGCTCCTGGGAGTCCAGCTTCCTCTGGGTGTTGTAGGATTGGTTGTAGAGATAATGTCCAAGGTCTGCTCAGTGCACCATCTGCTCTAAGTGCAGCAGTTCCTCTGTGATGTGTCTGAATATGGTGTCTTCCTGGGAGCAGACCAGCTATGAGTCTGCCCAAGCAGGAAGTACCAGGTGGAAGCAGAAAGCATGTTTGGAATGTTACAAATCACTTAGACTGTAAAAAAATAAAAAAATAAAAAATAAATAAATAAAAAAGAGGTGTCAATTTGCTACACTTGGGAAAGAAGTTTGAAGATAAAATAGAATGGCAACCTGGTAAAACACTCTGAACAAATAATCTTTTTCTATTTCAACTTTAATCATGTCTTCCCATCATTCCTTAACTATATCTAAAGCATTTTTTGTCTAATTCTAGTCCACACAGTATGCAACAGGTTGTGGAATATCCACTGTTGGAGGTTTTCTCTGCCACCCTCCAGAACAGAACATTCCTATTCTGACAGCTAGTCAACAATGCTCGTAAGGGAGAGTGTTCCGTAAAAATCTCTCTCCCACCTCTTTTAGCAGCATGATGCCCAGGCTCTCCTGTAAAGGTGGGTACTCCATTTCTTCCCTCTGTCTCCACACATTTCAATAGTATGCTGACCAGATTCTCAGTTCTGAGCTCTTAGAATGTTCTACAGTTCTTTGCTTCTGAAAACACAATTTTATAATGCGTTCAAACATCTGTTCCAGCAGAATATATATATAACCCATATATATATGTGTGTGTTTGTGTGTGTGTGTGTGTGTGTATGTTTGTGTGTATGTATGTGTGTATGCATGTATGTGTACGTGTATATGTACACATGAGAGAATAACTAAGAAAAGGCATAGACCATAATTTTAAGAGAGTAAAAGGGGTGGTTGGAGAGAGGAAAGGAACAAGGGAAATTTATGCAATTATATTATACTTTTAAAATATGTGTACTTAAAAAGTTTAATATTCCCTGAAGCTATCTCATCTCAAAAATACAGGGATGTTTGTGTTATGTCAATTCTTCTTTATCTATACATGGTCCCCTTAATAAAGCGGGTCTTTACTTCAATATGCAGGAGCACAGCTGCTGAGAAGGCTTCTCTGCATCCTTAAACAGCATCCTTACATTCTCACACTCTCACTGACATGGGTGCATTTTGAAGTGAGGACAGCTGATCTAACTTTTCATGATATGCCTCTTTCCTCATTGGTTAATCCTAGCAATGCCTCTTAATCACCTGTATTTTTTCCAACACAGAACACAATGACTTAGCATAGATGATACAAAGAAATGGTTTGGCTACTTATGCAGAAGAACTAAAGTGAATCCTCTGACATAAAACTGGAGCAAAACTAGATTTTTGCACGCAGTATAGCAAGAGCTGTTTCATCAGGTCTCATGGCATAAACGAACATGTTTATCTTGGTTATCTCTAAGATATACACGGATAATATGTCTGCTTAAAACTACAGATATATTATTTTTATTAAATGAGCAAAGGTGAAAATGTAACCTTTCTCAATAAAACGTTATTTGGTATGTTAATTATAAACTAATATGCTTAAGTAGTTAGCATTCCATCAGTGTTAACCCCATTATTATAGAGACATGCCCATTTTGAACAAGAAAAAAATCGTAAATAAATTTTCTATAGATGCCTCTGCAGCCTTTAAATAGCAGTAGCTTAAAAAACAAAACAATCAAACTGAAAGTAAATGATGTTTAATAAAAGTCTGACTGATGCCTATTCATTCACAGCCCTGTATGTAACTCTAGGTTAAAATAAAAGAAATGCCTGAGGCCAGTAGGTTAAATTGTTGTAGGTAATTTACTCTGCTAATTAAGTTTATTCTTCCAAACTGATACCAATTTAATAAAAATGAGACCTCTTGAAATATTTGTCTCTATTACTGTGACATCTCATTAACAACCCCTGATCCCAAACCCTCTGGTGAAATATTCCTTTTGTAACCTCCTTCATATTGCCATAATTAGATGATGGGGAGAAGCCAAAGGCCAAGGCACAGATTTTCTTTTTGCTTTTCCTGGTATGAATCTCTTACCTTATGCCAGTTTCTACAACAGGAGAGCTATCATTATTAATTTGCATTTATAAGAAATGAAGATATTCTCTCTATTTGATCATGAGACATGTTAGTCAATGTATGTCCTAGGAGATGGATATGAAGTTTGTGAGAGTGAAATAAGATACCAGAGGAAAGGAAGGAGTGAAGGAAAGAAAGCTAACTGGTTGTGTGTGTGTGTGTGTGTGTGTGTGTGTGTGTGTGTGTGTGAGCGTGTGGATTCGTAGAGAATGAGTGTTCACTCTAAATGAGTCAATAAGGATTGGTTGTTTACTGGAGCCTTTAACTGCAGGTGAGTGCTCAGGTAAAACTTCAAATGGTGCTTTGCCCTTATTGTAAAAATGTCTGGTCATATCTTCATCAAGTCCTTGTCCAAGAGGTAAAGGAAAAAATAATCACTCAGTATTAACGAAAGCCATAGTAAGTTGTAGGGCTTGTATATGCTATTTCATCTATTCTTTTAGAAAGAAATTTGTGTGTGAGTATGGCATAGGTCTAGATTATGAGTACCTGTGTACAAGAGTAAACAAGTCAGTGAGTGTATGTGCAGAGGCAGAGGAAAACTGTGTGTATCATCAGTTTCTGTTATATTTGTTTTAGGTAGGATCTCTCACTGAACCTAGAACAAGTCTGGAAGCCATCAAGCTCCGTTTACCTTCTACCCCTGGGCCCCACATCATTGCTGTTCCCAGTGTGATTATAATACTTTATTTATTTTTTTGTGGGTGTTGGTATGTAAACTAAGGCCCTCATGCTTGAACAGTAAGTTTTTTGTTTTTTTTTTTTTTAACCTGCTCAGCCCTCTTTGTAGCCAGACTCTAGGGTTTTACTAAATGTAAGATAATGCTTTCCCAAACTAAAATTTCTGTTTTCATTTTTTAGGGTGTCTATCAAAGTACAATCTAGCAGGACAATTTCCATGCCTTCCATGACTCACTGTCATGCACTTACATAGTTGAGTAAACAGAACTGCAAATCCACCTATTCCCCTTAAGGAGATAAAGTTCTCATAGAAATGGATTTTTAGTAATTTTAATAGGAGAAAGAGTGGTGACAATGTAACGCCACATATTAACAACAACAAAAAGATTCCATAATCACTTGTCTGGGGATTGAGCCACTTGAATGATCCATAATAGGGATTGGTTTTCTAGGTTCATTTAAAGGATTCCTTCCCTTCAACAAGATACTCTCTGTAAAGAGGCTCAGTTCATATGTTTTTTCATATGTTTATTCATATAATTTGAGAGTAGATATGAAGAAGCAAGTTTGAGGACTCTGTCAAATGGGGTAGAATACTATTCCTCTACTCTTAGCTGTGCCCTGAGGTCTATTACTTATGTGTTCACTCTTACCCTGCTGCCCACTTGTATTTTAAATAATGATAATTCTGATACTCTGGAACAGATAATTGGTGAACCATATTGTGGACCAGTTGCACCATATACCTGAACCCTAAATCCATGGCACAGGTGGAGAAACCAGTAAAGCCACAGCAGTTGAGGCAAGTTTAATAGAAAAAAAAATATCCTCTCATATGAAGATGAAGGCCAAGGAAAACCCCCTGGCATTGCCATGGTGCTGGGTGTTTATTTTCAGAAGTGTCATTTCTTCTGAAATGAACTCTGAGTCAAAAAGACAAACACTAAGTCTTTTTACTACACATTGTTTTGTGCACTGGCAATATTGAAGGCATTGTCTTTATTCTAAATGAATATGTAAAAGAACAGTTGTTGAAATGCGTGTGAAGATACCTGCTGAAAGCTGCTGTTTTATGAAATGTTTTTCCTGCACTACACATTTCTTTTACTATATAGGCTTCTGAGAAGTTATGTCTAATAAGATATGTGTTGCTGACATGGTAACTCTATTACTTGCTTTTATGTTGTTGTGATAAAGTACCAGAACCAAGGCAACCTGAGGAAGAAAAGGGGTTCTATAAGCCTGCAATTTCAAAGGAATGGTGTCTGTTATGGAAAGGCAGGACAACATGCAAACATGGCAGTCAGAGCAGAAAACTAAAAGCCCATATATTCAATACATGTAGAAAGCAGAATGAGTGGACTAAAAGGGAGAGACAGCCTTAATTTCAAAGCCCATCCACAGCAACTACTTCCTTCATCTAGTGTCTAACTTTTAAAGCTTCTACTATCTACTGTCACCAACTGGGTGTCAACTGTCTTGATACTTGAGCTTTTGGAGTAGTTTTCTCATTAAAACCAACACAGCAACTGATATAAGGCACTCACAGACCTTGAAAGAGGACTTGAACATATCCTTTCAACATGACTTTATAACAGTCTCTCAGACCTTAGCACAACTGACACCATGATGGAAGTACCATTCAGGCCCTCCAACCAAGCACATCAGTAGTAACACCTGACAAAATGAGAACAAAGTCCTCATTCATCAAATTCTATAGTTTTACAAAATTCCCTAAATGTATTAACCTTGCTTTTTGGTTTCTGTAGTTTTCTTTCTGGATGAGTGTTCTTGCTAAATGAGGTATGTCAACCAGGATGTGATTTTTTGTGCTTAAAAATTCACCCTGGAAAAGACTTGAAACTGCACTTGGGTCTAGAATACCCAGCCTAGTCATTAGCCAGCTAATAAAGGCTTTCTATTCACCTGACCCTGTCTCCAAGTAAACTTCTATGATGCAAACTTCACAACTTAGTAACTGGTTAAATAAATGTGTGTTTTCTGAAAATAGCAGAAACAGCTTTGATTCATACAAATTAAGTATAAATTATCTCTGGTTGGAATACTTTTGCTGGATGAGGAAGTGAATAAGGTGTTAAGGTATCATAAAATTTAACAGAGAAGAGGATAGTTAGGCATAACATCACACACAGAATATGTAAACCTTCTCCTTATCAACAGTGCTCAACACCCTTATCAGATGTTATGACTCAAGTTTTCCAGGATTAGGGAAGGACAGCAATAATAGACTCGGTGTGTGAACCAAAATTCTAGTTGCCATAACAACTTGAGTACTTAATGATGAAGCTGTGTTTATAATACAGTTTGGTAGAAATGGTGATATGCCCATATGCACATTTGCCTCAGTGCACCATATGTATCACTAAATTCTGTGAAGATTTCTTTAATTAGCCTATGTGTAAATGCACTTTCTTTGAAGTACATTGTTTCTAATTGTGCCTCAATTTAAAATGGTTTTCTGCTTCTCTTATGATAAAGGGCTTATATTACCTATCCAAGCCAAGTGTACTTAGAGATGTTTCTGCCTGGAATGATCTGACTAATAACCTCAGTGCATCCATTCATTATGCAGGAAGGGACCTAGCTAGAAAAATCATAACAAATGATGCATGCATACAGCTAAGAAGAAAAAAATGTGAAATACCACAGGGAGACAGAATGACAATACACAATACACTTCTAGCCAGGTGAACAAAGTGGATAAAGGAGGCCAGAGGTGGTGTCATTTTGATTTTTTTTAAGATGGACAAGTAGAAAATCTTTAGGGAGAAAGTTGTGAGATCTAAGAAATATTTGCCTCCAACCTCCCTCTTCTCAATGCTAGGGTCCCTTATACTGTTGTTCTATGAGTTTGGGAGATCAAGACAGTCACCATGGTAAGTAACTAAGTCCATACTTTATCAAAACATAATAAAACACTTGGTTTCTGCCTTTCAAGCGAAGCTATGTGAGTCTGCATTATCTTCATTCTCGTTATTATAGGTAGACAATGGTAATTTACAATTGGCACAGCTAGGGATTTCAGAGCAGCCTGAATTGCAGAGCAAGAAAATGGCATGGTAAGCCTGGGGCAGTGATAAGGGTATTAGGATGAGCAGAAAAGATCACGTTTACCCTGATCCTGACTCTTACTTAACTAAGTGACCATGGACCCTTCCTCCCCAAGGTCCCATGTGATGCAGAGTGAGAAGGTAACGTCTGGCTGATACAGTTATTGAAAAGATGGATGAATTTCATAAACTGCACTTGTTCTGCAACACACGGCTTTATTTTTAGTTTGAGGTTTCACAGTACTGTTCAGACGTCCTTAACTGGGAAACTTAGGTCTTCTATTTCATCAAGGATTTAGGATTAGGGTACATGTTATTTTTAAAACATTTTTTTGTTATTTATAAAAACAAGAAAAAGAATACTTATGTATATGATTACTCTTAATTAAACACACTATTAGTGGTATGGGAAGTATAAATTGTGTGGATATTCTAGTGAAAAGTTCTAGGAAGGGTTCCTAAGCTACAGAGGCTGTCACAAGCATCATGAAGTTGGCATGGTTTGGAATTGATAGGCAACGTATCAGTTGTTGGTTAACAACATGAATTTTATAAATTGAAGTGATTTTAAAAAGATAGATACAGCAGAAAGTAATTCATAGCTGAATTCCTAGATGCTAGGAATAAAGCAAGTTACATTAACAAAGACGAAAATTTGCCAATCCATGGAAGATGAAAATACAAACATGGGCCTTAAAGCAAAGGAATTGAGATTCTTAGCCTCCAGGCACCGCAAGGAAACACATCTTGCAGACATAATAACCTCTGCCTGAAGTGAGAATTTAAATTCCAAACAGAATCAAAGGGTTAGCATATATACTTAGTGCATGAAATGAGGTTTGGTGTCCATAGCTCAAAGAGGATCCAAGCCAGTGTTTGAAAACCTGGAGTAAAAGACCATGAATCAAGAAATGAATGATGATACCAGTGTACAATGTGTTGTTGTTTTTTCAAGCATGAGGAGTAGAGGTTTACTCTACATCACCAAAGTTTGAAAAAAAATTGGGAATAATAACAGACATTTGTAGAGTCAGTCTGGTGGAGTATGCAGAGACATATCCTGTGGGCTTGCTGGCCAGGCAGTCTCGAAAACTGTGTTCCCTGGCTTCATTGAGAGGTCTTAACTAAAAACACAAGGTGAAGACACTAATATCTACCTCTGGCTTCCTTAGGAATACATTCAGGCAAGTACAAGTACATATTGATGTATGCCTTTGTGACTATATAACACACCCACTCGGAGACATAGGGAAGGAAGAGAGAGAGAGGGCAGGGAGTATGAACAGAAGAGGCATAGTGCTACTAGGCAGTTGAAGAAAAGAGAATGGTGTCTTTGAAGTCAACCTGAGAAATCAATTGAAACTTTGTCACTAAAATAAATAGAAACTTGGTAGGGGGGAAAAATCAAAAACATTCAACTGCAGTTAGAAATACTTGGAAGAGTGGACAAGTTCCCTAATATGAAAGAATAGCGAGAGACTAAAATATTTTTTAACTAATATGAAAGAATATCGAGAAACTAATATAATTTTTGCAACAGTAAAAATACAAGAAAGTGAGTAATGTCAATTGAACTTCATGCTAGCTCTATTTCTCTCTCTGTCTCTCTCTGTGTGTCTCTGTGTCTGTCTCTGTCTCTGTCTCTGTCTTTCTCTCTGTGTGTGTCTGTCTTTTTATTTTTTTCTTTTCCTCTTCCTCTCCCTTCCCCCTCTATCTCTCAGAAGAATAAAACAAGTTCAAAAACTGAAAATCAATACAAACAAACAAACAAAATATAAAACATACCAAAACAAAGAAAAACAGTAGACAAAACAAAAAGGGAATTAATTTTGTAGTACTGAACTACTGCAGGGCATAAGCCCTGTCTGGATTGCATTGGATAAGCTCAGTGGCATTCGATTGAATAAAACTGATTTTCCCTGTACTAGCAGGTATCAATTGCAACTTGATTCAGGGTGGTACTGTGTGTCCACTTCCCTTTCTTAGTTCTGGGATTTTTTTTTTCTAGTTTGAAGTTGTACAGGTCCTCTGCATGCTGTCATAATCTGTGTGTTTATGTGTATATCAATTCTATTTTGTCTAGAAGATGCTCTTGGAGTCATCTATCTTCTGACTTTCTTACAATTTTTTTGCCTCCATTTTAGCATAGATTCCTGAATCTTGAAGGGAAGGATTTGATATAGATGTCTTGTATAAAGTTGAGTGATCCAAAGTCTCTTACTCATTGCATGTTGTCCAGTTGTGGCTCTCTGTACTGATTACCATCTCTCTCTCTCTCTCTCTCTCTCTCTCTGTGTGTGTGTGTGTGTGTGTGTGTGTTTCTTTCTCACACACAGAGAGAGCAAGAATGAGAGAGAGAGAGAGAGAGAAAGAGAGAGAGAGAGAGAAGAGAGAGACAGAGAGACAGAGACAAAGAGGCAGACAGACAAAAAACAGAGGCACAGATAGACTTGTGACTACCATGAACCAACTTCAACTTGGAGATGGGTTTATAAGGAAAGGGTATTTGGGAGTGGTGGAAGAAATGACTAGAAGTCAGTGATGAGTATAAGTTGACAGCCTTGTCTTCTGCACAAGACTGCCCTCTAGATAGCTCTCTGCTTGAGTTTCTAACCAAAGACAGAAAACCTGCTAGAAAATTTCTAAAAGAGCTGTGTTAGCCCTTTAGGTAGCATTTTGGTTTTCAAAACAAAATCAGAAAATCCACCACAAAAATTCTAAAGGAACTATGTTAGCTTTCTAAGTAGTTCTTTCTAGACAGCTCTCTCTAGAAGACTGAAGCCCAGTCTTTTGTTTACACATCAATTCAGTCATTCACCTCAGGTTCCCTTTTGATTATTTCATGAATCAGCATTTTATGACCTTACCTCCATGAGTCTTAGAAAAGGACAGCAAGTATACATTTTTTTAAACATAGCAAATGAATGCAGAGATCTGCCTGCCTTTATAAACACAATAATCTTAGCTGTGTGGAATTCTACCCTTAGGTCACCATTCTCACCAGGTCTAAATCTATACATTCTCTGTCCCAGGTTAACCTTGAACTCAGAAATATGCCTGCCTTTGTAAAAACAAACAATAAGCTCAAATGGGTAGGAACTTACTCTGAGATCACCATTCCCTAAATCTCTTTATACCCTTGCTTAATATCTGTTTGACAAACTGGCTCATTAGTACAGCACCTTCTGTTCTTTTAAGTCCCTGAATCCCCTCATACAATTCATATTGCATCTTTATATTTTGCATAGTTGAGAAATCCTGTAAAAAAAACAGCTCTTACACTGATTTCTTGAATACACCGATGTATTCTTGAATTCATGTTTTCAGAGTTCTTTCCCACAGCCTTACAGGCTGTCCTGAAGGTCTCAGCATCACAGAGACACATTCTTGCTTCCCAAAACTGTGGTGTTTCTGATTATTATGGAGTCTTTAGTCTTAGCAGAGAGGAATTTCTCCCATAATACAAAATATTTACATTATTATACACTCACAGCAACTGTCAATACCTGTGGAGGCCCATGCTGAGCTACCCATGCTCCAGTGGTAGGAACCATGTCACACTGTCCCCTCTAAGGCCATTCAACACCCAGAAGTTTATAGCATTGCATAGCTCATAAATGGCAGGGACATGATTTTAAAATCAAATGGATGCTTCAGGATGAATTTTATAAAAAGCTTAAAAAAAAAAAAAAAACAACTGTGCCATAAGATGACGATAACAGAAACAAAATAGTTTGAAGTTGTATATTATTTAGGGAAATTAACATTGTATGATAAAACAAATCCTTTGAAGTTCATTAAGTTCCTTAACTTCCAAACAGAATATAGCATGCCCAAGCTGGAAGACAGCTGTTTTCTTAGTATATCAGTAGTTAGCACACACATCCCAGTTTTATATCTAATTGAGGGTAGGTGTTCCATGGATCATATTAAAGTCTTGTACATATAAAGTGTAGCACTGTGCATTCAACTCACTAATTTTTATGTTAACAATGTGCTAAAAAGTATATTTCCTTTGTGTTTTGTAGCAAAAGATAAAATAGATATTGTTCACGGGGACTAATTAACAATTAATGAATATTTTATATTTATTAATAAGGATGCATCAATGTATCATTTTGGCATGCAATCTACCTCTGAGTAACTGGAGAATGACAAGATGTCATGAAAACTATGTAAACATCTTTCTCCTAGTATTTAATAAAGAATCATTACAGGACTTAGAAAATCCAATTTAAGATAGAGGTAGATGGCTTTTGAGTAATAGTCATCTCAGTATATGAGATAGTCTACATACAGGTTTCTCTAAAGAAAAACAGACTCTAATCCTTTGATCTCTTGTTAGCAACAGGCAAAACACCAGACATTTGTTGGTTACTCTATTGAGATAAATTATGAGTGAGAATTCTTGTGAAAACATCAGAGAGGTTTCTTAAAAGTACCATCAAGAATTCTGTACTTGTGAATGGTCCCTAGGAGCACACAAGATCATGAAGGAATAACCATAAAATGCTGATGTCCTATCCTCTGACTGGTTGACATTTGATGTATTGATCATAGGGACAGAAAACTCACAGAAGGTGACCAGCTTGATTCCGGACACCAGCCAGAGAATAGTGGCTTAGTGATTCTATAATAGATATTTTGTCCATGAATATCATTAAGGAATTCCTAAGGAAATGCTGAGGTAAGAATAAACCAGTGGAGGCTTATCCTGTATGATTCACCATGTGCTAATTGGCACCAAGAGAACACAGATGCAAAGGACATCCATTCAAAATGTTAGATGTTTTCCAAAAACATTTTTCTCTCATGCTCACTTTTTTCTCTAAATTTAAAAGTTTGTAACGTGGAGACTAGTGAGATGGTTTAGCAGTAAACAGAATTTGATATTTTTACAGAGTCCTGGGTTCTGTTCCCTATAACCATGTGGAGGCTCACATCTGTCTGTAATTTCTGTTTCAGGGACACTGATATTCATTCTGGACCCTAAAAACACTAGATATTCACATAGCCATATCACATAGGCATACATATAGACATGAAAATAATCCACATATGAAATAAAGATGAATAAATATTTTAAATTGTTGCTAATTTTAAAATTCAAATATAGAAGGTTGTAAAGATGAATTTTTCTGAACTCCATATTAATTCATTATTGATAAACAAATGACTTTGACAATTCTTCTTGGCTCTTATATTTTATAATAACTGTAATCTGGCTTGTTACTACAGAGAGAATTGTAGTACATTGTTGAGAAATCATGGAAGGCTCTGATACAAGAAGTATTCTGAGAAGCATGAGAACGATGTCAGAGCATGGGTCATTTGCAAATCAGACTGCCAATGCTCATTTTTGTATAAATTGCAAGCTATCTGTGTCAGATAGACTGTATCTATAGAGAAACTAATCACTTCCAACAGCTGAAAGATTTAATGGCCAAGAAAGTCTTCAATAACTCTTCTCTCAAGAGACAGTTTCACAGATAAAATCTTGGAACTTATGATTGCACCAGGCACTGGAGAGTTGTGACTGTGGGAGATGTTTATGGGCCACTGCTGGGTCGTCCTCTTTAATGATAATACTCTTGCTTCTTAATGTCTCCCTAGTTATTTTTTATGACCTGCTTGGATAATATTCTAATTGCTAATACACATTACTCCAGGGCATCAGTGCTGGTTTTCCTTTCTTACCATGAAATGAATCTGATTCATTTATGAATACATTTTAAGATTGAAAAAGATAATATTAAGACCTAGTATAACAACCAGATACCTTACATAAGACTGAATGTAAGCAAAATTTCTGCATGATTATTGCATGACTGCGGGAAAGCTACTGGTCAAATGGTTCTTACTATACATAGCTCAGGCTAGTGGTAAATCATCACAGTGTCATCATGCATGATTCATTCTTTTCATAGTATGTGTGGTATTTCTGCTGCAGTCATAATGATGCTAGATTAAATATTAGCATTCTTGAAGAAAGGGAGAAACATCTCTGTAATACAATTTTATACACACACACACATGTTTATCTGTATATATATATATAGGGGAGAGAGAGAAAGAGAGAGAGACAGAGAGAGAGAGAGAGAGAGAGAGAGAGAGAGAGAGAGAGAGAGAGA
>JANHMN010000012.1:31557000-31587036 GCA_030674055.1 Rhabdomys pumilio
AGAGAGAGAGAGAGAGAGAGAGAGAGAGAGAGAGAGAGAGAGAGAGACAGAGAGAGACCAATGAGCATGTAATAGATCAGATGTTACTTTGGCTTCTCATTGGGTTTTATAGCACCCCCCCTCTGATTTCCTGAGAATGTTAAACATATTGATGGATATGCTCCCTCGATGGATAATCTATTTCAAACAAAAGCCCTTGGCTTTCTTCATTCCCTTTCATACCCCGATGACAGGTAAGTTTGATTATTATACTAGCCAACCAAAGCAGCATAGACTGAAGATAGACTGACGAGTTTTTAGAATAAAGGGGCTGGCTAAATCAAGTGAGTAATGAAAATGATCAATTGAGAAATTAATTATTGAAGGCTTGAAGTACAGGGAGCTTATATGGGTGGGCAGTGTGTGGGTTGGTGCTAATTTCAAACTGATTTATGAATACGTGCAAATTATTTGCAAGACATAATTCAAGGCTCTTCCTTTGAAACACATGGAAAGACAAGACCAATATTGGAAGATAGCTGTCACTGAAATCAAAGGAGAATGCATCTTGTTATATAAGCTCCTAATTCACAATAACGGAAGAAAACTCAAGTCTACTTTTTGTTTCAATTTGTAGGTCACACTCATTCTGAAAAAATGAGTGTGCTTTCGTGTACTACTGGAGTAGAAGCCACCAAACATGCTGATTTTAGTGTAGCTTATGCCTGAGCTAAATATTGAAGTCAGACTAAATATGAACCCTAGATCACTTTGTTAGTGTTGTTTTGGGTGATTTTTTTTTTTTAAATCAAGATTGCTTTGCTGTGTTCTTGTTTGATTGGTTGATTTTTGTTTTGGAGGGCAGAGTTTTATGTAGCCCAGGCTGACCTCAAACTCCCTATAGAGCAGAAGACAACTTACCCTCTTGATCCTTCTGCATCTAATAATATCCCAAGCACTGGGTTTGCTGACGTGCCTATCCTAGGATTGTTCCTTATTTGCAAACCTAAAACTGCTGCTGAAAGCATGATTTCTGGTGCTTTCAATGTAACAGAGACTGGCTCAAGAAACAATGATTCTGGAAGCCAGTTGATTCGGCCCATCAGACAGTCTATATGACTTAGGATGCAGCTAAGACCTCAACTTTTCCCTAAGAGTTGTTTTCCTTCTGACACTTTTTTATTTTTTTTTTTACAATCAAATAGCTGTTCAGCCTATTTGCTGGAAAACCTCCCTTTGCTATATTTGCCCCATTTCAATTACATACTATTGAAGGAGATATTTTAAAAACAGCCACTGGTCAGTCAACCCGACTATCTAAGCTGCAACGGCACTGCCTAGCTCAGCTGCCATGTCCAGTGGTCTGAGGCCACGCACACGCTGCAGCTAGAAACACTAGCCCTGTCACCCACAAGATACCAGAATGGGAGATGGCTCTGCCAATCTTCCATGCTGTCTCTGCAAGGCTGTGCATTGCCCAGACCATCACACCATCCCCATCCACATGGGCTCGGTACAAATGAGACTCTGATGCTTAGATTGTCCAAAGGCTTTATACATTTGGTAATGCTCAATAACAAGATGCCCATACAATCAGAAGTGTAACCCAATACCCAACATAGATACACCAACTACCTCTGACTGCTAGAGACACATGCACATCTGCTTCCATGCCCCCCTTGACTCTCTCCTAACTCCTTCTCTTCCTTCTCCTCTTCCTCTTCTTACCCCTCCCACCTTAGCTCCTCCTACAACATACAACTACTCTCTTCTTTCTCTCTGACACTCAGTTGTACAGATAATAAGTTGGAAGGCCTCCTGCACAGTAGTAGCACATGAGGTTACATCATTATACATTATACCCAAAGTAAGATGGAAAGATACATTCTGAGAAGTGAATACTTAGAGGCTTCCAACAATGCTCTCCTATTGTTTATTTGGTAAAATATATGGTATAATCAGACAATACTTATGAAAAACAGGGCTTTCACCTGGATCTGGCTCCAGCTCTTGAAGCATTGGAACAGCAGCTATGAGACATAAAAATGGAGTCACATGGGTCTATGAAGGAGGAGGAAGGACATGTGAAGGATTGGGCCACAAAAGCCACAACCATTATCACTAGCCTTCTGCTTCAGCCTTTTGCTTCTCTTCAAAATAAAAGGTGTACCTAAGGAATGCTTGAAAATCTGTATGAAGTCACATGTTGCTATGATAGTGAACCCAGAGAACCATGTTAAGACAATGACAAATGTTAGTACAGGGTAGAGATAGCTGCTTATTAAGCTGTATGTTTCTTCCTGCTGCTTGGGGCTGTAATGACACAACTCTTCTCTATTTGCTTATTGACTGACTAACTGAAAGCACAATTCTATCTTCATTCACTCTGTCTGCTCATTTTGTCCCAAGGGCAAAGCAATGGTGACATGAAAAATATAAACAATGAAAACATATTCCTTGAAACATACATTAGAACCCTCAGCTTGAAGCTGACTGTAGTCATGCATGGCTGTAACTCTACCATTCACAATAGTGACACAGGAGAACAGAGAATAGTCATGAGTTTAAGATCAGCCTAAAACACTATCTAAAAAAAAAAAAAAAATCCAAGTTCTGCTAACATAGTTCTTTTTTTTTTTTTTTTGGTTACAGTATGGATTCTGAGCATTCCCTACGTCAACATGCATTTCACTTTGAGCAGAATTAGATTCATTTCACCACTTCCACCAGAAACTTGAATTTTATTTCAGTTATCTGTTTTCAGTCTCCATATATTTATGTGTATGAATAATTGAAACATAGATTATTAAAATTAACTCAATTATGTATTTGTTTTCTGGCACTAATTTTGACAGTGTTTGGAACTGAATCCAGTCTTTTGTGTGTGCTAGGCAAGAGCTCTTCCTCTGAGCCGCATCCTATTAGCTTTCAAAAGAGCAGGTTTCCTTATGACATTTTCACACAGATTTTGAGTTGACCCTGCTTTAACTAACTCCTCTCCCCTATCTCCCTGACCCACATTACCTATTAAATCCTTCTATCTCCCCTTTCATTTTCCTATCTATTCTCTTATCCTCGAAGTTCTACTAAAATAGTAAAAGCTTTTCCTTACTATATGGATTGTGAAGATTCATCGGGTAAAAATATAATTACCACTGATCATATTTGGACTTATTCCAGTTTGCCCCATTAAAGCACCCATAAAACACTTCTTATAAGCCTCGTTCTTCTTTCCTGACCACTACACACACTCCCACATAAATGAACATATATGTATATATTTGAACATATATGAATACATATATGTGAACATGTATATGAACATATACCTAAGATTCACATGGAAAGGAAAAATGTAGTGTGTGCTGGTTGAAATTCAGGTTGCTTCACTTAATCTTCACTGAATACAATCTTTTCCAGTTACTTTCATTTTTCTGAACATTTCATAATCTGATTTTTAACTTTTCATTCTTTGAAACTATCATATATAATGAAACGTATACTCATCATATCCATGCTCTCCCCCTCAAACTTTATAGCTACCTACAATATATAATCCTCTGAATTTTATTTCTTTTTATTTTGCCAAATCACTGACTTCAGTTTGTGCTGTGGAAGTGTCCATTCATTTTGGGTCATCCACACTGACATGAACAACCTGCCAATGTTCACTTTCTCCAAGGAAATGTGCCTTTCTCAAGACATCAACTGACAATAACGTGGATCTCTGTTGTGTTAGGCGGTGTTGTTCCATGGTACAGTGTTTGCCATGGTGCAGTTGGCTGGAACTGCAGCTCAGCATGTTAGAAGCTCGCAGGATCTTGACTGAGTTGGTTCCTCAGTCAGCACTGGCTGCCCCCAGGCATGGTGAGTCCCTCACTCAGTTTGGTTCATTGGGGGGAGGGGGGCTCAGGGCTCTTGTGTGGAAATCCCGGGCCTGGAGGCAGCCAGGTACCTATTGGCCTCAATTCTGGGGGTCTCAGATGCCACTGGGAGGCCTGACAGAATGAAGACAGGAAAGCACAGGCACCAGCCCTCATGCCTAGAGAGATGAAGGGGGAGGAGAGGGCTCTGGTGGTGCCCTGTGGGAAGTGCTCCTTTGTTCTACTTGCTTGGCTTGAACAGCACTTCCCATGGCTGGAACACAGAGAAGTCCTCCATGATGGAAGCATAAAGACAGCAGGTCCCAATGACATGAGAAAGTCTGGGTTCAAAGAGCTTTATTGACATGATAGATGGTCTGGATGGGCACCTTCTCTTAAGCCAGTGGGACCTGACTTAAATAGAGAGGAAGAGGGGGAGGAATACATAATTGGCTGCACCTTCTGGCCTTTAGGTAACTCACTAATATGGAAATCTCTCAAGGCCTGAGGCATGTAGTCTTGCCCTCTACCTGTGGAGGGTGATGCAAATCTCTTTGGAAGGAGCTGCATTGCCTTATGTGACAGGAAGGCATGGGTTAATAGAGTTTGGGGGTGGGGAAAGCCTCCTATCAGGAACCTGGAATCTGGGAGCATGGCGAAGTGTATTCCATCCCTTGCAGGGTCTCCAGCCATTTCTAAGCCAATGCTCTACCAAAAAACCAAGACCCCTTTCACAGCCCCACAATAGTCACACTTAGAAGTTACACATTGATTCAGGGGTTTGTGTTATTATTTTCTTTCTGGACTGATTATTTGTGCTTCTAGAGATTGTAAATTAACTGAAAAGGTGGACCAGGGCTAAGGGACATGAAATACTTATTTGTTGCTGCTAAGGGAACAAAAGATGTTTGTTCCAGAGGGAGGGGGTCTGGCATCAGTTATCTGACAGTGCTTAGAACTAAAATAATATTGACATTGTGGGTCAGAAATCAGGGCCTTGGAACCCAAATCTGTCTGTGGCATGAAATATGAAAAGAGTCAAAGTTTGTGCCAAGTGCTCAGGTTCTGGGAAGTCTTTACCTGATGATATCAGGAGCTAGGGAGGTGGTGGAATTTGGGTGGTAGCTCAACATTTATATACATACACTTAACTCTTCATACAAGAGCTTGAGGAACTCCAGGATTGTGGCCCAGGGATTAAACTCATAGAGTCCTTTGTGTGTTGGAAACTGATCAAGGTGATTGTGGAAGTATGGGATGGAAGGTCAGAATGGAGTAACTGCTAACCTGTGGGAACAAAAGTTATTAAAATCTGAAGACCCTTTGTGTGTTGATGCTGAGAGCTGGGAGACCATTATTTTTCTTATAGTTGAATAAAATTTAATTGTATATCTGTGTCTTATTTCCATTATCATTCATCTGTTGACGGACATCTAATATTATTTCATTTAATTGCTATAATGCCTAGAACAAGAAACATGGATATCTAAGTATCTAGGTAGTAGGAAAGGCTTCCTTTGGTATCTGCTTAAGAATGATATAGGCCTACCATCTAGTAGCATTCTTTCTCTCTTACTCTCCCTTTCCCTCCCCCACCCCCTCCTCCCTTATGTTTCCCTTTCTCTTTCATCTCTGTATTGATTTCCACGATGGCTACAACAGTTTTCATTCTCACCAATGATAGTCAAGGGTCCCTTTGTCCTACACAATAGTAGATGCATCTTTTCATTTGGTGGTTTGATTATTAGATTTTGCAGTCACTCAATTTTCCAAAATACATTATTGTCCACTCAACTTTGGTGAGTAATTTAGAGAAAAGAAAAAATGGGAACATCATAATATTCAAATATTTTATTATGTTTAATTCCTTGTATAAGAAGATAATTACTGAATGAATTAATACAGTAAGTTAGAAGGTGAAGAGTGTCTTTGGGAAATGGGATGAGCTGTATAGGAACAGGAGTGCAGAGGTGAGAAAGAGACTCTGATGCATGGTGATGAAGAAGCAGCCACTCAGCTCTAGTGACTGTAATCAAAAAAGATCTGCCTACAGACATGAAAGATAAAGCCATGACTTGAACAAGGGGCCCTGAATCCAGAGTCAGGGATATTCATTGTGTTTCCAGTGCCTGGTACAATGCCTTCAAGTAGCAATTGTGTAAATATTTGCTGAGTGAATGTAACACTTCTAATTACTATACAGAATACAGTTAAATTGCTGATATTGGCTTAAGTTTATTCTAATGTCAGGAACAAAGAAAGAACAAAAATCATCCATCTCTCATCCTTGGCATTCCTGCTGAGATCAACCTGACTTTCATAAGGAGAAACAAAGCTATAGAAGGCAGGCCATTAACCATTGGCTTTCTTTTTTTCTAATGATTAATTGAAAGAAACTTCTAAGCAATATTGCCTCATTTTAATTTCTCTTGAGCTGTTTCCTTCTGTGCATTATGACATGAAAGAGGCAGCTTCTGGGGTCATCATCTCATTCTGACTCCCTGAGTTACTGATCATGGTGTGCCCATTAAAGTGTAAGCAGTAAATACTGCTCTAACTTCACGGTGGCTACATGAATATGCCTATGTTCTGCTTTCCATAAGATGCTCTCAGATTCTCCCCTGTGAAGACTGTGCTCATCCAGCTGTGCTGAACTCTCCCTTTATTTGGCAAATCTGAACTAATATGCAAATGTGACCTTCTAGAAACAGAGGAATAGAAAATACCAGCTACCATCATTTGTCCAGGGGGGTTAGTTACCCCTCCCCCGTTTTTTTTTGAGGGAAGAGGCAGTTTTAAATAATGAAGTTACCAAAATCATAATCTTCATTTTTTAATTCTATTTTATTTAATCCCACAGTGTTAACATTTTGTGGGTATAGTTTTGTTCCCATATGTAGTCTTTTGGAGATTTTTTTTTTAATCTCTTCCCTCCTTTCTCCCTTTCCTGTTTGTTCCAGAGCTACAATATATTTCTTTAACTTATTCATGAATATACTTGTAGCTTAATTTCACCAATGGAAGGCAATCTTCATCTGTGGATAATATCTAGGTGTAAGCATCATTGCTAGGTGAGGAGAGGAGAAACACACAGTATTGGTACACATTAAAACATAAGATTCTGAAAATAGTTTTTATCAGCTTCAGAACAGTCATACTTTTAGGATGCCTTGCAGTTGAGGCTTATAATTCTCTGCTATTTATGACCTCATCTCTATGTAGCAGCTTCTCCAACATCTACTAATGAAGTATTTCAGAAGTTTTGTTAGCCTCTTTTTTGATTTACACTACCTCATTTTGAATATTCTCTTTTTCAATATACTTTGAAGAAGCCATTATTTGATATTTCCATGTGATATACAGGACCTATCTTTAGAGGTTGGAATTCTGACAGATTATTTGACAGCGCTAAAGAGAAAAATCACAAATTTTGTCCAGAGAGATATGTAATGCTAATATGCAGGAATAACAACGTGACTTAACTTGTCAGTTTCAGTGACTTGGAATAAACAGTTATTTTAGATAAGATGTTGAGATATCACACTACAATTTAAGAATAAAAATAGAATATCATAGAAAGAGAATGAAGTCAATGAAAAGATGTGCAAGAGATCCTAAGTAAGATAATTTATAGGGAAAAAAACATATCCAGGAACTCAGGGCTTCAGCAGTTCTCATCAGCTCTCTGGTGTCTCTTATTAATGTTGCTCCCATGTAGCCTCATCATATATTCACCTAGAAATGAACCAAGAACAAGGACATTTTGTGTATAATCACAGGGAACATCAGTGACAAACAACGAAGGAAGATAGGGGATGAGAACAAACCAGAAAAGCATGAGTTATAAGTGCAGACTCCTACAGATATTTGGACCTTAGTATCACTTCAAAAAATGTTCAGGAAAATTTGTGGTCAGTGCAGTGCATGTCTGTAAGAGATATTGCAGAGTTCTCAGATGTGGTCACTGGTCAACACCAATGAATCTGCTGATGGAGGGAGATATTTCACTCTTCGTGTCCATCCAAAACCTGGCAAGATCAGGAACACAGTGAACTCTGCCTTAGAGGATGTCTTCCAACATAAGAGCACCAATTTTGAGAGTCTGTTAGAGAATACCCCAATCTGTTATATATAGTGTACATAGCCAGGGTAGACTTGTATCTGACAGATGAGGTACCACTCTTTCTTTTTAACTCTACCTCTCCACCATCCTTTTTTCTATCTCTATCCCTCACTCACTTTTCTGTCCCTTCTTCCCTTTATTTCCCATCAATCTCTTTTGCTACTTCTCTGCCTCTTGCTTTTTCTTTTTTCTTTCTTTTTTTTTTTTTTTAAGACAGGTTGTTGCATTTTAGCCAGGCTAATCTAGAAACCCACTATATAGCCCATGCAGGCCTTAACTCTTATCAGTCCTACTGGTTCTACATCAGTAGTCCAGAGATTACAGGTATAAGTCACCAAACTTAAATGATATCAACCTTAACAAAACCAAAGTGTTTGTTCATCTCTTGGATAATGTTTCAAGTTATTATATATTTTAAAATGTCTGATGATAATTATCATTCCTATTATTATTATTTATATATAAGCATGTGTATCTGAGTGTAAGTTTGTTGTGTACATGAATACAAGTGTCCTAAGAGGTGAGAAGTTCCTGTTCACGTGGAGTAATAATCACAGAGGGTAGCGATATTCATCTGATGTGGGAAGTAGGAGCTTGGACCCAAGCGCGGTTCTTTTCCCAGACTAATATGTGCTTTTAACTGTTGAACCATCTCTCCAACCCAACTTTCCCTGTCTTTGAAGAACTTATGAAGAGCTGATGATTATTTTCGTGAAATAGTACACCTATCTCCAACTCCAGACATATAACCAAGGTTTTGTTACACAGTCTTTCCACAATATAAGTGTGCTGTTCTTTAAGAACTATCTATGTCACGATGTTGCATTTTTTTTTCATTTTTTTCCTCTTACATCCTTGTTTCAATAATAAGAAACTTGTAATCAGCCAGGCGGTGGTGGCACACGCCTTTAATCCCAGCACTTGGGAGGCAGAGGCAGGTGGATTTCTGAATTCGAGGCCAGCCTGGTCTACAGAGTGAGTTCCAGCACAGCCCGGGCTACACAGAGAAATCCTGTCTCAACAAAACAAAACAAAACAAAACAAAACAAAACAAAACAAAACAAAACAAAACAAAACAAAACAAGAAACTTAAGAAACTTGTAATCATATTAGGCCCAAGCAAGTAATCTGAAATAATTTCTATCTCAAGATCCGTAACTTAACCTGACACTCATGCTCATCCATGGCAACACAGCAGCAGATGTAGAAAATGAGATGTGGACATCTTTGTTGTTGTTATTGTCTAATCTTCTACAAAGAACTATCATTTTGGAACAATAAAACAGTACAAGTAATCTTTGCAGTAAGAGGGAAATTCAAATTCTTCATGCCTCACTTTTGCAAAGGTCAATAGACACCGATGGTAGTATTTGTGACTGAGGAATTCATTTACTCTTGCAGAGCTCAATGGAGTAGAGCCAGGGAAACGAGAGGGGCCTGGCTCCCAGTTAATTCTATCATAGATTTTAAGGTAAGAATGAAGCTACCTTTTACTCCCTAGTCTTTGTTTGTGGTTGTGGGAAATTGTATACTGGATCCTAATTCACAAGAAAATTAATCCCCAGACTAACAATCAAATTGGATCATTTTCAGTTCCTGGATCTGAACAAATGGAAAAATGACCCCCTTTACTTCCAGACACCAATTTTCCTTTAATGATTATGTACAAATTGTCCAAAGACTGAAGCTCATACTGTTATGTTTGTGTTAAAACAGAACACACAGCATTGACACTGGTGACAAATTACATGCACCTGAGCAGTGTCTGCAGGGAACGAGAAAGAACACACTTATAGCATTCTTCCTCTAAAAGTCTATTTATGAGAAATAACGGTGAAGGGGAAAATGGCATGCTATTTACATTCAATTCCACCAACACAGGGTTCAAGTTAAGTAAATTTCATACATAAACAAAGCATGTCGTTTCTGATTTTCTTTTATGAACAGTTGTTTTGAAGGAAAGCCTTGAAATGATTGTAGCAACTGCTCACCCCTCATTCTAAGCTAAATATATGTATCACAATATAATCTTTCTTTCATCACACAGGGGCATTGTGAAATATAAGGAAATTTTCACCTTGTGTTAAGGAAAGAAAATGTGATTTTGATGGCTCCTTTTCCTTTCCCCTTTCAGAATCAGCTTTCTGAGAAACTGTTATTTCCCCTTCCCTTCTACCGCCCTCCTTGCAGTAAGTGGTTCTCTGAATCTCAACCGAAAATGTGGTAATGTTGAAAAAAGTATGATAACAATGCCTGCTAATTCTTACCCATTTGACTGGTTTGTGTACACAGTTTTCCACATATGAAGTCATTTGGTTAAGGACATAGTTATGACCTTTGGAAACATTTGCAAGCCATTCCACTCTCTTCCTGTGCCTATTCATTTACTTTGAGGGCTGTCTCCCCTTTTCTTACACTTTCTCATTTTGCTCTTCACTTCCGTCCTAGATGGAGAAAGTATCTTGCTCTCCACTCTGCTTTTCAGAATGATTATATTTTGTATTTTTTTAAAACACTAAACTATGGTAAGCTAAGGATAGATTTAATAATGAAGCCTAGCCCTTCTGGAAGTTAGGGACTAGGTTCTTTTATACACGTTATCCATTATTTTCTACTGGTTGTAGTGATCACTGATTGCTGGAATAATCCTTGCTGGAGTGAATGAAAGAAAAATAACCTTTGCATGGGAACTGATTGCTTACCTATTATGGTTAACACCAAACTCACCCTTGTTTCTGTTTTCTTTGTGGCCATGTATAGACAAGGGAAGAATAAAACACTCCATATCTTCGGTTGCCTTTGACTCTTTTTCAGAGCCAGCTAAAAACAATGGCATGGAGCAGATGACACACAACTCCAAACACAGCCTTCTCCCTAGCTACTGTATTAATTGTTTTTCCACTGTTTAAATGGATGCCCCTGATGTTCATGTGTCTGAAGCCCTTTGTCTTAATGGACGCCTTAAATCTTAAAAATATTCACAATTACATGCCAACAAGATGATTTAGGGACTAAAGACTTGATGCCATGATACCATGAAATTTAGTTTGGGGAAATATGTTTTCATTTTTCATCATTGCTCTGTTACCTTTGCCCGTTATTTTTTCTTTTCTTGCTTGATAAAACATAATAAAGGGTTCCAAGGTCCACTCCAATTGCTGACAAACACTAACCAAACAGTACCCATATCTGCACCCATGCCTTGAAGTGGGAGGATACCTCATCAATTAGCAAAGAGCCATAGATAAAGTAAGACAGGAAACACAATCCTCATGACAGGAAGGACACTTGGACATCATGGGACAAATAGATGGGGGAGGCAGAGAAGTCGAAGAGAATACTTAAACCCAAGAAAAACCTTAATCTCCTCAGAGGTAACAACCTCCTAGCTCCCTGAACTCTAAGTGTCAATTGCTTCTAAAAAAAATCCTTAATTTTGCTTAACTTTGAGCTTTCTTTCTATAGATTTTCTTTTCTTTTTTTTTTCTTCTCTCTTTTTTTCTTGAGACTGTAATATAACTATATTTGTCCTTCTTTTTCTTCTATCCAAACCCTTCTATATTTCCTCCTGGTTCTCTTTAAAATTCAAGGTTTCATCTTTTTAATAAATTGTTGTTGCATACATATACTTGTATATGTATACATATATACACTGTTCAGTTCAAATTATATTACCTGTATCTATGTTTTCAGGACTGACCATTCACTATTGGTTTTCCTTGTCATGTAGTTCTTTATCAGAAGTGATGACTATTTTTGGTTGTCAGCTTGACTTCATCTGGAAATAACTAAAACCCAAGTTGCTAGGTACACCTGTGAGAAATTTTTCTTGTTTCAATCATTTGAGATGGGAAGAATCATCTTAAATTCTGATCTTTCAAGGTTCAGAAGAATTGCCTTAAGTTCAGATTATTTGAATTAAAAGACTCATCCTGAATTTGGGAAACACTCTCTGTTAGAGCCTGTATAAAAACATGAAAAAGGAAGCTTTAGACTTTTGCCTGCTTGTCCTTACTCTCACTGGTAAACTGATTTCTTCACTGGTAGTGCAACCTATTTCTTTGGGATGGACATAGACTGGAGACCTACTGAGACATTTAGCTTCATAGTCCAAACAACTATTGGATTCTTGGACTTTCTAAAGGGAGACAGCCATTGCTGACTACAGACATCCAGACTACAGCCTATAAGCCACAGTAATAAATTATGTTTTGTCATTGTTGTTTGTCTGTTTTTGTTTTATTTTTGTAAAGAAGTGCAGTTCTGTTTCTATATAGAAATCTGGATAAGACTAAAGGTAAGAACCCATCATCCTCTCTGGTGTCAATCCCTAGGACCAACACAGCAGAAGAAAGCAGACTCCAGTAAGTTGTCCACTGCTCTTCAGAAATGCCATTGTACGCTCATGGACAAATAAGGCGCGCGCGCGCACACACACACACACACACACACACACCAATAAATGCAATACTTTTCAAAAGAGAATCATGTGTATCCATCCAAACAAAAATAAACAAAGCCAGAAGTATTTGAGAGAAGGATTTTCACAGAGAATTATTTGCTTAGCATTTTAAGACTCCACCACACACTGTGAGGTTTTTGTTGTTCACTGTAGTTTAACACTTTTGCACTAGTCCTCTTTGATGAGCTCCCCAGCACTTTACCTGCCAGCACCAGGAAGTAGGCTAAGAAGTTTGAGGGTAGCAAGGGTTGGAGAGGTATTGGGAAGCTCACTGGGCAAAGCTTCTGCACTAGCTTCGTGTCTACAGCTAGGTCTGAGAGAGTGGTCTGGACATGTGGAGGTGGAGTGAGTGAGCTTGGCTCTGGCAAGGAGAACACCTCATGTAAGACAAGTGCAGGGACTTGATCATTAGGTCCAGCCCTGGGCATGGGCATGGGCAAGGTGTTGGTGGGTATTGATGCAAAAAGCACAGATCTAATCTCAAGGGTAAGGTACAATAAAGTTATTTTTTTAAAATGTTTTTTCTTTTCATATCATAGATTTTGATCATATTATTTCCCATACCCCCAGCTTTTCCCAGTTCTTCTCCAGCTTCCTTCCCAAATTCATGCTCTTCCTCTCTCTGAAATAAGAAAAGAAAAACAAAACACATAAACTAAAAATATATAATAAAATCAATAACACAAAAATATCTACAACCCACAAAAAAACCCAAAAGGGCATGTACACACACACACACACACACACACACACACACACACACACACACACACAAACACAAGTGTCCATTTTGTGTCCAACTACTCATGAACATGGGGCTTTCCCTAGAGTGATACTGATAACTGCAGTGATTCTCTGCTGAAGGAAACTAAATATCCCCTTTCTAGTTATTATTAATTGCAAGCAGCTTCTTGGTTGGGACTGGGAGTTTGTGTCCATATTCACTTCTCAGTGCTTGGGTTTTGCCTAATATATACCTGTGCAGGTCTTGATATGCTTTATTTTTTTTAAATATTTTTCTCTATTCTTAGTTCAGACATGAATAAGTTGTGTCTACAAGTCACTATCATCTTAGAGTCCTCTCTCACTTATGGCTCTTACAATCTTTCTATCTCTTCTGCCACAGGGATCTCTAAATCTTTGGGGAATGCTTTGATAAAGACATCTCATTTGAACTGAGTATTCCAAGTTTGGAAGAGAAGAAAGTTTGTTCTAGAGCCATTTATGAGTGACCATGGCCATGTATTATGGATTCGGGCTCCCCAAAAACCCACATTTGAAAATTGCAGAAGTTTAGTAACAGAGCAAAGAAAGTCTTAAATCTATACACTTTTCACATACTTTTGTGGAAATGTCAGAGACATAGATTACAGCAAATTTAAGAAATATCAACTGTAGGTCTCAGATACTATTTGATGATATTCTTAGATATGGGTAGTGGAAATTAGCAGTCTGCTAAATTTATACATTTAAAAGTTTTTTACATGTTAATTACAGCATTAGATCTGATACAAAGGTGAGTAAGTGTAGGTAATTATTCTGGAGAAGCAGTGTTCCTCCAGCCAGGCTGGAAGTTGGCGCAGCTGCTGCTGTGACTCCATGGTTCCTCATGGCGTAGTCCCAATGACATGAAAGTCCATGGGTTTTTACAGACTTTAATGTCATGGCGGATGGTGGAAGGATCTGGATGCACCCCCTGTAAAACCCAGGGCAGTCCTGTGTTAAATAGCAGGGAGAGAGGGGGTAGGGGCTGGGGAAGAATGCTTAATTGACTCCACCCTCTGGCTTTCAGGTACCTTATTAGTATGTAAATCTCTCTAGGGCCTGAGGCCTGTTCCTCATGATTGATGGTCATAAACCTTTCTGTGGGAGGAGTTGGAGGGCTGAAGCTAAAAGAAAAGAACCAGGGCCTAGGAGCAGAGCTGAACTCCCCTGCTGTCCAGTAAGGTTCCGGGGTTCCAAGCTCATGCTTGACCAAGCACCCAGTTGCTTCTCACAATCCACCATCCACCGCCCCACAAGCAAGTAATGCCTAACTACTCCAAGAAAAATTATAATCAGGGTCTGGACCTACAACCCTCCAACATTGCTACATTTCCATGCTGACAATCAGTCTTTACAGACCAGTTTCTTGTCAGAGGCATGCACATAAACACACATTGATTTTATGAGATGGGATTCCTTTCAGCTGGTATAGTGAAGGGCTCTACCAAGGTCCTCCCACTCTCTTGTATTATCTTCTTAAACCTTTTCTATGGTTATAATCCAATGGACTGATCTCCACTTTTCCATAAGCAGCTAGCTTTTCTAATTTAATTACATTCCTTTATTGTGTCATTAGCATCATAAAATATCCTCACCACTATGTTTCTAAGGAGATGTTTGTAGAACAATGAAGACATTGATCTATGTGTCCATCACTCTCTCTTTGGTCTACCGACCTCTTAGGGTCATCAACTCTAATTTTACTCCTCCCTAATGTCTAGGGCAACCTCTCTATAGCCTCTTGCATTATTGTAAACAGATGACAAAAGAAGTGCTTTATGAAAGTCAGAGTGGATTGTCTTCCCCCAATTTAGTTATTTTTAAACTGCTTTCTTGCTCCAATTTTACCTAACATTCCTTATGTGCTTTTACTGCAGGTCCTTAAGTAATGTGCCCTCTGACACTAGTGTTTGCTAAGGTGTTAATAGTTTCGAATGGCTTCACACAAAGGCTCTGCTAGCTAACATATTTGCATGTTAAACAGTGGCCTCATGGAGAGAAAGAATCTAGATTCCAGGCCCTGGTGAAGACAGTGTGTTGATATCACTAGTTATCACTTTTCTAATTTCTTTTGACTCCAAAGGGGCTTGAACTCACTGAATCACTAATGTGAGTTTACTGCCTTTGTAGAAAAGTCAAAGGTCAGATAGATAGGTCAAGTGCTAGGATGCATGTGACAGGGATGAAATGTTGGCAGATGCTCTTGCCTTTTGTAAAGATAGGCTCTCTGAGCTGTTAGAAAAACTGTGATAAAACAAAATGGACATCTATTCATGTCCTAAAGGACCAGAGAAGATATTACACAGAACACAGATACATTATACTGACCATATACCTCTCAGATATTAGATTCCCTATAAGTGTCTGAAATAATTCTTAAATTGATGTCTAAGGAGAGTTTTGAGACAGGAATGATTATATATAACTACATGTTAGAAGTTTTCCCAAGTTTGTAAATATATTTTGGACAGGAGGCTTATGGTTTACACTGATGCAATCTTACAGCACTAGGTATGCTAATGACGTTAGAACCTGCTGAGTGTTAGATCTTTTGCAAAGCAGAACTTGTAAAAAAAAAACAGCTTATGTCATTATTTTGAAGGACAACTGAAATAATAGTTACATGGCAGTCTAGAACACCATCTTACAGGGATCTCCCCAGTAAGCTGTAGCCTTTTTTGATATTGTCTTTGTTATTTAAGAGTTTGTGTGAATACTCACACAAAAATCATGGACTATTTCCAATACAAATGTGCCTTCAATAGGCACAAGCTTTAAATATAAAATTACAACTAAGCAAGAGACAATGGGCATCTGCTTTTCTGAGCTTCTGGCAACCCCCAACTCAAACAAGAAGTGTATCTTAGTGTTAAAAATTCATAGATAGCCTACATATGTGATCAAGGCCAGCCATCTGGAGATTTCCTAACTACCGGAATCCTGGGGGAATGGACTAAACATAGAAGGCAATTCTTGTTTGCAGGATGTGGAAGTAAAAGTGAAAAGGCTGGAAAGATACCATATAATGAAATACTGGAACTTGAGCAACATCCGTGTATGAATGTTCTTAAAGCACTCAACCAATGAGGAATGAAGGCAGGGTTCGTCATGATTGGCATAAAGTGTTTGGTATAACAGACCCTCCTTCTTCCATATTAGACACCTGATCTTTCAGTATTATTTATGTCTCCAAGTTTGTTATTTGGGTTTGAGTTTGTTTCTCAAACAATGAAGAATAATTGATAGAGCTGATAAAAATAAAAGCAAGAAATCAAACTTCCTGAATACTATAAACGAGGAAGCTGAAACCACAAAGGTATCTAAAACTTGATCTATGATTATGACATATTCTGATAGTTGCTCAGTCACGTCCATTACCTCTCTATTCACAATAGCTAGGAAATGAAGCAACATAAATGTCCTTCAACAAATGAGACTGTGGTTCATGTACACACTATGGAATACTACTCAGCTTTAAGAAGATAAAATCATAACATTTGAAGTTAAATGGATGAACCTAGAAGAGATCATATAGAGTGAAGTTACCCAGACTCAGAAGCACAAATACTGCATGTTCTCTCTTATCTTGGCTTTATTTAAACTTTGACCTTTAGAACTTTGAAGGTAGACACGAGTGGTTCACTGTATCTCTGTGTGGGCATATTCAATACATCTCCTTTTTCTTTTTTCCACTTTTAATTGATTCTTTTAATGGATTTATTAAGAATCAGTGGCTGGACAAAACTTGGGGCACAGGTTGTGATCCCCAAGTTTAATAACATTAGTACCTTTGATCCTAGGCAAAGATAAGCAGTTACAGAAAGGTGACATTGTTGCTTTAACTATCAGAGGGCATTTGGAACATCTGTGTTGTATAATAACTAACAGGTTTCATTCTCACAGGTCTCTGAGCCATTTTTTTAAAAGGTTAACAGGAGCCAGAGGGCAGACTGTAGGAAAATAAGGTGTGTCTACTCATATAATTAGAGGACAGATAAATTGAGGATCTGCCCATCATCTCAAAGGGCATCTCTATGAGATTATATTATTGTAATTGTTTTGATTATTTATTTGTATACAGAGATCACATTTAAGCCTTTGCATAGTACTGGACATGCACACAGCTTTCCAAGCAGAAAATACTTTTCACAAATTGCACAGATAAAGGACACATAGCATGATGTAATTAAATATAATAAAATATACAATAATTATTCTAGTATGCATGGAATTACAGTTTGGACAGGATGTATTTACCAAAGTTCAATGTGCTATAAAAGTTGGATTCCTGGTTCAGAGCACTGGTAGAAATGGTGAAGCTTTCAGCATGTAGGTTCTCCTGGAAAGATTATAGGTCATAGAATGCATGTGCTTGAGGAAAATAGTGGGGCCCTAACACTGTCCTGTCTCTTTATTTTCCTCCTGGATACCATGAAGTGGTTACTTTCTTCTATTACACTCTTACTATGGTGTGCTGTGTTTATCATACACCATAAGTAATAACACCAAGCAAATATAGATTGAAGCCTAAGAAACCATGAGCCAAGGTAAACATTATTTCATACAAATGTATATCTTATGTATTTCATTACAGTGACATAACCAATTGTCTTAGAAATTATACATATAGGTGCTGCAAAATTTCTGACAAGTCAAATTAGGGAAGGAAAGATGGATATACAGTTCCAAAGGTATTCAACCCATCACTAACATGGTAGAGAAAACATGGCAGTAAGTAGGAAAGTCATTATGTCAGGACCTTGACGCTGCCTGGTCACATTCTAGCCATACTCAAGAAGCAGAATCTGTACAGAAAGTAGGGTTGGGGCATAAAGCCTTGAAACCAAACCATAGTGATCTACTTTCTCCAATGAAAGACAATATCCTGAAGTTTCCACAATATACCTAAACAGCTGAGAAACAGGTATGCAACCAAGTGAATTATTGGTTATATTTCATTTTGATACCACAATATCAACTAATATAATAAGAACTATAAATAAGTTCAGCCAACATCATCTTATATAGTCTTCAAAATCTTCCATTGTGTGTGTCTATAAGAGGGAGAGGAGAGAAAGTTAGATAGATGATAGATAGATAGATAGATAGATAGATAGATAGATAGATAGATAGATGATAGAGTATTTATTAAGCATTTCACAAAATTAAGTTTATGAACAAATTTTTGTTTCTTATCCTTCAGGAAAATACAATTATCTTAGTCATGATGAGGAATATATTTTCAATTAAAACAACAGCCAATATTTTCAGATGAAAGTAAGATGTGGTTCTATGTCACAATTTCATTTATCAGTCATAATTGAGGACTGCTTCTTTGATGAGTTAGTCAAGAGTTGTCTAACATCAGGTGAATAATCACCCAATATTCTGTGTTATTTACAATACGGTGATGTACAGGATGCACTATCAAATTTCATCTCCGTTGTTCATATTTTATCTGTTATGTTTTGTTCAAATAATAAGCCAAATAATAAAGGAAGCTGTGATTTGCCCCATTGCTCAATGTCTTGATGGAAATATCACTCCCTAAAACAGTATTGTTGCTACTGGATGCTTTCTCCTGTCAGGTGGTTTCCCTGTGTACTCTTCACATACACTCTTCTATGTGGTGAGAAAATCAGAAGAAGAGACTGTCACACCTGCCATATTTCTGTTATGGCTGAAGACAAAAGATAAGTCATCACCTTTAACCTTTCCTATTAACTCACCAGAGATTCTTGGGACAATAGAACTTTAGGGACAGACCATGTCCTCTATGAGGGTTCTTATCTGTAAAGGTAAAGAAACACCCTGGAGCAAAACCAATCATCTCAGAATAATCTTCCCTCAAATGATAAAGACTACTCCGGATCAACTTCCAGAATCTCTCTTGAGCAAATGGAGGCAGTAACGAACTAGACCAGATTTGACCAGGACTGACTAATTATCCACATGACCTTTAACCTTTGCCTCAATTCTTTTTTTTTATTCAAACTTAAACGTTCTATCAGCTCGCAAGATGAACTATGGGTCACTGGTCACCTCAGTTATTTCCTTTTCTTAATACTGCAATAAATAAATAAATCCCTCTTCATTTTTCACCACAAATCATCTCTTTAGTTGTGTTGGTATTAGTGATTAAGTTAGCTGGTTGATCATGACCGAACCCATCACATACTTTAAAAATGCTCACTAAGTAACTGTTAAACCAGAACCTTCTACTGAGTTTACTGGGTAATATTCTCTAGCACTTTTGATCTATGATGTCTTGTTTTTTACTGTAATTGACTCTGCTTAATTTTCTGACTTAACCATGTTTCCTCTTAAACAAGTACTGTAAAATGCTCCTAGATGCTATAATAATAATAATAATAATAATAATAATAATAATAATAATAATTACCTCACAAACAAATGAAAACACAATGGTGGCTTTCAGAACCACTCTTGTTCATATATTTTATAAATCATAAAAGTTCATGATCAATTTGGGTGTTTTTCAGCTCCTTTTCCTCACATGTAGATCAGAACTACCCAATCAGGCATCTCTCAATGCTTGGAAGTCTGATTTCTAAACCTGTTTATTTCCTTTATGGAATAATCAGGATCCTCTAAGAAGGCAAATTCGGAAGATTAAATTCCAATGAACTCTTATTACTGATTTCATATATAAAAGTAAACTATTCTTAAGGTCAGAAAGCAGGTCAATTATGCCCTCAGAGATACTTCAGGCATCTGATCTGATTCTGTCCCTGATGCCTGGCTCTGTGCACTCTGGCTGCCCCAGAGCTGGTGGCTCTCTTGGGAAAGAGTCAGCCACTGAGGAAGGCTTAATGACTCTGACCAGCTTCTGTGACTCTTGAGAGCCTCTTGACAGCAGGATGTAAAAGAGTCCCCCGGGTCTAGTGACACAATAAAATTGGAGTCCACAGGCAGTGCACTATGTAGCTGATTCAGACTTTTTTTGCTTCAAATATGGGACAACTAAGGTTCTGGAGGTGCTCTAGAGCTGAACCAGGAGTCACCTACCCTCTATAGTTATGTCTGTTCTTATTCCCTTCCCAGAGACCATGAGGCATTGCCCACAGGGCAATGAAAGTTTAAATGATACTATCAAGACACAAATACACAAATACACAGAGACAGAGGAAGGAAATCCCAGGTAGAGAAGTCAAAAATATATTAGTGTAAACATTACTCTTAACCAGAATTCTAGTGAAGACTAGATCTCTAACATGTGTGTTACTATGAAGTAAGACTGACAAAAACGGAACTGTTTAGAAGGACCTTGAATAATTGCATTGAGACAAACAGTGAAGCTCACATTTTAAATGCGCTAAGGCATAGTTTATTCTGGAACTATTTTGAATGACCGACTCCAAGAAATACAGATTTATATTTCCTCAATTTTCATGTTCTAATATAGAAGCAGTTTCATAAAGTTTTAGGGAACAAAGAAAAATATAAAACAAGGCATGTTTAAAATACATTGGTGTGTACATCAGGGAGGTGGTTAGGACAGAATGGGGGAGGTGTTTCTAAAGGCCTCAGAATCTATCTCATGACCCGCATGGCTTTTAGATGGATGGAAGTTAGTGGCCAGCTAAGATAAGAAACTTTAAAAGGCTTTTAGCTTTTAGTCACAAAATCTTAAGTCTGACATAGAGACTGGGAAGCACTGCCTATCACCCAGGTGGCTAAAGCTAGCTGAATATAAGGTAATTAGACCCTAGACCTGCAACATTCCAACCTCTCCACACCGCTGAAGTTTCAGTCAGTCAATGAGCCTTTTAAGACACAATTCCTTTCCGGAAATTCTGGTTCTCAAATGGTACAAATGTTTACTCTGCCATAGAGTATTGACCATTCTACTGAGAGGTATAGGGATCACAAGGCAGGGAGGAGGGTTTCTACTTCCTGAAAAGATTGAACTTGGATACAGTAAGACAGTTAAGGCTCTGAGATAAAGAAGTTTATACAAAATTATTCCTTTAAAATATAGTTTCAACATGTTAAAACATATGTTGGATATAAGTAGTCCTTAATCTAGGATGTTTTGTGTTTGGAGAAAAGTGTATAATTATAGTACAACCCAATTTATCTCATTATTTTGTTCTAAAAGCCACATTGTATTTCTAGCAATTAAAAAAAAAACTTTATCCACAAAAGTGGAAAGGCATTCTATGTTGATAGGAAAGAATGCTGTAAAGTTTTAGCACAGACATTTTTTTCTGTGTTAACATCAGACATTAATGTATGCACAGAGCATTGAAAACAGATTATTTTTCTTCAACATGCTTATTGATTTGTTTTAGTAACATTGTTGGCAAAACTTTCCTTTCTTATTGAATGTCTTTGTGTCTTAGGTTAAAAATCAGTGAAAGTTATCAATAACTCCTTCCATTTTAAATGCTGTTTATTTCATTATTATTATACTGACATATCTGTTCATGAATCAGAATGTTGGTATTATCATTTTTTTTACACTGTGTCCTGGCCTCAGGTAGATTAAATATCCATTGATTTCTTACTACTTTGTCAAGAGCTTTGCCAATTCTAGGGTTTTGTTTTGTTTTTTAATTCTACATACATTATATGCTACACATACAATTTGTTGTGTTAATAACTTAAAGTCAAAAGACCAGAATTTAGGTGCCCTGGGGCAGGTCATTTACTTCAGAGCCAGAGTTTTTTTTTGTTTTTTTTGTTTTTTTTTTGTGTGTGGATACTTAGACTATCAAGTTGTTCTAATAGAATGCTTTTTCTACTCACTTTTTTTTTTCTTTTTTTTTTTGGCAGGATGTTATATAGCCCAGGATAGCTTGGAACTCGTGGTAATTATGCCTTAGCCTTCCAAATAATTTAACCACAGACACATAACAGCATGCCTGGCTAAACTTTCTGTTTCTGATGAATATAAAAAAAGGCATCCAACATGAATGATAGGAGACAAGTATAATTATGTCAGGGATTTAAGAAAAAATAATCTCGAAACATATTACTTATTTGAAAAAGGGTTCCAGCTATTAATAAGAAAAAGAATTTCCAACAAGTTACTTGAGTACAATAATTAAAAAAAAAATCTGTTTGTAAGCAAATATCACTAGGTCCTGTATCAGCAATAAATGATTTCCCTCCAAAAGAGTTTTCTCCACCTATCTGTATGGTCCATGCTCTGTATCTTTAGAGCACATATTGCATCCGATCTTGAACATAAAAATCAACATATATTTGCTTTAAGATGGTGAACTGAGAACATTTTCGGTAAAGATAAGTACATATATTATAAGTTTCAATATAATTTCAATTTAAAATTTTTAGATTATTACTGTATTTACAACATTCCTCCCTTTTCTATACTCCCTTCCAAACACTCCTGTGTACCCTTCCCTACTCTTTCACATTCATGGCCTCTTTTTTTTTTTTTTTTTTTCATTAACTGTGATTTTATGTATATATGTATATAATCATATTCCTCTAAATATAAGCTTTAGGTCACTTTAACTTATCCCATATCATTATTTTAAGTACTGTCCCTATGTGTACTGATAACTCTCCAGTTTCTGTTCTTTAGCCTGTATATGTGTCCTGGACTTTGATCGATGTCTCTACAACTGCCTATTTGATATTTCTACTTTGTTGGTAAAACAATTTCAAACTGATTATAATAAATGTCGTGGTTTGAATAGGCTTGGCACAGGGAGTGGCACTGTTTGGAGGTATGGCCTTGTTGGAGATGTGCCACTGTGTGTGTGGTCTTTAAGACCTTCATCCTCGCTGCCTTTAAGTCAGTCTTCTACTAGTAGCCTTCAGATGAACATATTTAACTCTCAGCTCCAACTGCACCATGCTTGCCTGGATGCTGCCATGTTCCCACCTTGATGATAATCGACTGAGCCTGTGAACCTGTGAGCCAGCCCCAATTAAATGCTGTCCTTTATAAGGGGGAAAAAAACGCTTCTCAATCTATACATTATTTATATGTATGTTTCCAGGGATGATAATTTAGTATTAGGAAACACCTTGGTATGCTCTTCCATGGCAAGAACTATTTTTTTCTGCTCCAAACACCCTTTAGTGGCCTGTAGATCTTTGGCCTTATGGTTGAGATCTTACGAGCTTTGTCTAGAGTCAAGTCTTGTGGGCTTCTACCCTTCCACTTTGGTCTTTCAGTGTTGTCTTTGTCCAGCTCATGTTTAAGTAGCCAAGCTGGTGAGGTTTTATGGGTGTAGCTTGCATTATTCCTAGGAGAGATATAACCAGCTGCATTGTACAAGAACACCACATCTACATCATTTTAACCCTTCTTTTCCCCCTGCAAACTTCTCTCAAGGACCTATACCCCCAAATTTATAGTATCTTCTTATTTATTGTTAGTGAGTCCATTAAAATCTCAATGCTGTGATATAGCTTTAATGAAAAAATCAATAATATTGAGAGAGTTACAGAATTTAATATCATAGTGTTTAATAGGCTTTAGTTAAAATAGATAAATAATAAGCAAACTTAACATATTTACAGACACAAGTTCTGGTTTACCAGGAATGCTATTTTAAATTATTTAAGGACTCTACATCTTGGTTTTTTTTCCCCTCACCTAAAGTAGATCTATAAATGCTACTTGCATCATAGTGTGCTGATAGGGCATTTTTAAAAATTAAAATAAAAATAACATCAACTGAGAATCTACAGTAGTGTGACAATATCCTGATGCTGATTTATTTGGCCATGCAGTGTGCTTTTAAAATTCCACATGCTTTTAAGACACTCATGCCACAGGACACTGGGTTCTGAAATAGAGCAAGTAGTTTTCAAACTAGTGAATATCCAAAAGGAATCTGTAAGTAAAATCCATGGCCATACATGTCTTGCTCCTGATTCCAGAATTGTGATTGGCCATTGTTTTACTATACTAAAATTATAGTGCCCAGGGCTTTGGCAGTTTTTATGCAATGTTATTCATTCTTACAAACTGGATAGGGTAGTTAATTTTACATGAGCTTGGCCAACTGTTGGTTTGCCCAGATGGCTGGTTACACATTTCTCTTGAGCATATTAATGAGGATGCTTTCTGGAAAAATGCTTTTGGATGAATAGACTAAGTAGATTATTAGTATTTCCAAGGAATGGGGCATCATCCAAGGACATGAGAATTCACCGAGTTTCCAAGGACAGAAAGAGAAAGAAATAGTACATCTATTCTCTTCTTCACCACCCTTCTTTCCCTACTGTGTTTGTGTAAGTGTGTGTGTGTGTGTGTGTGTGTGTGTGTGTGTGTGCCCCTTCATTTTTTTCTTCTTCCTCTCTGCCTCCTTCTTTCTACCCACCTGTCAATATACATCTTCAGTGATCTTAAATATCAGAACCATAATTTTTCAAAGCTAGAGATTCTGGGATTTAAATTTCTATAGTTCATATGACCCTGTTTGCTGTCAGACCTCAGTTCAAAATTGGAAGTTATACCACAAGTCATCAAACCCTCCTTGGGTCATGCTGTTGGGTTAACTCAAACTATACCAGTAGCCTTTCTGGGTTCTTATTTACAATTCTGTAGTTTCAATGATTATGTGAGCCAATTAGCATAATGTATTTTCTTCTGTCTGTGTGTCTGTCTGCTTGCCTATCTCTCTGTCTGTCAATCCACCCATCCATCCATCTATCCATCCATCCATCCATCTATCCATCCATCCATCATCCATCCACCCACCCACCCACCCACGACCTACCCACCTATCTATCTTTCTATCTATCTATCTATCTATCTATCTATCTATCTATCTATCTATCTATCTATGCATCTATCTGCCATATCAGTCTATTGTGTATTCATCTATCCAGAAATGCATTAATATTATGGTTTTGTACATCTGGATAACTCTAACACATTGGCAAACATATATTAATTCAATGGAAGCCAAGTGTTAAATAATAGTTATTTGGAATTGTATGATTTCAGGGAATTTTTTGAACACTAAACAAGTTATATCAAACCTAGCATCAGAGAACTGACGGAAGCATGGTTCTTATTTACTTACATAATAACTGAGCAGATCAGTTAATTGCCATGTAAGGCTGAAAGCTTGAATTCAATCCCTGGCATGTACCTAGGAAGAAGGAAACTGATCCTGAATTTTGTCTTCTGATTTCTGCATGTGTGCTTTGCCACATATGCATCCCCATTCATACAGAATACACACACATATGTACATAAAAATATATTAAAAAGTCATTGCTAAATGCAAATATAGGAAAGGTATAGGAAAATTTTAATATATAACCTTGTCAAGTATTTGATGTTGCTAACACTATTTGTGTTGGAGTATTTGTCACCTTCTTAATTTGAAACCTGGATTTGTTTTCTAATCTTAATTAAGTACTGACTTTTGCTTTTTATTTTTATGTATGTTCTTTCTTAAATAGGGATTCTCTAAACCTTCATGATCCAAAACTGATGTTTTACTATCTTTCTCTAAGTCATTATAGCCATTGACTTTGTATTCCTTTTCCTTCTAGGAGTTATATTTGTAAAAGATGCACTTGATGCATCTTTCATGGTTTGGTAAGGTCTTTATTAGCTGCTACATTTTCTATCAGCAACTCCAGAGCCATTAGTACTGCCTTCTAGTGTTCTTAGAATTTACCTTCTCTGTATGAACCCACATTTCTTATTTCTATGATCTTGGAACACTGTATATACCCACTGTGAAGATGGAGCATTTCAGAAGCACATTAATAGTCAAGTGGGAAATCAAGTCTCCTTAAAGATTTGGAGAAGACATGTTAATAAATGAATATCAATTAATTCCAGATTAATTAAATAGGCATACCTATAAGTATATAGACCCATAAAAGTCTGTAGCTAAATCCATTTGTGGCAGATTTTGAGGAATAAAAAATATAAGACTTAGGTCAGAGGACTAGCATTAATTACAGAACAGGAAGGAAATGTCTGTTTGTACTGACTCTATATCTACTTATTCACACATTAAAAGCTGGACAAAGGTTTGGAGGCCCTCATGCTGTTGCCTAAAGTACAGATGATGTTAAGTTCCTAAGTATATTGCACAGACCTTTGATAGCCTGCCTTTAGCTTTGGTAACCTGTAAACTCAACAAGCAAAACAAGATGGTTCTCATTTTCCAATGCACCTCATTTTCGTATTCCACTGCTGTGGCACATGCTCTAAAGCCTGTCTTTGACCATCCATTAATTCTTCTTGGATGAATAATTTATATCCAGCTTTACCATTCAGATTGTGCACAAATGCCTTTCAACAAATTTACACTCTCCCCATGTGTGAATGACACTCTTCCTCTGTCCTCTGAGGTCACACACTTTTTCAACACTCTACAGAACTGTGCACATTACAATATAACTCGAGGTTGATTTTTGTCCTGTAGAAACTAAAAATTTTGAGAGCCCACCAAAGCGATGGTTTTGTTTTCTACCTCCACAATATCTAAAGACAGCTCCTTTTCAATACTCACCGTCGTCATCACTGTATTTTCTTCCAGCTTCATCTCTGTTGCTGTGATAAAAACATTCTTACAAATACACATCTCAGAGAAATAGAGGGTTGTTTCAGATTTTAGGTTATAGTCCATAATTAAGGAACATTCAGACAAAACCTTCAAAAAAAAGCCTAACATGGGAAGGCTTAGATTATCCCTCACAGAAAAACTCATGTACAGCCAAGGAAACACAACAAAAGCCTTGGGAGAATAGTGATTTCTGGTTAGCTGCCAACTTCCACTCAGCTAGCTTTCTTTTTAACATTTTTTGTTTTTAATTTTTTGTTTTTTAGTTCTCTGTTCATATATTTTTGTATGTGCACAAATATATATACAAGTACTTGAGGATGTGGCAGTTGTCTACAAAGGGCATTGGATCTCCTAGAGTTGAAGGTACATATGATTGAGAGATGTTCAATTTTGTTGCTCCAGGAAACTCTGGTCTGCTGCAAGGAGCTGCTTTCAACCACTGAGTCACGACTTCCTTCATAGCTTTCTTATTTAGGAAAGACCAACTGCTTGTGTATGGTACTGCCTATAGTAGACTGCATCCTCCTCTATCAATTAACAAATAGGACAATACACTAGCGACGTGTTTATAGGTCAAAATTATATAGTCAGTTCTTTACTTAAGTCTTTCCTCTACCACAACTTTAAGCTATATCATGTTGACAGTTAAGTCTAACCAGGACATGTATTAAATGGTTTTTTCTTGTTCAAATTTGAAAAAGTCATTGACATTCTCTCTTATTCTATAGAAACTTTTCCCCATAGTAGCTCCAAATAACACTCAATAATTTATCTAGACTTTAAGTATAATATTGTTAATTGATAGGAGTAATTTGGGTGCTTTTTAATATAGCAAATCTCTAGTGAGCAATAAAATCACTGGAGAGCATAAAATATGCAAATCTTTTTAATTTAACAGTAACTTCAGAGCCAAATTAAATGTGGAGTTGCAGGAAATAAGAGGCTAGTGAACTTTCGGTAGATTATGTCTTATTCTCTCATTGGATATAACTTCATAAGGCACATTGATTTTCCCATTAATGAAGATACAGTCTTCTACTGCTTATAGAATTTCCCATTACTATGACCCTAAAGTCCTGTACATACCTCCTGTGAAGAAGCAAGTGTTTTATATGTACATTAAACAAATCACCAAACTTAGAGTTTGGGGGAATCAAGTCTTCTTACAGATGTGGGAAGAAATATTTAATATTAAAGGAATCCATTAGCTACTAAATCATTTACATTGAAAGGATGAAATAGAGGTGTAAGGAAGTTTGTATTATACATGTTTGCAGAATGTTTCATAGCAGTCTTATGGCTTCTCACTCACTATTTGAATACTTTTTACAAATGGTTTGTTTATAGTCCACAATATTGCTTAATTATGTAGAAAAATTTGAAATCTCATATCAATAGGGTTGAGAATAATAACTTATGTTTGTCAAATAAGTTAACAATTGCTTTATCTGGGAAGAGTTATTAAATCACCATATCCAATCATGAGTCAGATTACCCCTGTTGAATGAGATAGGGACTCAAAGTAAATAGTTATCATAACACAGAGTGTGAATTTCTACTTTAATCTGCCTGATTATAGTCCCTACCTGCTTACCCTTTTTGTCTTACCTTTGTTGATATTGTGTGATATCAACTTTTCTAATATAATTGCTTTTCTCATAAGAGCAATTGTAGGTAAAAGAGAGACATCTAGTTATCATTCTTTCCATTATAAATTTTAAGAAGTTAAGATTTTCTTAAGAACCAAGCATCACTACTTAATGATCTCTCGGCATTGAAATAACATGTGTTAAAACAGTAATCCCATTGCATGCCATAGTTAACTTACTCTTTGTAAGATTCTTCCAGTCAGAGAAGTTAAAACCAGCATTTCATTGGTTGACTCTTGGATCCTATTGTTTAAGAGGTCTGCCAAGGTCACTAAGAGATAAGGTAAGGATTAACTACTTGTGATTTGGCTCTGAAATTTGCATCTTAATTAGTACCCACAGCCAATGGATGACCCATCCTTTATTAAATTTTGTGAGGAAGAAGAATAAAGTTTGTCCGGCTGTCTCTTTACTGTGAATTTGCCGTATCTGAAATATCACCATTGATTTTTCAAATTCTAATGTACAGCAGTATTAAGAGTTAAACTGACAAAAAAAGAATACCAGGTCTTTTTTTTTCTTTATTTTTTTCTTTTTTTTTTTAATTGGATATTTTATTTACATTTCAGATGTCATTGATTTCCATCAGAGTTGACAACTTTGGCAACGAGTTTGATAAGGCTCAGCATCCATAAACTTATCATTCCCACAATTCCCACTTTCTGGTTTAGTTTAGTTGAGCAAATAAAAACTTCTTAAATACAGATATTGTTACATGTATTTTAAGTGACAAAATTAATAAAACAATATAATTTTAGTATAGTTATAGTCATTCTGCCACAATGACAGTCTGCATATCAAATACTTAGTTTACAATTCATAACAGTAGTAAATTAGAGTTTTGAAATAGCAAGAAAATAATTTTATGGTTGGGATCACCACCAAATGAGGAATTGTTTTAAAGGGTCACAGCATTAGGGACGTCGATAACCACTGCTCTGAAATATCAATACCCCTACCAGGAGAGCTAGTGAAAAATTTCTCTCAAATTAAGACACAGTCTGAGTTGTATTATATACAACCAGTAGCACCAGTTAATAATCCATGTCTTGCTTTTACAATTTGCATTCATTCTTTCAATTATTATTTTTGAGAACATAAATTAGAAAACGATTCACTTCTCGAAACTAACTTAAAATGTACATTTTACATGAAATTCAGACCATGACATTTAAATTAAAGTGAGGTAGAAGGAAAAATAAAGTGAGCACTCTTTTATATTTCAAAGGGAATACTATGCTTGATCTTGAATCTCTCTGTATATGAGGATCCAGGAAACACTGAATAGTAGCATCTCACTAGACATATTTTGGATGAAATTAGTTAGACACTCATTCAAAACACAGATTTTCCCCAATGCATCCCAGGAGTATTTCCCTGTACTAGAGAAGAAAATAGTTATCTTTGATTCCAAGAAAAATTGTGTATCTAATACTAAATTAAGTTTCAAGGTGCCTGTCTCATATGCTTTATGCTAATGGAATTACTGGATATGACCTGCCTCTGATGATAGTGTGTGTTCTGCCAAGTTATTAGATAGCTACAGAATGTTTATGTGGAATGATGTGAGAATTCTTCCTGTTATGGTGCTTGAGTCTATGCCAATTTCTCTCTCTCTCTCTCTCTCTCTCTCTCTCTCTCTCTCTCTCTCTCT
>JANHMN010000012.1:31587046-31631780 GCA_030674055.1 Rhabdomys pumilio
TCTCTCTCTCTCTCTCTCTCTCTCTCTCTCTCTCTCTCTCTCTCTCTCTCTTATCCTTTCAGGACTATTCTTGTTGCTATTGTGTTAATGTACATGGCTGCTTAGCCTGCATAATATGTTTGTATACTATATGTATGTTTCCTGGTATCTACAGAAGCCATAAAAGGGTTTCAAGTGCTCTTGAATTTAATCTACAGATGGTTGTGTGTTTCCATCTGGGTTCTGGGGATTGAACCTGGTTTTTTTGCAAGAACAAGACCCTGTGATTGCTGAGCTATCTTTTCAGTCCCCAATGGTATCCATTTTTTAAATTAATCATTTTATTTGTTTACATTTTCAAATGATATCTCCCTTCCAAATTACCCCTCAACAACCCCCCCCATCCTATTATATCTCTCTCCTCTTCCCTTTACCTCTATGAAGGTGCTTCTCCACCCACTCACCCACTCCTGCCTTACTACTCTAGCATCTCTCTACAAAGTGGCATCAAGCCTACACAAGACCAAGGGCCTCTCCTTCCATTGATGTCAGATAAAGCCATCCTCTGCTATGTATGTATCTGAAGCCATGGCTCTCTCCATGTATACTCTTAGGTTGGTGGTTTAGTCCCTCGGAGATCTGAATGGTTAAGTTAGTTCCTCGGAGCTTTGAGTAGTTTAGTTAGTTGATATTGTTCTTTGTGTGGGTTTAAAATCCGCTTCAGCTCTTTCAGTCTTTCCCCTAACTCTTTCATTGGGTTCTCCAATTTGGTTTGGTCTGATGACTAACTGTGAGTATCTGCATCTGTATTGGCCAGATGCTAGTAAATCCTCTCAGTGAAGAGCTATATCTGGCTCCTGTCAGCAAGCACTTCTTGGCATCAGCAATAGCCTCAGGGTTTGATGTCTGCTGATGGAATGAATACCTAAGTGAAGAGGTCTTTGGATGGCCTTTTCTTCAGTCTCTGTTCCACTTTTTTGCCCATGACTTTCCTTTGGAAAGGTATATTGTAAGGTAAAAAACATCATTTTGATGTGTTATGGGAGAAGGTAGAGAAACCTAAACTGAAGGCATAATGCTTCTGCTAATCATCAGACAGATAATCAAATGTGACTCAATTTTCTTCATCTCCACAGACTTTCCATTACTATTATTAATATTTCATTGGGATTTTATATGATCTCATTCCATAGATTAACTTCTCAATAACCAAATTGAAAGCACAGTGTTTTGAGTTAGAGGCAGTAACACAAATTATTTTTACATCAACTGCTATAATCAGACATGATAGAATGTGGCAATAGTAACTCATGGTTTTCTTCAAATCATTTAACATGATGCCACCAAAATTGAAGCTAAACTTTGTGTTTTCAATTTTTCAACTCAAAACTTATTTTAATACAGTGCACTTCCCATGGCAGACCATGTTCGGACATTATACTATATGTTACAGATGCACCATGCACTTTTGTTTTGCTATTGAAGCTAGAAAAAAATCAATAAACTTATGCGTCTGCACACATGCGTGCGTGTACGCGTGCATGTGCGCGTGCACGCGTGCACACACACACACACACACACACACACACACACACACACACATACACATACACATTTCCACATTGTGTAGCTTTGGAAGACAGATACATATTTCTTTTGTCAGGAGCTGTAAAAAATATGTTACATGTTATCTCATTAGGGCTACACTTGCCTGACACTCTGAGTGAAGATGATATTTCCTAACTTAAGGCCTAACAGGCAAACATGACTTGTTATGTAATGACTACTAATTATTGGACAAACTCAGTAATGGAATTTAATACTGACTAATGACTGTCCTTTTGGGGCTCTCCTCATATGTCCAAGTGTTATAGAGAAATAAAAACTCAGAGAATGTCACATGGGTTAGTAGTGAAGAACGTTAGAGCTATGGAGGTATGGAATTTGGCTAAACAAAGGAGAAAATCAGAAAGAAAACCATTAGACTCTCTCTCTTTGAACTAAAGTGTCAATAAAACACATAGTTCAGAAGGAAGTGAAGTATCATCTTTTCGGGGAGATAAAGTTTACTCAAATGAAGACATACGTACATCCAGAAAGCAGACAGTTTATGCAGAACATATGTTTATTTTTATCTTGGGGTCTTATTAACTCATTGGTTATTTATTTTCTGTTTTATTCTCACTTCCTCTTCTCTCTCTCCTTTCTCTCTTCTACGAGCATTACCATGGTATCAATTGTGTGCTGGGGACCACAACTGCTGTTAGGAATTAAGATTCAAGCAGGTCTATGTATTTCAGATTTCTTTTTTACAGATCCACAGATAACACAAGCCCAGAGCATCAAACATAAAGTAAAGATGGTAAAGAGTTCAGGGACAGGTGAGGAGATATAGTGGAAGACATGATATAAAAGAGAAGTGCAAATGGATGAGGAGGCTCATTCAAAGAGAAGAGAGGTGGCCACAGAAGAGTTAAGGAGATGCTGGGAGGATGGTGGGGTTTCTTTTTGAGGGTGTTGAAAGACACTCTTAGACTATCAATTCCTTTATTTTTTGGCAGGATGTTTGCCTTTCTGTCTGACTTACTTTTGGTTTTCTTGTCATGAACTTCTTCTCTGGATGTCTTCCATGGAAGATTGAATTTAATTCAGTTGCTAGAAAAGATAAGCGTTTTCCAAGATGATGAAAGGAGAGCAGAACACGAGGAAAATGCAATTATTTTCCATCCCACAGCAGGAAATCAGTGTCTCCTGTTCTCCAATTACAAGTCTTTCCTGCCAAGCTCACTGGGCAGGGAGTAGAGCTAGTAACTTTTCATTAGAAAAGTGAGAATTTACAAAAATGTGTATATACAAGGTGTACATATGGAATGTTTTGTCATGCCTGGCAATACTGAGAGAAGGGCACAAGGGGAGGAGTAATGTACGCATTTGCAATCCGTGACTGGTGTGAGTTATCCTCTTTGACTTTTGGTTTTCTCACAATCAAAATCTACAGTAATACTTAACTTTTCAGACATCAGGGAAATGTAAGCATAGATTTTTACATCGCCCCACAAAGAATATGGATTTCTTCATAATTGATTCATGTGTACAGTCCTCAATGGAGCATTCTCTATTTTCAAAGATTTATATTATTTTTATTTGTGTGTATGTGTGTACATATGCATATGTGTATGTGTGCATGTGTGTGTGTTTGTGTGTGTGTGTGTGTGTGTGTGTGTGTGTGTGTGTGTGTGTGTAGTACACATGGTGAAGGTGTCAGGTCCCTAGGACCTAGAACCATAGGCAGCTAATCTGTATGTTGGAATCAAAATCTTTCCTCTAAAAGAGCAGCAGCAAGTTCTCTTAACCACTGAACTGAAAGACAGCTGTCTAAAGTGATTTGAGAAATACTTCCAGCACTGGAAAGTAATCTACAAAAAAAAGTATACTTCTGTAGTACATTTTTAATATATAAATATATATTCATAAGTACATATGCTCTATATTTTTTTAAAAAAATATTCTTTATTTAATGAAGGCAAAAACAAAATGCAAAATGTTAGAGTTTGAACTGCTTGTGGAGACTATTTCATTTTCTTCTAGCACTACTTGTTCATTCATATTTATTCAGACACTCCTTTAACAAATAAAGTTTGTCTCTGTAAAAGGGTCAATTCGTGTGCCCAAATACAAGACACAATAGAAGACACAAATTCATGTGGAATAGATCATAAGAAGAAGCATATGCTATGTGGTAGAACAGGTTTTGTACTAGAACAAGGCGTATCAAAGAAAAAGTGAGCTTACTTCTGTGTTTCTAGGCAACCTGGCATCTTGAGGCAGGTAGAAAAGGGTTAGTATCAAATTTATAACAACAGAGATGGCAAGCACACCCATAAAACACACAAACAAACAAACTTCTCCCATGCAACAACACTTAATGACCTAATGATGAAGATTTGAGGCCAAGATAGTGATAAGGGAAACCCTTCTTTTTTTCCTCATGGAGATCTATCTTCTGTCTTCCACCCAGGCACCTGCTTCTGTCCCATGTTGCCATTTACATAATTTCCAGTGACACTGCTGGAATGATAAGAGCATAGAGTATGATGTTCTGAGTATTCTTTACCCTGTTTCCATTTCACAAACAAAACAGCCTTATTATCCTACTTAATGTGAATAAATACATAGTTAGCTGGGGCATTTATTTATAATCTTGAGGAATTGCTGGAATTTAATTACTGATATATTCCTGTGGAAACATAAATTATAATTTGAAGCTGGCTTGAATAACGCCCATTTAGGAAGTGATATAACCAATGTGTTACCTCATTCTTCCTTCTGTTCTCTAGTCTCTGTGGTTGGTGTCTGAATCTTCATTACACAGACATGAACAAAAAGACTACTGATACTTAAAAATTTCTCAAGGTCAAAAGAGTTAGTAATTTATGAAGACACAATTCAGATCTATAGCCAAGTTACCCAAGTTATCCTCAAAGCTTTGTCAAATTATAGATGTAATAGTGTCCAGGCTGGCTTCAGAATGATCCCTGAGTCCACAGTACATGAGTCATGTGCCCACTTAAGGGCATTTCTTTAACTTTAAAAGCTCACCAGGAAAATGAGTAGCAGAAAAGAACTTGTGGGATCATTGCATTTCCTTAAAATATCAGATGTCAGGATGAGATAAGTATCAGAAGGCCTAATTGCCACATAGTGTCTGAAGCACTATAACTCTCAATTAGCCCACCATTCCAGGTCATAAAGTTATGTGCCATTCAAAATTACAACTAGATTCCCAGCAGCTTTTCATAAGTTTTCCATGAGGGAAGTATAGAACAAAAGAGAATTTCTGAAGCAGAGAACATTATAATTAGCATGTTGTATCTCACAATCTTCATGCCAATTCCATTTAGAAAGTGACTCACAGAGGTTCAAAGATGACAAGGGCTCCATGTGTAGCAGTCACCCCCTGCAAGCCTGGATCTAATATGGTTTTTTTGGTCTTTTCCAATTATTTTTTATGATATTATTCTGCCACAGAAATTTTATTATTTAAAATATATTGTGAAGTTATTTGATGTGTATATAGAGCTACAGGGCATGGCATATGATGTCTCATTTAGAGAATCATAGATCTTAAGGACACAGGCTCCATACTTGCAGTGTCTTTCTCTCTGTAAGCAAGGGCATTTAAAGAAACTGTGTGGCTCCAGAAGGGCTGTAGAATTGTGGCATCTGGTCCTGATGCTGATTTTGTGTTAGTGCATACATAGAAGGGGGGGTACTTGTGCTTGTGTTTGTGCACGTAGGGTGCACACATCTGTTTGTGTGGGTGTGTATCAAAAATTCACCTACATTTTGGCATTAGATACAATTTTATTTAGGACAAGAGTGTTATGTGAATAAATGTTATAAGGAATCAGCCAGATGTTTGTAGAAAAAAAAAAACTTCATTCCTTAATCTTTTTTTCCCATGCTTTGTTTCATGCTTATTGTTTAATTTTATCTAATTCTTTTTTTCTTTTTTTAATTTTATTTTTTATATTTTCCCAATCTGCTTTTATACCACGATGAGTAGGAATACTTGAAATATATAATATAAGGATAGACCTTTTCCTGAACTGTTAGAAGGATGTGAACTTGATGGACTGGGAGGCCTGACTCTAAATGGAGTTGGTCATTTGACTTACTCCATAATAGGATTTAAGGAATGCTTGGAGGCATGGCACAAAGGACAGATGCATAGGAAAAGGAAAAAGGGTTAGTAAAGAACAAGAGCTAAGTAAGTTTATTAAATACAACCTTTACTTTGATCAGAATTTCCAGATGAATTATCATGTTTGTACTAGGATTAGTCAAAATGTTGATCTTTCATAAATTCATAAACCATACTTAAAAAAAGTCTCCTGGGTAGCAAGGAATATAAAGCCTATTTATCAGGTTGAATTCATCTACCTTGGGAAGGCATTTAAGGCTGAATGGCTTATGATTTTGTCATAGGGGTCTGAGCTTGCCAAACTCAGTTACAACTTATCGTGCCCTATACTACAGCATAATCATAGATGGCTCTCAGTAAGCACTCACAGAACCTCATGCTTTCTGCTCTTATTTTGCTTCGTAGAAGGCTTCCCAGCCTTCTGCATCCAATTCCATGTTGCCAGTGTTAGTTAGTCACCTTGAGTGTTAGTTTGCGAGAGTTGTGGTGATAGATTTTTTTTCATTATCAGCTTGGCTCTACTTGGATCCACTGCTGAAATGCACCTCTGTGTTTGTGTATATAGGTCTTTCCAGAAAAAAAAAACTCCCAATAAATATGAGAAACACCATTGCCTGGGATAGAGTCCCAGACTGAATAAAACCAACAACCACAAGTGAGTACCAGCATCCATCTCTCTGCTTCTTGATTGGTGATCCAGTGCTTCCAGCTATCTCAAGCTCCTGATGTTCTGCTTTCCTCACCATGATGGATAGTACGCTTGAACAATGAGCCAAAATAAACCTTCACTTATAAACCTTCATAAGTTGGTTTTCATGAATCATTTGTCAGCAATAAAACCTATGAATAAGACTGACATAACAAAATACAGTGGGCTGAGTGGTAAATGGAAGATAATGTTTTGTCACTGTTGGAAAATTATAGCCACCGTGTATGTTAGGATCTGTTATAGTTTGACTCCAAAATATCCCTCCCAATTGTATATTTAGTAGCTGTTATCTAGCTGGCAGTGCTACAAAATCTTTAGGAGGCAGAGTCTGACTGTTACACTGAGGTCACCTTATTTGGTTTTTTGAATGGTTCCATCTTGAATTTATAAATAAATATGATGAGCAGTCACAGCAGTAGCTCTGTTTGCTACTGAGGATCTTTAATTCCAAATCCACTTTATAGATGAGAGGTTGGGATCACCTGGGATTATTCAGGCCCTTTCTTATCCTTCAGACATGAGCAGCCTATTGAACCTCCCTGGTTCAGTCCTGAAGGAGAAGGTCTTTCTGGCTACACTCAACCCTCACTGTTATCTTAGAAGATTGTGGAGAAATGTCACTGTTTATAACCGTCATATGTTGTGGTGCTTTATCATAGAATGAGAGAAAATATTAGCAGGTAGGGAATAGTAATTAATAGTATTCCTAGGTAAGTGGGACTGTGAAAGGATAGCTTAGTTCCTGGTCCAGCACTGGCCTCGAACACGGAACCCTAATGGGACAAGTGTTTGGCCTCACTCCCAGACCCCAGGCTCCTGACATGTGGCCAAGACCTCCATTGCACCTTTCAGTAAAGTAGGACAATTCCCCTCCCAAAGAGAGGTTTGTGTCATCTAGCACAGGTAGAGGGCATGACTATAGGCCTCAGGCCTTGAGAAATCTACATACTAATGAAATACCTGAAGGCCAGAGTTCATAGCCAATTAAGTATTCCTTCTCAGACCCTCCTCCCTCCTCCTTCCCTATTTAACTCAGGTCTATCCTCAGTTTTTTTTTTGGGGGGGGGTTGTTGCAGCCAGATCCATCTATTTTCTGCCATGAGAATAAACACTTTTGGAACCACAGACTTCTTTCCTTGTCCTTGGCCCATGTCAGATTCTTGCCAAGCAGCCCCAAAGGCTTTCTGCCTCTCCCCCTTTTTTTATTTCATTAACAAGACTGAGCCTGTTTTAGGTCGTTCTGACAAGAATGCCTTCCTTACCCATCATGGAATATGCATTATCAAAAGCAATAGCCAATAAAAAAAAAAAAACAAAAACAAATAATGAGTCTGGCAATTATATTCAAGCAGTTAAGATTTTTTGTCAATGATTTATTACAGGGATTTCATATAATCCTCAAGGACAATGTATTGTGGAAGAGGCCCATTGAACTCTAAAAAGATTGGTATGACATACTGTTGCTGAGACAAAGAATGATGCTGACCTGTGAGCTTCTTGAGTGCCCTGACAAGGGTGACTGTGGAGCTGTATTGGACATAAGTTCCTGACCCACCTTTGCCTGACTATATCCCAGATGAGACAAGCTGCCTTGCCTCAAGTTTTTAGACCTTGTGGGATAGAGAGTGGAAAAGAGAGATTATAATGTCTCTTGTATTCTTCTTAAAGGTGACCAGCTATTAGGACTCAATCATTTACTGGTCTAGAAATCAATATAATATTGGAATAACAGTCTACTCTTGGAAGACTGAATCTGTACATTGTCAGAGACATATTTGTAAGTTAGCTGTAGCTCCCTATGATGTTACAATAGCAAGAGATAAAGTTGGGACATGATCTGGATTTCAAACAATGTTTAGTGCATGTTTTAATAAGGCTCTTTTAATTGTCAAGCTAAAATTGGTTTTGTCTTTTTTACAGTATTTCTTGTCAATTGCATTGACTATATAATTTTCAGTTGTATTAGTGTGTTGAAACCTGGCATGTATCTATCAACCAGCTTTTGTCTTACTTCCCTGAGTATTAGAAAACCTTGATTCTCTGAATAAAAGCTTGAAAGTGCTGGAAGAAGTAAGTTAGGCTTTAAGCAGAAGCAAGAGGGTAGCAGGCTTGATTTTTGTTGTTATAACAGCTTTAATTTCATTAATTGCTAGCACTACTGCTTCTGCAATAGCATTGACACAAGAAGTTAAGACAACTATTTTTGATAATCATCTAGCGAAAAAATGTTACTAATATGTTGAGTATACAATAGGATTTATATAGGTATCTGAAACAATGGATGATGCTCTATAATGTATTCAAATTATCTAAGGAGATTCAGGGTTCAAGAGTTAGAAGCCATCCCAAGTGTCATGACAATTATCACTGGAGTAGTGTTACTTTTGAAATTCACAATGATTGTGATTATAATTTGAAAAAAGTTTAAAGACACCTGTAGGATATTTGGCATAATCCTAACATCTCTCTGGGTGTGTTAACTTTGCATAGTGAGATTATGAATTTAAAGAATGCTGCTCTGCTGAGCTTTGTTGCTGCAGATACTGCTGATAAAATTATCCATGGCCTGAGGTCAGTATTTCCGTTTTGGTCAAACCTCAGGAATGGCATATATAGCTTGATCAGGCTAGCCCTTCTTGTCCTGGGAATAATTTTATTCCTGCCCATCGTGTTAAAGCTTGTCTCTAACTACATCAACAGGCTGGCAGCCAAAGTACATGACTTGAAACTGATAATGGACTCCCAGACAAAGTTTTTAATTTAACAGGCTGGCAAGCCTAGGACGAGTAATATTCTGCACAGAGCGTTACCAACCTAAGACAAAAGTATTGTTTATATTTTGATGGTAATTCTACTCCCTCAAGAGTGATTGCCCAGATGAGGACTGGATCATGTACTCAGGTGACTTCATGTGAGAATTCTTCTCATTTTAACTGTTCAAATCAAGACTAGTGCCTGTGATTGGGCATTTGAAGGAAAAGATGGGGCTGGACGTTTTAGAGAGGAGGGAGAACAAGATAGGGATGACGAGGAGAGGAGCAAGAGAAAGACACCAGAGGAAGAGGAGGTGGAAAGAAGATGGAACAGAATCACATGGCTTGGAGGATCTGCAAGTAGAGAGGGATCTCATAACTGGAGAATAGAGTAGTATAGTGGTATGTCTGCTCAATTTAGATGTGCAGCTTATAAATTTCATAATTGAGTTGTGTGTTCTTTGCTAAGGCATATTGGAATTGAAGATTTACTAGAACAAATTGTTCCTTTAATCATTTCAATAACAAATAGTCACTTCTGAAATGCACACATGTACATTGTACAGACTGAGAAAGTTATATTTATATATTTAGGGATACATACACTCATTTACAATCACATGCCTGTATGCATACATATTCAGATACATGTACTTGCATGCCTACCTGCTATCATGCATGCGTGCTTGCATGTGTGTGTCTGTGTGTGTGTGCATGTACAGATGTATATTCAATAGGAGAGTACAGGAGAAAAGTTGGTGGGAGGAAAGAGAAGTGGGAATGATGTAATTATATTACAATCTCAAAAAATGTAAAATCAAGCACAAGTATTGCCTTAACATTTGTGAGCCATATTGCCTAAACTAACTGTAGGTTATACAATATGTCTTAAAGACCTTGAGTTTGAAGTTTTCTATTCCTAGGATCACAATCTGTAAAAGCAAAGTAAATCAAATATTTAGCTGGAGAGAAAATAGAAACTACTTCAGATTCATGCAGTCTTGTTAGTTTCCTTCTGCAGAATGCTCCTACTAGCAAAGCCCTCCTATATGTACTTACATCAAGATGAGACACAGCACTAAGGTCTACTGGGTTGCTCAGGGTGGCAATGTTCTATTGAAAGTACTATTTTACTTTAAGTTAGAGGAAGACATTGATCTCTACAGTGACAAATTTGCATGATCATTACCTTTTGTTACATGTACATTTCAAGACTTCTTGGAGGAGAATACATCGTATTTACCTTTGTTAGCCCAGGCTGACCACAAACTGGACTGTGAGCATTTATAACAGGAATGGGGGAAACCTCATAGCACACTTTTCTTCGTTTTCTTCCTGTGAAACTCTAGTACATTTCATGAAGATATCTTTTTTTCTCAGCTCTTCTACCATTATTAATTTTTCTAAGCAATCTTTATCAAGAATCATGTATTTTTAAAGCTTCTTGTCCTTTCTCTCTCTTTCTTCCTTTCTTTCCTTCCTTCCTTCTTTCTTTCTTCTTTCCTTCCTTCCTTCCTTCCTTCCTTCCTTCCTTCCTTCCTTCCTTCTTCCTTCCCTCCCTTACTCCCTTCCTGCCATCCTCCCTTCTTTCCTTTCTTTCTTTTTATTTATTGAAGCCCAGTTGATGCCCCCTCCCAGTCTGCCCTTCCACAGTTCTTCATCCCATTCTTCCTCCCCTGTCTTCAAAAGGATGGCCTTCCCACCAGACATCCCCACTCTCTGGGGCCTCAAGTCTCCCGAGGGTTAGGCGTGTCTTCTCCCACTGAGGCCAGACCAGGAAGTCCCCTGTTGTATATGTGTCAGGGGCCTTGGACCAGCTCATGTATGCTGCCTGGTTGATGGCTCAGTGTCTGAGAGACCTCGGAGTCTATGTTAGTTGAGACTCCTGTTTTCCTATGGGATCACTCTCCTCCTCAGCTTCTTCCAGACTTTTCCTAATTCAACCACAGAAGTCCTCAACTTCAGTCCATTGGTTGGGTGTAAATATCTGCTTCTGTCTCAGTCAGCTACTTGTTGGGTTTCTTGGAGGACAGCCATGCTAGTCTCCTGTATGTAAGCACACTATGGCATCAATAACAGTGTCAGGCCTTGGAGCAATCCCTTGAGATAGATACCAAGTTGGGCTAGTTGTTGGAGTACATTTTCCTCAGTTTTTTCTCCATGTTTGTCCCTGAAGTTCTTTTATATAGGAACATTTCTGGGACAGAACTTTTGACTGTGAGGTGACAAGTCATTCCCTCCACTTGATGCACTGTCTTTCTACTGGAGGTAGACTCCATAAGATCCCTTGCCCCACTGTTGGACATTTCATCTAAGGTGCCTCCCTTGAGTCTTGAGAGTCTCTCACTTCTCAGGTTTCTAGTACTTTCTAGAAGGTCCTCCTACCTCCAAATTTGAATATTTTAGTTCCTTCTGCTGGCACTCAGGTCTTCTCTCCTATCTCCCCATTCCCCACACCTGATCATGTTTCCGTTCCCCTCCCCCTTCCTTCTCCCACCCAGTTTCCTCCCTCCCTCTGCCTCCCTTTATTGCTCTATTCTCCCTCCCAAATGGGCTTGAAGCATCCTCATTTGGCCCCTTTTTTAATGTAAACCTTGAATTCTGTGGATTGTATCCTAGGTATTCTGTAATTTTTTTTTTACCTAATATCTAGTTATTAGTGAGTATATATCATGGATGTAATTACTAATAAGTGGATCTGAGTTACCTCACTCAGGATGATATTTTCTATTTTCATCCATTTGCCTGCAAAGCTCATGTTGTCTTCCTCAATAGCTGAATAGTATTTCATTGTTTAAATGAACCACATTTTCTGTATACATTCTTCTGCTGTGGGACATGTGTGTTGTTTCTAGTTTCTGGCCATCACTTATAAGGCCACTACAAACATTGTCAGGGGCAGCCCTGCCTGTACACTGAAGGTCTAAAATCAGCCATAGGCTTAAAATCAGTAATAGGCCTGACATACGTGTCTGCTAACACAAAGTCTTAGGTCTCTGTGGAAAAACACTGAAATAGATAGGTATAAGCGATTGTAAACAGGTAGCTTTGGTTGAAATTTACCATTTACCAGCCTGAATAGGAACAAGTAGTCATAGGTCTTGTGGATAGTCATAGACCTTGGGTAACCTTGGTGGATAGTACCAATTTAGATAAGGACAAGTGAATCACAGGCAGAGTCGTAGTGACCTGTCCCCTGAACCTTCACCCAGCTGACACTCTGTTCTAGAAGATATTTATACTCCCCCTGAACACCTACACTCCTACGTCATCCTCTTCCCCACATCCTGCCTCTATGTGCATATAACCCCTGTGTGAAAAAAAGTAAAATCAGTGGTTTGATCAGCCTATAGACAAGCCTCTGTTCTTTGTGTTCACCTGTCCCCCATCTTCTCTTTCAGGTGATCTGCCTGGACCCCTGTTCAATGCCCTGCTGGCTGGGACAGAGAGCATAGTGGAGCACGTGCCCTAGTGATATGGTGGAGCATCTTTTGGGTATATGCCCCAAGAGTGGTTTAGCTAGCTTGGTGTTCAGGTAGATTTATTTCCAATTTTCTGAGGAACCTCCAGTTTGATTTCCTGAGTGATTGTACCAGTTTGCAATCCCATCAGCAATGGAGGAGTCTTTCTTTCTCCACACCCTCACCAACATGTGCTGTCACCTGAGTTATTGATCTTAGCCATTCTGGTTGGTGTAAGGTGGCAATCTCAGGATAGGAATAGAAGAGAGTAAAGATTCTGAGCTTACTATTTATTATTATTATTATTATTATTATTATTATTATTATTGTCTTGATAAAATTACTAAGACTTCAGCATTTTTGATATGCAGCATATTTTGAGTATAGTACATGATGAGATTGATGGTTCAAGCCTGAAATCCTAACGAATCAAGGCCAGCGTGGAGCAGAGTGGAAGATCAATCTTGGCATAGTGCACAGCCTTGTTCCAAAGCAGAAAGGTAAGAGGAAGGCTGGCCATATGCCTCAACAGAAAAACTCTTGTTCAGGATGTAAATTCCTAGGGCTTGGGGCAATTGCTCAGCTAGTAAAGAGTTTAATATTTAAGCAGAGGACCTGAGTTATGGTAGTTTGAACTCATATAAATGCTATGCACAATGACAGGCAGAATCCTTGAGGTTATTGACTATTTACTTAGTGAGGTCTAGGTTCATAAGGAAACTCTTCCAAACAATATTGAGGTACAATTGAGGAACACATGCAGATGATATCTGGTCTCCAAACATGCACATTTTTGAAAACATACACACACACACACACACACACACACACACACACACACACACGCCCACACCCATGCACAGGCACAAGCAGTCACAAATGAACAGGCACACAATTTCATAAACCCATGACCATGACCTAATCAATTGTTTTCAATGTAATTTATTTTATTTTCCATATAGTAATACTAAGTTTGTCATGACTTTAATTTTAACTTGATTGCTTTTTGTATCCTGTCTCTGGAGCTGCATTGGAGAAAGAACACCCTTCCCTTCTCTGCTCTGCTGTGTCTCCGGATCCAAAATAATGTTTGTGCCAGCCCAGTATTTAATGAATATTTGATGTACAAACACACAAGATGGAAATCGGAGGATTAGAGGCCTTGTAAACTGTTTGAACTAAAAGACATCATTTTAAAAATGCAAAGCGATCTCACTTTGCATAGCTGACTTCTATTCAATTATTATCATCAGGACATCTTAGTTGTTTAGCAGACTGTTTTTCACCAGGTATAAACGAAATAAGCATGAAACCTACATAAATTCACATACACAATTGTATACTTATAAAAATACATATGTCAAGTATCCCTTAACCTTTGATGGTCAAGTTTGGGCTCTCTCACTGCCTCACAAACTCCTCTCCCACTACTCAGCTTGCATCAATTTCCATGAAGAGATGAGCCAAGCACACTATTGAATTATGGAGTGTGAGAATGTTGACAAATGAGAACCTTAAAATAAAATGAGAGCCACTCTTTTGCAATTCAGGCCCTCTGTCTTTGTCTCTGCTTCTGGCTTCCTTTTTCTTCACTTTCCATCTCCTGACACCAAATTGTGAAAGTTGAGTGTTTTGTGTTCTATGCTTTCTTTTAAAAAATATCTCTGTGATGGATGAAAGTCTATGCCGTGAAGTATGCTGTCAGACTCAAGCCATTTGTCACCAAAGGCTGGCACTCATCTTTGCCAGGTTGCTGGGACTGAGTCATGTCTTTGATTCTGACAAAATGTCAGTGTTATTTGTCACTATCTGATATTTATGTCACAACAGATCACCACTTCTTGCTACGGGTCATAACCATGGAGCAGACAGATGTCTTAAATAATTCTTTCAAATTACTCCCGCAAATCTCCCCCATTTACTTCCTCCTCTTGCAGGTGAAAGTAAGTCCTTATCATGGGTAAGTATCTGAAGACAGGTTGGTGACAAGCTTTGAATTAACCCGTATAACCTCAGGAAATCATTGAAGAATTGCCTCCTCCATGTTATCACAACTCATATACTTTAATTGATAAATTTTGTCCTTAAGTACTTATGTCACAGAGTTCCCAATTTAAGATAATAAAACAGGTTTTTTTTTCTCAAGAATTTTTAAAAGACTGAGAAATCTAGAATGAAGGTTCATTCAAAGAGCTTTTGGGGAGACTGAGGTCACATTCCTGGGAAAGTTTCACATAAAGAGAAGACTTAGCCCAAGAACAGTAGGTCAGAAGAAGTGAGTAGTTCAGCTGTCCGAGAGATGCTGAAGACTTTTTCAGCTGTTTCCTGAATTGGGTAATTATAAAATCATGAAAGGGAATGATCGTGATTTTTATTATTAAAATTTGTTATTCATTGTAGCCTCACAAGCTACAGTGATTGTTTTTAAGAAAAAAAGATTTTATTTAAAATACTTAAGAAAGTAGATCTTTGAGTTATATAATCAGTCTAAGGTTGATTATAGCTAGAATTGAGATTGTGGATCTGAAGCATCACCTTATAAATGTCTCTAAGTTGAGACTTCTTGAAATTTCCTATGAAGAAATAGTAAATACTTCTTTTTTTTTTTTTCAAAAAATAAAAAAGCAATAAGCCCTACAGCAGTCTTTCATGAATAAAGAAATTGCTGAAGAGGCCCTCCTGAGACACTATAGATTGATGGGGAAAAGTATCATTTTCTCTAATGTAGTCACAAAAGTAGAAGGTAGAAATACGTTTTTAGAGAATATCATAAATTAATAGGGAAGGCTATAAATATCAATACATTGTGAATAACATATAAATTCATAAGAGATAAAATAAATAATAAAACATTGCTAAGACATTGCTAGCTCACTGCTGCATTCTGGGAAGTTTAGGGACTGTCTCTGTTGGTCACTACACCATGTAGCAGTAAGACCAGCCTAACAGAAGGAATGAGGGAAGAAATCATAAGATAGTTGGGAACAGCAAATGGGTTTAAGAAATTATCCATAAGAAAGAAACCTTCTGTCAAACAGCTCGAAGAAAGAAAATAGCATAATTAGTTGTTTTCTTCTAGGGGACTCCTCTGTGTTTTTGATACAGGTCTCAACTTTCCCGTTTCCTAGTTTACCTTTCTCTCCCAATGCATCAGTGCATTTTCCCCTCACTGGTTTGTGCATCTAATTTGTACCCCGTGCTCAAGGGACCTTGCCAAGCAGATACTCTTCCAAAGACACACACACCAAAACACACAAGGTCTCAAAACTTTGGAAATGTTTTCTCAACTTTGGAAATGAAGAATTTTATTATTACCACAATGTCTCTTATTTGTCCTAATATGTTCCAAACTCCTACCAGGATTTATATCCACAGGTTGCTTTGCTTGCTGCACATGACATAATCTTTTAAAGAATCTGATTTTTGAACATATAAACTCTTCACAAATGCAAACTTTATTAATAACTCCCTATTTTTCTTCAAATGAAATCTCAATACTTTGCTGTCATCTATAAAACTAATCACGCTTTTTTCTTTCTTATGATCCCAAATCTCCATCCATGGAAATAGAGCTCTAGTCTCTGTGTTCCAGGCACATTGTGTCTTTCAAATTTATTTCTAGATACAAACTCTCTTTTTAAAACCATGCCCGTAGGTTGATCTTTAAAAAAATAAAATAAAATAACAATTCCCACTTCTTTCCCATGCATTTCTGCAAAGTCTACCATGAGCTGACATAAAGTGTCCTTCCCTGTTATCCTATAAACAACCAAAAGCTTTTACCCTTTTCCGATCCTATAATCTCTTCATAGTGGATTCTTTTTCATAAATATTGCCTGATTGTCAGGCTTCTTCCTTGAATGCTTTATTTTTAGCACCACTTCAAGGACATAGTAGACGTTTGATTACTATTCACTGAATCAGCCAGGACAGAATGGAAACTAACTGAAGGAGAACAGATTTCCAGTTACCTGCTATATGATAACCATGGGTAATTTTCTTAACATCTCTGACTCTGGTTCTTTAGAATAATACTTTCTTGATTGTATTTTGCTCCTTAACAGTTGTGAGCACCAATGATCTTTATTGCTGTTGTTACTCTGTTAAATGGTCTTTAAGATATGTTTTCACAGCAGACTAATATGATTTAGTACAAGGTGTTTGAAAAAATTCTGGCTGCTTGGGAGCATGTGTTTATTTTAAATATGCTCAATCTCTGAATCTTATGTACAGTACAGGAGTTGTGTTATATATTATCAGCCAATACTGGGCTCCAAAACTTCATTTCGAGCAATTATGGTATTCTGCAATGGAGGATTATAACCAAACAAGTACTTTGCTATGAGACAGTGTCTCCTAGAAATTTCAGAAACTATACCCATGAAGTGTCACCAACATGGCTTCTTAAATGTGACAGCAATTGTTTTGCTAATGAGGAAAGGGGAATCACTTGAGGCCTTAACCCTAGACAAAGAACATCAGGCAGCCAAAGAAGTTTGAGCAAGAGAAATAGTCTTTGTGAGGAAAAAGCACCTCAGTTGGTTTTCCCACACCATATGATTAGCCATAAAAACATGTACATACAAGTAACATGTTGTATATATGTATTTAAGTATCTATTGAATTTTAATAAATCATGAAGTGCAGATACATGGAAAAATTCAGAAAGCGGTAAGGGAAATAAGGAATGATGTAACTATAATCTCAACAAAATAAACATTTTAAAACACATTTAAAATAGACACATATCAAGCAATCTCTTTTGCTCTTAAATTAATAGAAAACCACATAACTGTTTTTTAAGAGCAGATAATAAGTACAATAGTGGTAACCAAGCACATCAGGGTAGTTACAGACTAATCTCCATGAAATATGTAGAGTCAAAACTAGAACGTGTCCGCTTCAAAGTTTGTGTGCAAACTAATAGGGATCTTCTTTCTGTTCCATAATATATTCATGCAAAATAACTTAAAATGTAAAGTAAATTTTCATTTTTATAAATTAAGCATTCTTAAACAGTATGAACATAATTGCATGTTTCATAAAACATAATAATTGACTTTAAGATAGAAAGCAAATTCAGCCGGGCAGTGGTGGCACACGCCTTTAATCCCAGCACTTGGGAGGCAGAGGCAGAGGCAGGCAGATTTCTGAGTTTGAGGCCAGCCTGGTCTACAGAGTGAGTTCCAGGACAGCCAAGACTACACAGAGAAACACTTTCTCTAAAAAAAAAGAAAGTGAAAACAGTCCTTATCACAATATATAATGTTTAAGATGATGGGATGGCTAAATCTAACACCTTTTGTGTCTGTATACCAGCACAGGCTTTGGCACGTTTTATGTAGTTAATGAATATCTAGTGGATTCATAAAACAATTTTACCTTTAATATATAAAATCAATCAATGCTCTTTAGAATAGGCTTAACTGAAAGGGGGTGGAAAGGGGGCCTATAAATTATCCATTTCTTTCCCTATGATAGTGACCTATTTATAGGCAAAAACTGCTTTACAGGCAACTCAGAAGTTTTAGAGGGTGGCCACAACTATGCATGGTGTGGACAAAAGAGCCACATTCACCTCATCATCTGAGACTCTATCCAGAAGATATGTCGTAAGCCTTGGATCATGTCACAGGTTTTGAACAAAGAAAGGACATGCCAAGTTCACCTTGTGTGCTAAGAGATACAGTGGTGACACAGGAACTTGACACAGGATGGTACCTGAGCAAGCTCTGGCAGACAACCACAATTCACGATGTGGCTCATTTTATTAAATATTCCAATTTCCTTTATTGTGAAATAAGAATTATGAAAATAACTATACCAAAGGTATGCATTTTGTTCTTAAGGACAGATTTTTTTTAGGTTTATTTTATCTCATACATTCACAGCTTTCATGAGAAGATACCCTCATTTTCCTGTGAAGTTATTTTAATCTCCTTACTACATTTCTTACCTGATTTGATCCACTTGATTGTGGCTTGTGCCATGGTATGTGCCAAGATAGGGATCACAGACTTATTTGCACATAGATTCAAATAAAGGATTAAAGGATATTGTCATTCAGAAGTCACTACTAGAAGAGTGATAAAGAGACAAAACTCTTGAAAATCTAAGTACCTGTTAGGATTAGGACAGTTGTGAACAAGTGCTACAAAGTTAGTTATTGTTGGGAATAAATGACCAGAGCCCAGAGAGCAGATGATGGTGACGCGGAGCCATACACTGAACCAGCTCGTGCAATGGCAACAGTGGTTCTTCATGTTTGATCGAGATAACCATCCTCAAATAGAAATCTTCATTTAATTACACCTAGCAATATGCCTTATTCTTCCAGCTACCATGTCCAGAGGACAGTTTATGTGAAGCAGAAGCTACTGCGATGAAAAATCTTGGTCTGAGGTTGAAACCAAGTGACCGCTGCATGCACAATCAGCCACATAGTAAGCTTCCCTTTCTTTTTCAATAGTCACTTATCACCCTTACTAGCTAAGCCGTCTAAACACATTAGCCAACCTGTAGACTACTCACCACCACTAACTCCTTGTCCTCTGTATATACACATTCTCATATTATATGGCAAGTTCGTATTCAAGAAAAAATAACATGTATGGGTGGATTAGTGTAACGAAGGTGGAATTCTTATATCTGGTACTTCAACTTAACTGATATTGACAATTTTTTTTCTTTATCTTCACAAACTTCTGCATCTCATCTGTCACTTAAAGTCATGACCCAACCGTGCTTTGTCATGACGCTTTTCCAGGTCAGGTACTAAAACCATGGTCAGGGACTAGACAAAGTGGTCCCCCTCTCTCAAAGAGCCAATGGATCAGGCAGTTCTTTTCAACAAGCACAAATTGCAGAAATCAAACTGCTCCTTTTGTAGGTATGCTGAACGAAGTTTACATTTGTGGGTATAGTTTTGTAAAATTAGCCACCACAGATGTAATGATATTTATTTACATGTCCCTTTCATAGGTATTGCTGGGACAACCATCATTTTAGTGAAAATCTCCCCTCTCGTATTTACATTTCTCTCCCTTTACTTTCTCTCACTTCTTTCTTCTATACTTCTTTCACTAACTCCCATTTTCTCACTCTTACTTCCCCTCTCTGCATTCTACTGAAAACATTTTTTCAAGAATTTTATGTGTATGTATTTTATGTGTATGAGGGTTTTGCCTGCATGTAGGTAAGCTATGATGTGGATGTTGGGGCTCATACCCTCGTCTTCTATAGGAACAAATGCTCTTACTGATGAACCATCTCTTCATACCCCCACCTCACTGCATTCTTAATCAAGTATTTAATTTCAGAGCAATAATTTTCTCATCTTTAAAGTGTAGGTCCACATATCTTATTCATGGCGATGACTGGGTATTCAATAAAACTTGTACAAACTTTTAATAGAATGCTTGCTTTTAAAGGGTCTATGTTTCATTATGTAGATAAGGTAGACATGTGGAGGGTAGAAACCAGATTTATGGAGTTAGTTCTTTCTTTCCACCATTTTATGAGTTCTGGGAATAGATTCAGGTCATTGGGTGTAAGGGCAAACTCTTTGCCTACTTAGTCATCTCCTTGGCTGCAGATGGCTGCCTCTTTCACAAGTTTTTGTGTCCTTCTCTCATCTCCTGTTTGAATTTCATTACAGTCCTTTTCTTTCTGTTTTTCTCCTTCTACTTCCCTTCCAGTCTCATTAGGTATTTCTCATTCAGATTTTCTTTATCCACAAAAAGAATTTACAGCAATCTTGGCCCAAATTTAGCAATATTTTATCAACAAGTACAATTGTGTGATATGCAAAAGATTCTTTTGTTGTTATTGTTTTCAAGCAAAAGATTCTTAACAACAAAAGCAACAGGAGTCTTTGTGTGTGTTACTGGTCTTTTAAAATATATAACCAAATATTTATTAAACCTTTAGCATATAAAAAGAATGCTATAAAGTATTATGATGTTTAAAGAAAGGTAAAGAATGACGTCTATAGTTCATGTCTATATAATATTTTATTGAATGTCTATTACACAGTATATTTGGGCCTCTAATAGTCTCAGTCATGTTTCTACCTGCATTGTTTTATATAAACATACTTATACATGCTTCCTGGGAAATCAGTGAAGGACATCTCAGGGTTCCTTAGCAGCAAAATTGCTAGTTGTGATGGGTATCTTCAATAGATGTTCAGTGGATATGTCTTCAAACAGGCTTCAATATTTTCATTTCTGTGAGAATTTCCTGTGTTCTTGCCCTGTATCCTGTAGTTCACTTTTCCCTATAGATTATTGTTAGTTTATGGCTATACATTTTATCTAATTGTACTTACAAAACAGGCAGTACTTTTTCTCATGTTTATTGATAATCTTGTATTCTCTTGTTGTAAGGAGTTATTTTTCCAATTGGAAATGATTTCTTTTAATTTTTCCACTTGAAATTTTAGGAAAGTGTGTATGTAGTATGGGTTTGATTACTTTGTATTATATTGGTAAACTGTGTCATTGCACTCTAGGGTTTGTCTCTTTAGACTTCTACTTGAGCATAACCTCCAGGTAGCCTAAGTAATAACCACTTCAGCTATTTTTAAGTCTTAAATCTTGCTGGTGACCTAGGCATAGCTGATAAGCCCACCCCTTTCACATTCTAATTTTGTGACACATTGTCTCACTTTGAACTCTGTAAATTTGACCTAAGAATCTGATGTGAATCCAGAAGAAGCCGAAGAGTCAGAACCAGAGGAATGTAAAGGAATGTGGAGATCAGAGGTTTTGGAGACAACTTCTGGTCATCTGGAGGGAGCATAGTCAACTCGATGTGCCTCTTGGAATCAATGTGCATGTCAGTTAAAGACTCTAAGTTTAGCCACTTTTGAACTCATTCTTTGCTTTTGATTCTCAAGTAAAATATAGAAGTGCAGTTAGGGTTAGTCTTAGTGTCTCCATGCAATGTCTGCTTCAGTTGTCATCATGTCTGCCTCTGGAGTCAACTAAAACTCAAGCTTTTAGGTACTCCTGTGAAACATTTTCTTAATCAGATTTTTTCCAAAGCAAATAGACCTATACAAAATTTGGCAGCACCTACTGGTGACAACCCAGGTAAATCAAAGGTCATGGAAGAGGAAAATTTGATTTTCTTTTTCCTCATAGCCCTCACACTTGCTGGCAAGTAGCTCTCTTTTTCCTTCCTCCTCCTCTTTCTTTCTCCTCCTCCTCCTCCTCTTCCTGCTTCCTCCTCCTCTTCCTTCTCCTTCTTTCTGTTGCTGCAGATTAGGAGCTCTCCTGGAATCCTTCTGCTCTTCAGTGGCAGGTTGGGACTGTTGAGACATATAACCTTGTAGACTGAAAACTAATAGATTCTGAGGCTTTCTAGTATAAGGCCGTCATTGCTGGATTGCCTGGATCAAACTTTGTAAAGCCCAATCTAATAAATCTCCTTTTATTGTGAGTATGTTTGTATGTGCACATATGAACATATAACATATATACTAGCAGTTTTTTTCTTTAGAGAGTCCTGGATAGAACAGCCCTTTGAAAAATTAGAAAACACTATCCCAGAAGTACTTAAGAAACTTCATAGAAATCATGGAACCAAACTTTCTTTCTTTCTGCTTACTGTTCAGTTTTCATATTTAACTGTACTGTATTTTTGTTATCTCAGTTTCTGATGTTACACACACACACACACACACACACACACACACAAACACAGGTATGATGACCAAAACAAAAGGAACAAAAAAAATCCAAATAACACCTCATTTATTATCCACATAATAATCTCAGTACAATGAACCAGAAAGCATACAGGTATTTTGACAAAAATTTAATAAGAAGTTATGAAGCGTCAGGCAGTGGTGGCACACGCCTTTAATCCCAGCACTTGGGAGGAGAGGCAGGCAGATTTCTGAGTTTGAGGCCACAAATCCCTATAGAGTGAGTTCCAGGACATCCAGTACTACACAGAAGAAACCCTGTCTTGAAAAACAAAAACAAAACAAACAAAAAAAATATGAAGCAAAGAGTTAAAATGTACTGCCATGGAAAGTCATTTTGCTGTTTGAAGTAACTTAAAAGAAGAGTTTCACTGCTATATGCTAATCTTCTCTGAGAAGCAAAGCAGAAGTCAAGACGTGGTTTTGTTTGGCTACATGATAATTAGGGAATATCTGAGTATTTTACATGTGAATGCCACATGACAAATATTTGGAGAGTAATTTATAGGTTTAGGGTTGAATTCATCATATTGTAAAAGGATAAAGAACAGTCATGATTCTAAAATGTCTTCAGAAATTGTTATTCTCAGTTAAAAGCAGATACAAAGGGTATCACTGAGCTAGGCAAAGATATAATGGGGATTTGAGTGCAGGTTAGGGCCATCAGCATCTCTATGTGTGGAGGCCCTTCTTCAAAGCCTGCAATCCACTCTGTTAGTCTCCAACACAAGTCTTAAAATAACCCGTAACCACCTTTTGTAGTTCAGGATAGAAAGAATAAAAATGACTTAGGATCCTCAGAAACCAGATGGAATTTTACTGCGAACTGTGTATTATTTTCTCCCACTATCTATATATTTACTAACATATGTTGCTTGACGGCCTGTGGCTTTACAACCTTTTAGATAATCTTGTCTCCATATAGTGACTATGTTATCTTTCTTTGTCACTTAAAGGTCATAGTACTCAACAAGTACCTACTTTGTGCCCATTTACCAGACAACAACAAATCCCTTTCCTTTCAGAGAGGAATTTCAGCCTAAAAATTACCCGTCTTGATTACTACACTGAAATACATGGTAGGGTTTAAATATGTCTGGAGATTGTGACTTCACAATATCCCATTACTCTTTCTGTCATTGGGAATCCCTGAATGATACAAGAAAAACTTTTTTCCTTCCTGGGGGATGTTAATATAACCTCTAGGAAAAGGGAGAATCCTGCTGAGCAAATGAGGGTGTCAAATTCAGACACCTCATGTTCAAGTCCTTTGTCTCCTATGTTCTCTGAGTCACAGAAGGAAAATTATCAAGGGATTTTTTTTTCTTTCAGGTAATTTGTGAAGAACAGAGAAGAGGCTACTGCATGCATCAGACTGTGAAGACTAACAGAAACCATAGGTGAAAGACTTTGAGCACAGTAAAGAATGTGTACAAAAAGTTTCTCCCATGAGTTTTCTGGAAGAAGTGTCCCTAGTTTAATGTTTTGGAGTCAAAAGAAAAGAAAATATACACTTTAACCTGAAGAGTAAGCACAGTCTGTAAGTTAAAAAAAAAATCTGTTTGGGTGCATATGTACAAATAGGGACACCATTTTATATTCTTCAAACAGATGGACCAAAAACCCTATAGGAATTTATGAGGAGGAACAGAGAATCTGGAATATGTAGTTCGGGTCAGTGACCTAACGCCACCTGCCATTCCACATTCTTTTTTCTGCACTGCAGCCTTGGCTCTCTCTGTTGCTGATGCCCCCAGAGCCTGACAGCAGTGCTGCTCTGGATCCCTTTGTCTACATGGATTTCCCCCCACCTCTGAATTTGCATGTAGTTCTTTTAGCCTATGCACATTTCAATCTACTTTATGCATACTTACCTGAGAGCAATGCATTGTTTAAATAAATGTAATAGCAACATTACATAATAAAAAATATAAATAGCAAGATGGCCTTAGAAAGTAAAAAGAAATAAAAATAGGACACAGATTTTTTTTTGAAGGCTTAATAATATATTGCTGCACCAGTAAGACATTTTACTTTATTAAATTAGGGATCATATTGAGTTATATGACCTGGTAGCAGTTAAACAACCATGTTATTTCAATAATAAAATAAACCCACTGAGGCAAATTATTTTCTAGGATAATTATTTAACTAATTTAAGAGTGGCAGTAGGATGGATATTCTAATCTATGCATTTTATTACTGTCTTGCTATCCAGCCGAGGACACACAGGCCCTGGCAGCTGGACTCTTGCATGCATAGACACATTTCACTGTTCTAAAATGTTTTAATATATCTATCCACTCTTAGTAAATACTCATACAAAGATCTGATTCTGAAGGGTATCCATCACAATTCCTTATTTCATGATGGCTTTACCTGGATCTCTTACTCATTCCTGGTGCCCAGCTCTCCCAAAGTACCTGCTGCATAGCCATTTCTACCTCCTTACTAAATGAACAAGCCTCTATAGGATGGTAATAAGTGAACAGGACAAGATTTCTCTTTTCTAGACCCCTGCTTGTTGCTACCATCATAGCATCTGCTGCCTAGAAAATAAGTGGCACCCACAAGAGTTCTGGGATAGCTCTTGGTTGTAGTAACAGTTAGGGCATAGTAAGTCATACTGAAATTACTCATGATGGAACCAAGGGTATTGTGCATGCTAAATATGTCTGTCTCCATAGAACTATACTCCAGATACATTTTGGGGCAAATTGACTAACCAACCTAGGTCAAGCCTTCTTCATAGAGAAGAAAGTAATCCCATGTGTTAATAGAGTATGTATTCTAACCCATATTGCCTTCCTACAAACTCCATTTCTGTAAGTCGTTAGCTCTGACTTTGGATAAGTCATTTGTTCTTGATGTATCCTAGTTTCTCATTCATAAATTGTGTATGATAAAGAAATGGAATCTTCTAAAGGATTGAATGAGCTTACATATGAAATATTATATAAAAAGCACTGTTAGTATATTATTACTGGTTTTTATTTTTATTTTGTAAGTGAGATATTACATTGTCTAGGAAACTGTAAAATAGCATGAGACCTTATAAGGAAAATGCTTAGTTTGCACAGTGTCTGGTGCAAAGGGAGCTAATAACTGAAGACATTGTTATTACTATCAGTGGGAGGAAGGGTATTAGTACCATGAAGCTCATTATTTCCTGTATCATAGTTGACCACAAATAAAACAAGGGGAATTTATGGACATTCTAACAGTTGTGAGTAATTACACCTGTAAATCACCATTTAGGTACACTAAATCCACAGAAAGAAAGAATTGTAAACCAGTTAAGATTGCAGACCTCCTCTCTTTCTGTTAAATTGTTTACTAAATTTCATTTAACACATAAATTGATTTTCCTAAGGAAGACAATTTTCTTGTGCATTTTTACTATCAATTTATGTACCAATATTATATTTTATTATTCCATATACATAGTTTTTATTGGAGCTTCTTCCTAGATGTCTATGTTGATAATTCAATTATTTTATTCTTATTTTTATGCTAATTTGTAAAAATGTTAGTGTAAAAATATATAGTTTAAACTGTCAACTTGACATAAACCAGGATTCTTTAAAAAAAAATCATCTTATTGAGGAATTATCTGGATCATGTTGTCTTGTGGATATGTGTTGATGGGGCTGCCTTGGTTGTTAATTGGTACAGAAGACCTATGCTAAGTGTGGGAGGCACCATTTTGCAGGCTGATCCTGATCTGTATAGGAGAAAATGAAGCTAGCTGAATATAAGGGGGTGAGTGACCAAGGGTATATTCATTTATTTTCTCTGGTCATGACTATGACTATGATGCTTTATGCTCCAGCCTTGACTTCCTCACCATAATAGCCTGACCTGGAATTGACAGTAAAACAAAAATTTTCTCTCCTGAGTTGCTTCAAATATTTTTATTAAAATTTTGAGAAGTTTTTGCAATGCATTATAAACACGGTTACCCCCCCACCCCCAGACTTGCTTTACTGCCTACTCAACCTGCTCTTTCTCTACTGCACAATTTTGAGATTATTTAAATCCCATCCCCCCAATTGGGCCTGTTTTATGGTTCTTGTCTTGTAATTGGGGCTTCCTCTACTCTGCTGTTAGGCTACTAGGAATCACATTATTTAAAAGAACCTTGCCTCCTTCTCTCCCAGCAGTCATCAAATGCCAATCCGAGCTCAGCTAGTGGTTGAATTATAGAGCCACAATCCCTCTCTCTTTGCTGGGAACTTTTTGTGGCTGGATCTTGCAAGTACTGTCATAATTACTCTGAGTTCATTTGTGCATCTGCCCTGTTATGTCAGAAAACCACTTTCTTTGAAGTTACTCACAACTTCTGACTCTTACAATGTATCTGGTCACCTTTCCACAAAACAACTCTGAGCCTTGGAGGAAGAAGTGTGATATGAATGTAGGATTTAGGGCTGATTTCAGCATAATATTTTGTTATCATCAGGTTGGTCATTTGAGGGTCTCTGCATTTCTTGTTGTCTAGTGAAGGAGAATCTTCTTTGATGAGGATTGACAAATGATGTAATCTATAGGTCTAGCAATAAGTTATTAGAATATTCTGATTTTCTTCTACTTTTCTCTTTTACTTTTCTCTTGCATTTTTGAGGTTTTAATATAATTACACCATTCTCTCCTTCCTTTTGCTCCATCAAAACTCTCTCATACTCCTCTCCTTACTCTATTTCAAGTGTATGAACTATTAAAAATAATTTGTGTTAGAAGTGTATATGCACACACATGCACATTCTCTCTCTCTCTGTAATATATTACATATACTATGTAATATGTAATATATTATATATTAATATGCTCACTAGCAGAATAATTGTACTGAGTTTTCCCCTGATCCTACTACCTGTCTAACCACAAGTTCTTGGTTTCTTTAATAATTCTATGTATGTGCTCCATCTTATGAAGCTGGCATTTGATCCAATCAGAAAGTGGTTGGTTAGTTCCAAAACATCTTTGTTACTGTCACACCACAGGTTTATAATTTTAGACTAGTCAATCTTGTACCTGAAGTGTTCATAGCTAACTTCTTTAGGTCAGAGCTTTTATTACTGTAACAGAAATAAAATAAAGAGAATTGGTTAGACAATTATTGAATAGATTCTTAAAGTAGTATTTTTTTTATAAAAATGCTTTAAAATAGTATGCTTTCAATTAATCAAAATAGTTATAAAATTAGTTTTAAATTACTTAGAAATGACCACAGTTTTTCACTGATTTTTAGTTTTATCTGTGTGATGAAATACTTTCTGTGATTTCCAGACTTTGAAGCTCACTGTTTTTTTTCTGAGTGCTTACATAAACCTAATTAATGGAAGTGTTTCTCTTGATGGTTCAAATAATTATTCACTCAAGTACCAGACATTACATTTTTCCAACAATCCACAAACCTCAATCTTTTATAGAATTGATCTGTTTTGAAATGAAATGAAATTAGTATATCTATTCATTTCTTGTGACGCTTTGTTTGTTTGCTTGTTTGTTTGCTTGCTTGCTTGCTTGCTTGTTTGCTTAATTTTTGTTTGCTAGTTTGTTTGACAAGTATTCTAGGATGGCCTGAAACTTTATGCAAATGAGGATAGCTGATGCTAGATCCCCTTGTGTCTACCTCCTGAAAACTAGGATTATATTTGTGACTCACCACAACAGCTCTTTGCATATATTTTATAGTACATATATTATAAAATTTTTAATGCTACTCAATACAGAAAAGTTTACAGCTATTGGAACTCGAATTGTATTGTTCATTCTATAATTAAAGTGCTTCCATGATTTTGTATTTCAGGTAGTGAATTTAGTGTGTGTGTGTGTGTTTTCCATGAAGAGGTGATTTGGGGATTGAGTGGGAGAAATTCCCTTTTAAATTTGCTTTGGAGAAAGAAGCCTGTGACCTGTGCTATATAAGACCATCCTAAAGCTAAACTTAATAGATAGTTTTTTTCTCTCTACTGTCAAAATAACCTTCCAAAATAAACATCCTTTCTGTAATGATACTGCATGGAAAACAATTGATATAGACTGAGCTTTTATTTGGGAGGACTTGGTCTTATGGAGCCAAGTTCAACCTCAAATTTAGGATATAGTAGAAGATAACTTATCTTCCTTTATCCTTCTAATGATGATATTTCATACAGGTGATGTTATGCTTGAGAACTATGAATGGTTTTCAAATGTTTACCCTTCAATAGCTTGTTGAGTATCCAACTGCAATCTTTAATTCTCGAAGAACATTTTACCTTCACCTTTGGTAGTGATTCAGGGTTTTGGGTATTCTAGAGAGTTCATTACAGTGTGACTAAAGATAGTTCTCTCTTATTTATCTTTTGCTGAATTAGTGATTTATTACTTTCACTTTATGAATTTACAAGGTGGAGGAGGTGGTTCTGCACAGCAGCTAACAGTGGCCACATCTGCACCTGCAGCTTCTTGATGCCTTCAGAATCCTTCTTGTGGCCAACCATGGCCAGGGACTGCAATAACAAAAACAGCTCCTCAGGAAGCTACTTTTACTACTGTGCTCTGTGAAGAAATAATTGCCTTTCTTCTGTGATTGTACTAGCATCTTCATTTCTCCACAGGTATAGCAAATGATGCTACTACATTACAAAAATATGACCTTGAGGCTGAAATATAACCAATCGCCGCTTCTCTCTCTCTCTCTCTCTCTCTCTCTCTCTCTCTCTCTCTCTCTCTCATATCTTTTGTTCCTCTTCCCCAAATATCCTCTTGCTCCCTCTTTCACCCGTTTCTTCTCTCCCAGGTTCCAGAATTCCCTCAGATCACAAACCCAGCAAAGTCTGCTAATAACACATTTTTTTTTAATGCAGAAGATTTTTTTTTTTACTATATTGTAGGTTCAATGAAAAAATTATTGTAAATTCATGTGTAAGAATCCCTGGTGATCCCTTATTGCTTTGAAAATACTGCCTCTGACTTAAATGATACATTATTGTCCTTCTTTCTGCACTAGATTTTCTTACTAAAGACCCTCTTGAAGGTTTAACATTACAAAAAGTTAATTTGTTACAGATTCTGCCTTCATTACTACAAATGTTCCTTGTGCTTAGCTTACCCCAGTACTGATGTACTGTATCTCAGATACTGCATGTTAGTAAGCCTTGGCCTGAAGAAATCTTTGAAGACTCAAGAGACTTTGCATCAGCAATCCTGCTGAGAGCATCATAGAAATCCAAGTTAAGAATTTCTGATATAAATGTCACAAACCCCATTCATTGTTATATTTTATTTTCTTTGCACTTTCAACTTTTGTCCAGAATCACTGACATTCTCCATCCAGTGCAACAGCTCAGAAAAAAAAATGTGAAAAGAATTGGAAGAAGGACTATAAAATAATCTCCTCTAGGTTCGTAAATATCATTTCTCTGGGTGAGACAAGAGCTCCCCTTCTCCTTCAAGCTTCCTGCAGAGATGTTTCTCTCCAATGGTCATAAACAAAACACCAGCAGATGTGAAGATCAAGTCAATATCAATATCAAGGAGGTGGTTGTCATGGCAACGATAACTAAGGACCATCCTCTGAACATCCACCCCTACATCAGCATCCACTCAGAAATTCAGGGTATTCAGGCTCAAAGGAATACAGAAAAAGGAGCCAAAGGAGCTTCAGTACAGTACAGCAGGAGGAATCACACTAGAAGTTGAAAACTATGAACTCTTGTCAGAAGATTCATTTCTCTGCCCAGGCCCAGGGCTTGCTCAAGGCAGAATTATGAGCGGAAATATTTTCTGTGGCTTCCTTTTGTGTGTATGTTCATGGAGTCCTGAGTCAGGTATTGGAAGTATTTTTATATTCTGCTTTTTTCCATCCTTCCTCACTTGTCTGTCTGACAAATTCTGATATTGTCAAAATAATATCACTCATTCCCTCCTGGATTTGGCATACAGATTCCTAACTTCTCACTGCACTGACTGTTTTTGTTTCTGAAACTTCAGTTCTCAAATTCTTCTACCCCAATCATGGACAATTCATTTTGGAGAGCTGCTGTATCCATGATGTTGTCATAAGAGGCATCTGTTGAAATGGGAAGACAAAATTCTTGTGATCATATCTCAACTTGGATATTTAAGCTAGATGGAGTACAATTTAATTTTCCAGCATTAAAATTGCTCTAATAAATCCAGTGGTACAAAATGAGATGCATGTATATAAAATGGATATAAACAAAATGTCTATAAACAAAATGCATAAATAAGATGGTACCTAGTAAAATATGAAAAAGACATGTAGTTGGAGGGGAATGTGGGGAAAACGTCTTGAAAATGTTGTATTTTTAGATAAGATGAAAATACATTATGTAAACACACAAAATTCTCAAAGAATAAAAAACTTTTAAATAAAAAATAGCTTCTATGATTATTACTGATAATAGTTTTGATGTGAATATTCAATTTCTTTTCCTAACTGCTCACCTTTTTAATTTAGGATACAGAGTTTCAAAAGACAAACGATACAAAAGCTAAGAGGATGAAGGATGTGCAGTTGAAGGTTACAGTTATTGAAAGCACATTTCCAAATAGAATGTCATAGATGGGAAATGAATTTTTGTAAATACTTTTGTCATAAGCATCTTAAATATTATCTTATTTCAATTTAACTGTCTTCTTCATAAACAATATCTTGACTGAGATATTTCAGGCAGTCAGCTCAATAACTAAGATATATACTACGCTTATGTCTCATTTCTTCATGTCTGTATAATCATAACCAAAGTGACTATCCAAGTGAACTCAAGAAACTTTCCTTTTTAAAAAAAGTTTGCTAAGATTTTCTTAGCTATAATCTGCCCTCAAGAAACACCCCTAAGACCCTCTGATAGTTTGACCTACAGTTCTCTTTTCATGACATCCATTTATAGATAAATAATGGGGGTGACAGCAGTTTTAAAATATCCTCTTTAGTTCATAGGATTTGGAGCTGGTAAAGCCATTGATACCTCTTCTCTCTGAGCAGGGTGTACAACACTTTCCAGAGCTCATGAACTTCACTGGCTGGAGAAAAGCTCAGCTCACTTACAGATGATTTTTCTATATCATGTAACCAAGGTGTGTGTTACTGATGACAATAGAATCTTCTAGTTCTGGTGGGTTAGAGTCTGTATTGTGAGAGCCTGTGGAGACTTACTGACCAGCAACCCATAAGGAGGCATCCTATCACTATTGCTGGCATTGGGCTTTTGTTTAATCACACACGGCCTCTATGAAACCTCTCTGCCTCCATACAGGGTACTTTGTTTCAAATTCTTTTTAAATGTTTTTATTTTTAACTTGGTCACTTACTTATTGTTCTATTTCTGTTAAACACAATGACCAAAGCAACTTTTATAAAAGAAAGTATTTAATGGGTGGCTTGTTAGAGTTTTAGAGGGTTAGTTCATGGATATCATAATGTGAAGTCTAGAAATTGCCAGGAAGTGATAGAGATGAAGCTAAGGGATCATATCCTGATCCACAAGGAGTCAAACAAAGTGACACTTAGCCAGGTCTGGGTTTGAAACCTGAAAGCCCAACCCCTGTGACACACCTCCCTTAACAAGATTAGATACTTTCTAATCAATCCTGATCAGTTCCTCTAACTGGGGACCAGGTATTTAAACATATAAGGCTGTAGGAGACATTTTCATTCAAATAACCATATTTGGTTTCCATATACTTTTTTCATTACTCACTCCTTTTAGATAACCCTTTCACCTCTGCCTTACATCTTATCCCTCATTGTTTATTCCATTCTACTTCCAGTTTCTCCACTTCTTATTTTCATAATATCCATGTTTCACTATCCCCTTCATTGAGACATCCTTCTCACAATGGCCTCCTTTGAGTTCCTCATCATATTCATTATTGACATTCTTTGCTTCCCTGTCAGTAGAATTCAAAATCAAAACACAGTATCTCCTACAAAAGTACCTAAATTCTGTGAGTGAAGTAATGCATGGAAGATGAATAGTTAAATAACATGGACCTCATTCATATTCAGATATATATATATATATATATATATATATATATATATATGTATCATAAATAAAATATCTGGGCTAGCTATCATAATCTATGCCTGTAAATGATAAATAGAGGTTCTCAAAACTGTATTATACTTACCAGCATGATGAGGAATGCTAATTTATTCCTAATTCTTGGTCCATTGACCTTTCCACTATCCTAAGTAGAAACTTGAAATATGCTTCTGAGACATGTGTATAATTTTCCCATTCTGTATTTTTGTTTTAGATGTGTCTTCAAGTGAAAGGTCATAAGAAGAAACATGATAACCAGGCAGTGGTGGCGCATGCCTTTAATCCCAGCACTTGGGAGGCAGAGGCAGGCGGATTTCTGAGTTCGAGGCCAGCCAGGGCTACACAGAGAAACCCTGTCTCCAAAAACTAAAAAAAAAAAAAAAAAAAAAAAAAGAACCATGATATGCTCCTGTCTCCAACACATTGTTTTAGAATATCCCAAATTATTGGTATTTCATGTAAAGTTCTAACTTTCTGAAGCATTGAGATGAACACAGACACAGGCAACAACAAGTTGATCAATTCAGTACTATTTCTAAAATTGTAGAATCCCCAAGATGACCTAGTGATTTAATTAACTAGAAAAATGTTGGGGTAGGAAGTAGAACCAGTGATGTTCCCTTATTTTTAATTAAATTTCTGAATGCAATCAGCCTCTATCACTAGGTGAGCTCTTATAAGTAATGTGTGTATCTAAAATATGGGGGTTTTAGTATCTAATTTTATAGTAATGGGAGAAATCCTGACAAATTTTGTATTCCAGTAATTGCAAAAACATATATTTCATCTGATGTTTAAAGATATCATCACGGTAGAACTCTTTAATAAGGAGGATGCCCAGCTTTTATATGAGAAGTTCAACACTACCATAGCATTAATCATCTAAACAGAATTAGTTGCATAACAGAATCCAAATTGTAGTGATGGAGTAAAAATGGAAAATGCATGTGGGAAAAATACAGCCATGGAAATCCTTGATTGAAATCCTGAAGTGCTTTTAAATTATAGAATATCGGAAAAGGGAAGAATGAAAATTGTTCACAATTTCCCAACTAAATACCACAGGTAAAGTGCTCAAACACCAGAGATGGTGTCTCACAGGCTACAACCTGAGATATTTTAAAGTCAGACCAAGTGGCTCCTGGTAATAATAATTCTCTGCCTCTCTTTCAGCAGGCCCTATTCTTCATAGCTCCATGTCAATTCTTACCAAATCAAGATGCTACACTCTGAACTTCTTCAATCTAATGCTTTCCTTAGAGACCCTAAATAGTATCATCTTAGAGCTAAGGCTTTCAGATATAAAGTTTGGGAGACAAGGGCCTTCATTCCAAGTCAGAAAAGAAACTACTGGAGATTTAACAATCAGTAATAGATGTTCACTTATATTTCACACACTGTATTCCTCATTGACAGGACCACACCGATTCCATTCAGATACATAGTGTGCAATGCAATGCTGAGGATTCACAGCGATAAAAATCAAACCATATACACAAGATTTACTTAGGAGTGAAACCAAGGAGAAATTTGCTACTATATATTGAAAAATCTCAGATGAGGTACTTTGCCTAAGTCTTTAGCGACTGGAAAAATCACAGCAGGTAGCTTCCTGGATTAAGTACCCCATGCTCTAAGATTCTGTAGCTTTTTTCTGTGGTGTTCCTTTCATGGTTCAGATATCCTGTAATTTGATGAGTAGGATTCCTTGGATGCCCTGTGCTGACTCTTAATATACTAACCCTTTATATACATACAGTCAGCATTCTCCTTGGGCTTTCTCCCCTTGGCTTGGGCAGTGACTTTCATGTATAAAGTCTGCTGTGTCCCTAATAATCATACCTCCTAACTTCCCCATAGAAATTGAATTTGAGTGAGTGACTTAAGAATGTTTCTTCAGCTAGCAACCAACTTCTATTTATTTGTTTATTTGCATTTACTCTTTAAATTTTTCTTTTATTCTTGAGATTATAATATGATTATATCATTACTTCCTTCTTCTTCCTCAGTCTCAACTTTCCCATATACACTGCTTTGTGCTTTTAAAATTTAATTTAAAATAATTGTTACATACTCATATATATATTTTTAAATTCAAAAATACAACCTGCTTAGTTCATATTATATTATTGTATATATGCTCCCATAGCTGATCATTTATTAATCAGTTAGTGTGCTCTACCCTGGGGAAGACATTTTTCCTGGTTATAGCTGTATTTAAAAACAAAATAGGATTTAAATAATTTGAGTAGTCACAGAGGCTGAAGCAAGTCAGCTACTAAAGAAAGTAGAAAATTACCAACTTAAAAATTACAATTCAAATTATATGATATCTGAAAATTAAAACTTGTGTTAGAAATATTTAGCTTCCAAATGAAAAAAAATTATTTAAAAATGGACATTACCTAGTAAATCAAAATAGTAGTAAATCTTTGAATTTTCTTAATCTAAGAATGAATCATTGCAACTTATAATTTTGGTTGAAGATTAACGAAAGATTGATATAATAGGAAAAAGGCATCAAAAGTGATAACTTCAATGACTATTAATTATGATGATATAGTGTTTAATAGTCAGTGTCAACTGTGTTATATTTAGCTAACATAAGGACACACACACACACACACACACACACACACACAAGCAACTCATTGTAAATACATTTCTAACGTAATCTAACAATAGAATTCCCATTCTAAATGCAAGTATTCATTCATTCATTCATTCATTCATCATTCATCATTCATCATTCATTCAATCATTCAGTATTATACACTGAATACAAAGTGAAAAGGGAGAAGTGGTCCTATAGCAGCATTCCTCTCTGCTCCCTGATTGTGGACACATAGGATCAGGTGCCTTGTTCCCATTGCCATACATTCCTATATGATAGAAAATGGTGTAAGTTCTCCTTTTCCGTGAGTCAACATATGCATTTTCTTTGGTTAGTTTATGCTTCATGTCTTTGTCAAGTCATAACAGAACCACAATACAAGGAAAATTAATAATAATTAGTATGAAATCACAATGAAATTGTATTTTTGAAGGTATTAGGTATTAAGCAAAAACAGCTAGCTAGTGATAGGTAGAGAGTTTGAGGACAGGCAAACATGAGTGTCCTTAAACAAGCTCTGTGACAATTTTAATTTTTGAGTTAATTATAACAAAGTGGTTTTATTTTTCTAAAACTATTAAAAAGTAACCATGTCACATTTTCCAGAAATTAAACTGAATACACTACTATCATAAAGAATGTGAAATAATCTTTTGGAAATGCTGACAAAAATGCAATGGTATTGAATTGGTTTGAACAAAAAAATTGAATTTTAAATGCTACCCTTTGGTAATATTTTTCAATTGTAGTACACTCTTAATGAGGTCATCACTCTGTGATGCCTCAGCAGTCAGTTAAACCTTCCAGAAAGATCTTAATAAGAAAAAGTACTATTCCTATACATCTGTGTAAAACTCATCAAAGACAACAAAATGTCTTCTATTCGTTTGCCTATATGTTATTATTCATTTCTGACATATTTGACCACCTAGGACTTGTCATGGGTGAAATGTTCACTAGGTGGAGAAGTTTTTAGGCAGGGATGATAAATCATCAGGATATCCTAGAGCTCATTCTGGAATAGATTCACACAGTGAGAGTCACACAGATGACTCAGTTACTAAAATAACTCTGCTTTCTTTCTACAATAGGCATTTCCTAAAACAAAATGGGAACCACTACAAATTCCAAATAGGTCTGGAATCAAAGATCAAGATAGGTTACCATATTTAGTCAGCATTCATCCCTAATGTGCAACTAATATAGACATCAAAGCAATATCAGGAACTTGTAGAAAAAATTATCAGAAAACAGAATGTAAAACTATGTACTGAAGTATTCAGAAAAAGGCACTTCCTCAGTAAACACTTTTCAGGGCTGATGAATTGGTTATGGAGAGCTAAAGTTTTGCAGGTTGGAAGCATAGTTGATCTTTGTGTATGTCTGACCCAAAGATGGGGCCATTTATGCTCAACTCTGTGTGTAACCTAATGTCATTGTGGTTGTTAGGTGGATTCTTCCTTTTGGAATGTAGAAACAGGCCTGTAGTTTCTGCCACCCTGATGTCTAATACTGTTATTAGCTAACGTCACCCATCTTTTTCAAACCACCCATCGCTTTTCTATAACCTGCCTACCTGACATTTCTATCAATGTATTTGAAGAGTGTTTTGCATTATTACTTTTTTAAATAAAAACTTCATGAAATTGTTGATACATTGGAACAAACTCTATGGGGTAACCTCTGATACAAAATCATGCTCTCTCATGTTTGGCTGCAAAATAAACTGCATCTTTTTTCTCTTTTAGATGAGAGCTGCCTTTTTTGTGTGATGAAACAGGAGAGAATTTTACCCATTTTAAGAAAGATTCTATACTGTCCACAGGTTTGACATGGTTCACATACATTGCATTCTTTGTTTTTCTTCCTTGCTTAATACTAACAAATAAGTAATAATAACAAGGTCAAGAATGATAAAAGCAGAGGCCTTTATCTATTTTATACAGAAAATTCAGGGACAAAGAAACATGTCTTAAATTAAGTGAGCATTAAAAAACTCATTTATTTAATTAATTGTGCACACATAAATTACCTGGATACAATTGAATAATGGTTAAGTAAAGCATTTGCCTTTGAACATTAGAGAAGAGGACATCTGGAGTTATCATAATTTACCTAGAAGCCAGACTTCAGGGTGAAGGAAAACTGAAAAAACAGAGGAGTCTCTTGACTCAGAGAGAAGAAATGAATGGCTTAGTGCATGGAGTCTGAGAAGGGAAAGAAAGAGGGGCACTTGGGGAAAATCTGGATTATAAAATGAGCCCCAAGTGAAGCTTCCAGTACTCCCAACCAAACACTGAAAAATGGTAGATCAAATTCCTCAAGAATCAGATGGGACCACAGATAAAACTACGTTTTCCAACAAGGGACTGGAGGAAATTGATTCTTGATTTTGAAAGTAAAGCAATTTTGATTTGATTTCAAGGTGTCTTCAGAGGGCAAGAAAAGTTTAATGTGTATACAGTATGTTTGAAGACTTTTCTAGGTCCAAAAAGGCCTCCTTTGGGTACTGTAAGCTGGTTTATTATCCATTATCTGTAACACAAAGATAATGAAAGAGGTAAAACTGTCTGCTCAGAAAACCCACAGGAATACCAGGACTTGACAGCCAAGATATATCTCGATTAGTTTTTCCTGTGTAAAACCTTCACAAATCATAGTGCGGACAGGATGTTGGTTAAAGAGACGACACACTGAGATGATGGAGTTATTCATTCATCTTCATTGAAAGAACTCAAGAAGGCATTGCAGTTGAAAGTGTAAATCTCTTCTTATTTCGCATCCTTTACACTAAATAGTTCTCTGAGCAGTTTGATTAAAATTGTCTTTGTTTTCCAGCACAACAGTGAGCACATTTCTCTGTTCATTCACTGAAATTCCCAGCCCAATTCATGAAGCTAAAATCTCACAAGTAATGGAACTTGTGATAAAATGTTAATAGTGCTTCCCCAGAATAAAAAGGATTGTTTTCTATAGTACAGAAATGTATAAAGTTTTAAGTTTATATGTGATGATTCACCTTTCTGTTTCTGGCACTTTTTTTTTTTTTTTTTTTTTTGTGGATATTTTATTTACATTTCAGATGCCATCCCCTTTCCCCATTCCCCCTCCCTAGAAAACCCTTATCCCGTGCCCCCTTTTCCATTTTGCTTTTATACATTTTTTTAAATGTTAATCAAAGGCTTTATAAATATGGTAATGCTCAATCAGAAGTGTAACCCGATACCCAACCTAGATATATGAACTATCTTTGACTGGTGGAGACATGTGAACTTCTGCCTCCATGCCCCCTCTCTCTTTCTCTCTCTTTCTCTCTCTCATCACCTAGCTTCTCCTCTACTTCATCTTCTCCTCTCCTTACTTCATCTTTTCCTCTCCATGCTCCTTCCCCCTTAGCTCCTCCTACATATCACCCTTCCTGTTGAAATAAATTTTTTCTCTCAAAATACAATTAGAGCATAATTATTCCTATTTGTATTTGGTGCTTTTTTTCAAGTGAACCTTCTTTCGACCATAACCATTTCCATGTATACAGATAGTCTGACAGGCCAGATGACTTAAAGTCAATCAAAAAACATAAAATTGTTTTGAATGCTGAAGCAGGGAGAAGGGGGGCATTTCATGGTGAGACGGAGAAAATCATGTCATAAGACATCAATGTATCCTACAATTAAATATAGCTACTAAGAGAATATGAACAATTAAGATGACACAGAGATGAGGGAATGGGAGAAGAGGGGGAGTGGAGAGAGAGAAGAAGGAAAGATGAAGTACAACCCAAGAGGGAAGGTAAGAAAGGAGAAAGATTAGCAGAGGGCTAAAAGGGAGGATAAGTAGATTAGGTTAGCCCTCTAACAGACACTGTTGATTGAGGGCTAAACTAGGATATGACTGGAGTAAATACACATTGTCTAGTATATTTCAAAATCTGAACTTGCCATGAGGGCTTTCTTTGTTTTGATTCTTAAATTATACTCAAGAAAACAATAAACTTTTCTCGTTAGTGGATAGTCCATTTTTTCCGCATACAAACAATGCATTTCACCATCATACCTCTCCTTTTTTTCTTCTCTATTCTTCCTCCAGTGGCAGGCTAAAGGTTCCTCCATCTTGTCTTAGCTGGAGCCATCTTTGTTTTATCAAGAAATTGACTGTCTCCCTTTTCTATGTGTACTTTGTAAAGTCCTGAAGGAAAGAACCTAACCTTGCTCTAGAAACAGAGATAAAATGTCTGCAGTCAACTGCATGGTTTTGGCTTCTGCTAAACTACTTGTTTGTTTTGTTTTCCATTGCAATGGCCAACCAAGATGGACTTTTTTCTATGTTCTTTGCTTTTAAAAGCTCCTTGTAAAGTACATTTGAGGTGCCTCTATGAGAAAGTATTTCTCTGCAGTGGCTAAATACAGACATTCAAATTCTGACATCGGACATGTTGAGTTGTCTTTGGACCTCTAGTCTACACTACTCCCTCCCTGTTGAGGTTTGGTTTTTAGCTTTGTATTATAATACTAAATACTGGCCCCAAGGCCTGGCTGTCCACAGGGATAAGAGAATCATCAGGAAGACAAAAGTGATGCTGTAGGATTTCAGGAATCCCACTGTCCCAGAACACATTCCTGAAGGAGCACATTCCTTAGTCAGAGGACACTTACTGGATTCACATTCAGAGGAAGAAGGGAGAGGCTGATTAACATTCCTTAGACCACAGGGGAGGGAACCCACTTGTGGGTGAGGAGGCCCAAAGCACATAGACACATATCAGGAGAGGAGCACAGGATAGTAGTTGGTCAGGAAGTCGGGCCCTTAATGTAATAAACCTGGGCAAACAGAAGACATTGTCATAAAAATACTGTGCAAATCTGAGTCACCTAGAGACCAGACCTGGGAAGGTCAGCCTTTGTGGTTGCCCTCATAAACTCTGTATAAAAACTGCTCCCAGCTTTGGCTCCAGGTTCCTCTTGTCTGTATACAAGGGAACCCCAGTGTACTGGCTATTCATCTTTGCAGTGAATCCTCTGTCTGTGAATGTTTCTGTGGGAGCACGTCCCCCAGTTTTGGATCTTTGGGTCCAACAATGCTATGTGCCCTTGCTCCTTAATTTAAAACTATTGGTTGAATAAAGATGCTGACAGACTATAGCTGGGTAGAAGAGAGAGGGGAGGAGTTTGGGATCTGAGCTTGGAGTCACTGAAGGACCACACTAGGAGAAGGAAGAAGATGGAATCTTAAAATATTGCCATGTGAGCTGGCCAATTGAAGTTAAGAGCAGCTCAGAAGAAACATGGCAAGTTATAAAAAAAGTAGATATAATAGCTTAAAGGGTAGATATCTTTCTAACCTTAGTGCTGAATAAAGACTGATCATAAATATAAAAGTTGAATTTTTTTTTCTGGGAACTGAATGATAAAGGCAGGGTAGAAATCTCTGATTCAGATTAAATATTTACTGAAACACCCACTTCTTTTTTGTTTCTCCTTTGGTTACCTCTTCTCTCTGTCTCTCTCTGTCTCTGTTTCTCTGTCTCTGGCTGTTTCTCTCTTCTCTCCCTCTCTTACATTCCTCTCCTGAAGAAGAAATAAACTTTACTATTTCAATATGCTAGATGGATTCTTTGATAGTATCTGAATCTCAGAGTGAGTCTATCATTTCAGGTTGAACAAACTTCCTGTCCTCCCTTATGGCCTCTTTCCTAGGCCACTGTGTCAATCATCACTGTCCTTCTTTGATGCAGATAGTCTTTCTTCTTTGTATAGTTGATATTGACTGTAGAAACCAGTTCACATTGTCCTTTCCCATTTGTTTTTATAGTTCACCTAGCCAGAACTCTTGACCTCTTATCTCCATGTCAGGTGAGAAGATAGGTGCTCTCTCCTTTCTGGCACTCTGTGTTCCAATCACATCATACTAAAATTGTTCTATGTAATTTAACATTTTTTCTTTTAAGTGTTAACTCTTTGGAATGGCAACAACTTCAGTTAAATACAAATTTCCTTACTCTTTTTTTCTTTTTTTAAAGCATCTCCTTCCTGTCTTCAGTCATTTCTACATTGAAAAAAGTACAGACAATGACTTCATCACCTGTTTCCAATGTGTCACTTTTCTCTCTTTGCAGATCTGTTTGTGATCTGATTGTAAGAGAAGGATGCTATCCCACACCACCACGCTTCTCCTAGCCAAACCCATAACACTCATCACAAACTCTGCCTCCTCTCACTCTCACAAATGGTTCACCTTAGAGGTAAAATAATTATCTTTGAAATTTATTTGTCATCATGTGACTACTATGTTACTGTGCTATACAAACGTCTGTCCCTTCTTCTGTGCTCATTTGACAGGCAGTTCCTTTTCTATGAAGTTTTCAATAGGAATTTCTCTGTTTGTGAGTGTCACGGCTTTATCCAGGACTGGCTACTGAAGCAAAATAATCTATAATGATTTATCTATGTATACCCTTTGCTGCAACCGACTACCAGTTAGATCTCGCAAACTTTTACCACTCTGTACATTCAGCCTTCTGATAAGCACATTTACCTGAATCCACTAAGAGCACTCTTCCTTAGTATCCTCCCAGTAATTATTTTTATATTAATAAAAACAATATAACTCATTAATTTGAATGAGTAATTTCACATTCTCTAAAAAATAGGAAACAAGTGGTATAGATAACAATTGGAAACAAATATAAACAAGTAAAACTTTCAATTATGTAGCCTGTAGTCTTCTTGAAGTCAGTGTTTTTTTCCTGTGATCAGGAGTGGCAATCTCTGTTAGTTCTATCTCATAGGTCACCTATAAAATTTTTTTAGATACTAGAAGTACATATACTTTAAAGTTGTACAGTGGCCCAGATGAGATTGAAAGAATTGAGTCTTGTAGAACTAATCAGTCTTCTATAAGAGATAATCATTCCTGTACATAGCCACATATGAGGTGGCTGTGGAGAGCTCTGGTTTCAACAACAATGAACAGGACCCCTACTCAAATCTAGGGGTGGGGGATGTAAAACAAAAGAAACAGAGCATAGCAGCTGTTACCTCATGGAATGAAGGTTGTTCACCTTCTGATAGAGTGTAGAAAAAAATGCATAGTAACTTACACTTTGCAGATGCTAATAAAAGACATGCAGTCTGCACAGTGCCCTGGCTTTAGTGATCCACTCCTTGGGTGCTATAGCTGGGAGGCATCTTGAGCAAGACTTTCTTTTCTGAAGTTATGTTGTATTAAAAGTCAGTAACCCCTGGTTGTTACTATTTCCCCTGACCCTGGAGAAGTTGTTCCTGAGAGATAGATCTTATGGAGCAGTTCAGACAGATGTCTGCCATGTTCTAGCCAGTATCTTCTATAAGAAGTACCAGCATCTGCACTAGTGTCCAATCAATGGACACGATATTTACTGGCTACCAGCATGACCTTGTATATTAAAGCCAACACCAATGTCAACAGTGATTGTAAAAACCTCCATCAATAGATGGGACTTTTACTAAACCCACATAAATAACAAGAACAGGGAATACTACACCTTCATTTGTGTACACTTGTACACAAATTACAAATTAACCACACTTGAAAGCTCTAAAATGACAGTGGGTTTTTTAAACAATCATATTCTATGTGTTGGAACAACACCTTTAGTGCCAGGCAAACATGATGTAGGTGAGTTACTTCATTAAGTATAGTTGACAATATATACAAGATAACATAACTAACACACATTACAGGTAGAAAGACACTTACCAAGAAGTCCACAACATAATTTCAGATAGATCCAATCCTAATGGATAGGCAAACCTTACCTGTAAACACACTACACATGCAAATATGAAATCACAATATAATAGAACAACTTCCAAGATCTACTAGCAGGTTACCAAGATATCAGAGTGGACAATATACCTTACGAAACATGTAAAAAAGATTTTTTAAAGTATGAATGGAATGGAAGAGAAAACGAATAAAAATCTGAATGAAGCAAGGAAGGTGGTACAGAATATGAATGAGCAATTCAGCAATGGAGTAGAGACACTGTGAAAGGACCAAACAGAAATTCTGTATTGAAACGATCAAATCAATTTCTGATTCTGTCGAAAGCGTCAGCAAGTGGAAGATGATTGTCTTGGAGGATGAATATGGGTGTTTCAGGATATTACAGACTGAAATAAAGAGAGAAGTAAGAAACTTACCTAGCCTGACTCTTCTTGCTCTAAAAACCTGGGAAATAGACACTTCCTTCTCCCTCACACACAAAGTGCTACTAAAACATAGAAACCAAGCACTGTAATCATCATTAACTTCAGTGAAGGGGACAACAGGGACACCACTGACTCTGGTCAATAGATACTTGAAATTGTCAATGTCTGTACTTGGTTAGGGGAAAATTATTTTTTTGTGCCTTGGTTATGCTTCCTAGGTGACTTTACTATTTACTCAATAGAACCTGTGGCTTTGGTCTTTAGAATACATTCCTAAATACATTGTCTTCCTTATTCATTTTGAAGGAGGCATTCTAAGCATTTCATAGAACACCTTTCTCTCTCTATGTTCTTTATGCAGAAAGTAAGATTATCCACATATCACCTGCATCTGTAAGAAAGTAAAGGAAAAAATGCAGATGTGTAAGAGGGAAAGCAGAAATGTGAGGACCTTGTTCTAGTGTTTGCTTTGTTAGCTTACAGAGAAGACACTGGCAAATGTGATGGAGTAGGACTAGCTCAGTGGCAGAAATTAAAAAAGAACATGAGCAAAAGGTGTGGTGGTTTGAATATAAATAGCCCCCACCACCTCATGTTGTTGAATGCTAGTCTGGCCATTGTATTCTAGTCTATAAAGAAAGTTATTGGTAACCACCTCAAACATTGGTTGTGAAATTTACATTAAATAATGATAGATAACAAGGTCAAATGTCAATTTTACTTTTTATTTTTCAATTCAGAACCTAGAGAATTCTCGAATGATTTGTTGTTCTTATAACATTTAAACTGCATGCTGTTTATGCTCTGACTTTAATTTTCCTCCCATCATTTGACTTAGTTTATTTTGTTAAGTGTTTTTTCTTAGGTGGAACTCCCTTCTAGTCTATTCTCTTAACACCAGTTTGTTCATTCTTATTTGGCTATAAGCATTCTTTATTATTAAAATCTTACCCAACCTTTTACCCTCAAATATTTGCTATTATAGTTTTATATTTCATTAGACTCCAGGATTTCTAGATGGATTCCTCTTAAGCAGTGTTTACATTATTCATAATTCTTTCCTAGATATGTCTGACCTCGCCCAGGGTAAATATGGAGTCTTTCCCACCCTTTCTTTGTAACCAGACTTGGATGAGTTAGAACATGGACAGATTTCAGGATAGAACCATTTTATTTCATTTCTAGACACCACTTTCAGTAATACTCTGTGAAATTCACTATTCCTTTGCAAACTGTTGACCATACCCATGTCTATAGGATGATGGCTGCAGCATGCATGATTCATATTCATTTCCCAGTTTGCTATCAGCTTTTTGTTTCTTCCAATTGTTCAGACTGCTGGAGTGTTCAAACTGCTTGGGTGAGTGTACTCAGTTCCTTCAATCCCTCTATTGTTTCTCTTCTGGATTAATTTAAAAGGAGTAGTAAAACACTTTTCACTGTTCTGTTCTTGAAGCATTCCTATGGAGAGATAGAAGATTAGAGAAATGGGATAGGAGAGAGAGAGAGAGAGAGAGAGAGAGAGAGAGAGAGAGAGAGAGAGAGAGAGAGA